>CAUDMG010003340.1:540000-712500 GCA_958450375.1 Homarus gammarus
AGGTGCCGGCCGTCACCCAGGGTACCGGGACTTGCTCTCTGAGTGCCCAACTACCCTTATTGGGCAGCTAAACCCAGATCCTCCTCAGAGCAGGTGAGGTTTAGGTAAAGTGAACCAGACTATTGTGTAGTGGAAATGTAGAACTGATGTGTTTTTGGTGTAGTGTGTGTGTGTGCGTAGAAGGAAGGAAGGAAGGAAGGAGGGAAAAGTGATGAAACGAAGGAAGAGAGGAAAATAAAGGAATAAGGGAGAGGGTAAGAACAAACACTCAGGTAAGACGTTAGTGACAGTCGAATAGAATGCAATTGCTTTTAAGACGCTTTTAATACCCTCAGGAGAATTTATAAGACGTCAGTTTCAGTAAGTACAAAGAATGCCAAGAATGTAAAACTCAAAGTAAGAGGAGAATTCTTTTCTTTTTTTCATCTCATTCTTTTGTCTTAAAATCATTTACTTTATAAACAGGATAGACTTTGTAGGACACTAAGATCATCACACGGTATATAAAATGTATTCCCTTCATTTACATTGTGAGTCTTGTATGCAATATGGAGAGTCAGTATTCACCTCACTCCTGTTCACCTAGATTATATTTTTCACCTTACACAACAACATACGTGGATTTCACACTACATAATATCTTTCGTGTTACATATGTGTTTATGTATATATTTATCTACATATACACGCCATGGTACACAATAATACTCTTGGATAATTTAGTAAAGGAAGTTAACATAGTGTATAAGGCTTTTTGAAATTAATATGATGTTTAGTCAATTTACCGAGAGGGTATTTACATATTGCTGTGGGCTTATCACAATAAACAAGAGTATTATGCCTTATACACACACACACACACACACACACACACACACACACACACACACACTTGATGAAGGTTTGTGCACTCGATAAACAAACTAACACAAATACGTACTATATCTAAGTGAGTGTCTGTCGTATACAAGCTTGGATTATATAGTATACACAGACCTCAATTCTTCCCCTAGCAAGGCCGGCGTCAGAGTATATGATGACCTTGCTTATAATGTGTAACTCATTTGCATATCAGATCTTTAATCCCAACCCATGAGAGGTGTTCAGAGAGTTAAGAGAATGACTAAGACACTACCCCTCCCCTTCCATCAGCAGGGAGGGGCTATTTAGTGTTACCTCCCCTTCCATCCCTCCCCTCCCTCCCTCTCTCCTACATCCCCATTCCAGCAGTAAATAGTAGGTGGTGTCCCGTCCCCCTCTTCCTTCCATCAACAGGTAAGGAACTACTTCACATCCTCTTCCATAAGCAGGCAGCAGGACTCAGCAGTAAAGGAACTACAACCCTGATCAGACTCTCCTCCCCCCTCCCACATCTCCTGAAGGTGAACCAAGTCACCAAAGACCTCTCGTAGAAGGTCCTCTCAGCAGTACTACAGAAGAGTTACACTGTGGCTGTGAATTCCACCTAAGTAGTGCGACCAGTATGGTCAATTGCGGTCAGTTGCTGTCAATACCCAAGTGAGTAAGTAAGTATGTTAGTAATTCGAGAACAGAACGAGTTACAGTGTTTAAATTTGGTGTTTATCTCGACCATGATAAATTTATATAGTTGTTCTATTTTATGAGGTCAAAGGTCAAGGTATTGGAGAAAACATTAACTTTAGAATTGGCATTACTATCACCATCCCTACCACCATCATTACCACAATCATCATTAATACCACCACCATCATCATCATCAGTACCACCATCACCACCACCACCAACAACCCAATTAGCTCTGCTGGTTGACTATTGATTTTGAGTTTAAGCGATAATCATTTTGACAGTTTAATTGCTTGGCGATCAGGTAGTTCTCTGACTAGCGGTTGTTTCACTATCACTTGATTTTGACCAAATGTTTACTGATCATTTGTTTGTCAACCATCAATTTGATAATCAACTTGTTAATCTTCCACCTGTTTGAAAGTCACTTAAGCATCACTTGATAATCAACTACCTGTTTGTCAATCACTTTTATCAACTAATTACTTTACCTGAATGACCTTGGCCCAGCATCTCTCTCTCTCTTCCGATCAGCTGATATGATAAACAAACTCCTTTCTCGTCAGCTGATTAACTCCAGACAGGCAATGATAATAGACCAGCTGATACCTGATGACCAACTATTAGACGATCAGATATAAGATGACCAGTTACTTTGTTCTGGTCACTTAACATTCGACCAGCTGCTCTTAGACGCCTTACCATCTAATATAAACATCTGCTTGAGGAACAGTTATTAAGCAGTGAGATATATATGACCACTGCTGTACCCACACTGTAGTCGACCAGCTGCTGTGGGGGCCAATCGACCTGTCTGACTACCAGGTATTAAGCAATCAGATCTGATGTGACGACCAGTTTAAGCGATCAAGAGGGGGTTAGGCATAGGGGTGGGAGGGAGGGGGTAGAGATGGGCGGACGTGGGGTTGGGAGGGAATGGAGAAGTGAGAGGGAGGGAGTGGGGAAGGAGGGCGTGGAGATGGGAGGGCGTGGAGATGGGAGGGAGTGGGGAGGGACAGCGTGGAGATGGGAGGGAGTGGGGAGGGAGGGCGTGGAGATGGGAGGGAGTGGGGAGGGAGGGAGTAGGGACGGAGGGAGAGAAGAGGGAGAGAAGAGGGAGGGGAGGGAAGATACTACTGCTGTTGCTAAGGTTGAACACGTGTTAATCTTGACCCACGACAGGTTTGTGTATCCGAGAGAGAGAGAGAGAGAGAGAGAGAGAGAGAGAGAGTAAAAATAAGTGGTGGCGGATGATACAACTTTTACGCCGAGTGATAATGATTTAGATCGACCAAGACTGAGATACTGTTACGGGTGAACATTAACGACGCACTTAGTGGTTCTCGTAACTACAAGTGAGATGTGATTGTCAAGAGATGAAGCCAGGGAATTATTCTATAAAGGTCAGTTTTATTTACACCTTCCCGTCAAGAGATAACTTACTTAAAAGATGAAGTCACTTGAGATGTCAATTTCGAAGAGACATGGTATAATTTTTCTTATAAGTGTGTCAACGTGATAGTGAGACATGAGGGGTTAACATGATAGTGGACGTCTTATCAATGGAGACATGAGGCTTAAGATATGAAGTGTTCTTTTTAAACGGAGATATAATGACGTGGTAGATCTCATGTCAACTTGAACACAGTTTACAGTAATTTTATCATTCATACCATTCATTATATTCATCATTCTAATCAGTTATCATGTTTATCATTATAGCCATCGGTGCATTAGTTATTTCCACCATTCATCATATTTGTCAATCTCTCCTTATCACTCATTATCATCATCATGATTCACTATCTCTTACCAATACCTTTATCTAATTATTCTTTCTTGGAGGAGGAGGAAGAAGAAGAGAAGAGGAGGAGGAGGAGGAAGGAGGAGGAGGAGGAGGAGAAGGAGGAAAAAGAGAAGAGGAGGAAGAGGAAGAAGAAGAGAGGAAGAAGGAAGAGGTGGGGGAAGAGGAGGAAGAAGGAGGAGGACCAGACCATTACAATGTCCCATATTCGCTCGGTCAGGCCTCGCTTACCTTCACTTACCTTAATGAGAAACATTCTTTACCTTCACCTGCAGCTTCTAATACCACAACAGGAAGCTATGGAGCCGGACAGTGTGGCTCTTAGCTTTGAGCTGGACAGTGTGGCTCGAAACTGGACAGTGTGACTCTTGACTCGGAACCAGACAGTGTGAGACTCTTGGCTCGGAAAGGACTAATTAAAACATGATTACCACAACCACCAAGTGAGAGTCAGGTAAGGGGTCAGGTGAGAGAAGCTATACAATGCTTTAATTAAGGACGATATATGTATGAGTGTTAGTTTACCCAGAGGAGGATTGTATGTGTGTATGTTTGTATGATCATTACGTATAACACCGAGGAAAAATAACAACATATGACATAAGATAACACTTCAAGACGTTAACAGGATCAAATAACAGCATTAAAAAACGTGTTATTTTTCAGAGCAAAGACGATGGCCGACAGCACAATACAGCATTAACTCTCCTTAATAAACAAAAGACGACGTAATTCACTACAAAAGCAGCATTAACAGCATCTATACCTATCACAGCAGACATAGAACAGCATTAACAGCACCTATACCTATCACAGCAGACACAGAACAGCATTAACAGCATCTATACCTATCACAGCAGACACAGAACAGCATTAACAGCACCTATACCTATCACAGCAGACACAGAACAGCATTAACAGCATTTATACCTATCACAGGAGAGAGAATCACCACGATGAAGACTTAACTTTCTCTTACCTCACCTTCCCTCATTAAGTTACGTATGACAGGTAAGGAACAACACCCCCTCCCCCCTCCCCTCCCCCTCCTCCTTCACCTGGGGGCTCGAACCCTCGGCCCCCAACACAGGACCATTAAGGTAATCACATCTCATACCTCTTAAGCCACCCAACCACAACACAGTGATTAAAATATAGAGGCAGCGGGTGCGACCTTCAGTGCCAGGTGGTTGGTTGGCTCGGCTGGTCAGATGGTGGAGGTAGGGGAGGGTTAGGTCTTGTGATATGGCTCGGCTGTAATTAATATATGAACTCGATTGAGAATGGTAAATAACTCGGCTGGAACTAGTAAATGACTTGGCTGTAATTAGTATCTAACTCGGCTGTTAAATAGACAAAGAAGAAGAAGAGGTCATAATTGAATAAATCGGCTGTAACTAATGATTAACTCGGATGTAACTCGTAAATATATCTGATTTAACTAGTAAATAACTCGGCTTTAACTTACCTTGAATGGCGAGCCTTCACCTAATGAGCGGTTGTCAGGGTGTAGGAGGGGGGGGGGCGGGGATTGGGCGAGACGCTACAGGTAGTAATTGCTGTAGATCTCGCTGCTGTAGAGGTGTAGATGGTGTCTTGTACTCGCGATATTACTGGTCCATTTGTAACGAGTGGTTGAAAGAGGACTCATTAACTCATGTACTCAAGAAGCTAACCTAACCTACTACTAACCAAACCTAACCTAACCTAACCTAACCCTAGAAAAGTTAACCAATTAACAACTAAACACCTGTGTGGGGGGGGGGGGGCTGTAATGGAGATCATAACCCGAATAACAACTCATAACCATTAAACGATTCTTATAAATTAAAAACTTAGATTAAAACCTTAAATTAAAACAACCCCTCTAAAAAAAATTTAAGCCTCCAACCAGAGTTAAATTACAGTCCTTAATTGTCAGGTAGTGAGCATTTAAGTTTCTGTACCTGGTCTGTAATCAGTCTCTTACCTGTAATGTGGTGTTTTACATGTCTAGAGGCTTATAGGTTGTCCTGGTGTAAACGGTGTTATAATGTATGTCTCAGCTACTGGGTAAGTCATTTTTATTTTACGGCTAAATTGGTTTCAGGGTCTTGACAGGTGAGTTAATTAGTGTTTAAGGTGGTGGAGGTTTAGAAGTGGTTTTTCAGGTCTGATGGGCCCTTGTTCTGATAGGTTCTAGTTCTAATAGGTCCCACTTTTATAGGATCTGATATCTAATAAGAACTATTTCTACTAAGCTTGACCTTAATTTAACCTAATCATTACAGCTGGTTCTCCTTCGGACTTTGGGCTATTAGGATTAGCAACTAGTTAAACTATAATCTACCCTAACCCAACCTAACCTAACCCAACCTAACCAAACCTAACCTAACCTAACCCAACCTACCCTAACCCAACCTAACCTAACCCAACCTAACCTCGACATGAGTCTTCCCCTGTTTGTGTTTCTGCTTCCAATGGAGTAATAATCTTGGCAGAGAATCCCCGAAATGTAAATAAAAACACAAATGAATATAAGTTAACACGCTGCAAGAGAAAGAGAGACATAATAACGTCACCTGTCTACCATAAACTAGTCAAAAAGTACTAAGTGAAGATCCAGTTAAGTATAAATTCAATGGGAAAATGAACCCGCTAAATGAACCCGCGAAATGAACCCGCTAAATGAACCCGCGAAATGAACCCAAAAAGTGAACCCGCCAAATAAACCCACCAAATAAAAGCGTCAAATGAACCCGCTTAATGAACCCCGAATCCCCTGAAGCCATACAGCGTTTATTTACCGTAACTCATAAGATCTATCTTTGGCTGGAGCGGTCACCATCATATTTCAGAAGTTATCTCAAGTCTATCTAAGGTTAGGTCATTCCCCAAGGTGCTTCTCCTCTCCTCATCTCAATGGTAAATAAAGCCTCCTTAGACTCCAGCCAGTCCCAAACCTGTAATCACCTGTTTCAGAGCGATAACAGGTGAACCGTGTTACCTACTTGTTCCATGGCCTTCTTCGGCTTTAAAAAAAAAAAAGACTCCTTGGATTAGTGAGTCTCTATCTTGAGGCTCATCTTCGAAGCTCTTAAAGAAAAGATACGAATCAACAGTGACTAATGAGCTTCCATCCTCCCACCTTAAGAATGCTTGTATCTCAACTCCTGATCCGGACACATCTCCTTTAAATATTTAGTTAAGCATGGAAGTTTGGTCTGTAGGAGGAGGATAATGGTGCTCTCTCTCTCTCTCTCTCTTGCGAATCTAACTCAGCAATCATCGTAAATAACCCCCTTTCACTTCTCCCGTTACCCCTTAAAACCCTTTTCTTTCCTACCATCCCTTTCCCTCACTTCTACCCATTTCCTTCCCATCCCATCCCCTCTCTTTCCTTAACCATCTGACCATCTTGGGTTATTTTATTCAAGATTAATTACCAGAGGAAAGACTCAACTACCACTATCCCCAACCACTGTCCTCTACCACCACTACCATCACCTACCACCACTATCACCACCACCACAACCATCACCTACCACCTCCACTACAACCATTACCATAAACATCATTACTATCATACCCTCTATCACAGCACCCTATACTACCACCAACTACCACAACCCCTACCACCACCCCCACCTACCACCATCGCCTATCAACAAGTGTCAAAAGCTAAGCTAAATCATCATTTTTCCCATTCAATAAATATCATAATATCCGTCACTAGAACTCACGTGAATATTCAACTTTCTTTAAGGGAGGGAGTGAGAGGGGGGAAGGGGGAGGTGGGGCAGTGAGGGGGGGCAGTGAGGGAGGGGGAGGTGGGGGGAATTGGGACAGAGTAACCGTGCTAGGCTGGATATTAGAAGCGATTGTTTACCTAATGAAAATATTTACGTCTGTTCTTGGAGAGAGAGAGAGAGAGCACTTAAATACCCAAACAAACAAACACAAAACGAAAATAAAAAAGAATATAAAACACAAACACACAAAAACACAGCCAATCCCCCTACACACACTTCGTATAATTTGTAATTGTAATAAGGATTATCTTCACTTAACATGTAAAATACACTAGTTCCAGCTACCCGGCGGCGTGTTACTGTGTGTGTTCACGAGAGCCAAGAGAAACGGGGGTCGTGATTATACCGAGAGAAGTGGGAGGGGTTGTTATACCAAGAATAAATGGGAGGGGGGGGGGGGGGTCATTATACCTTGGATCACCTCATTATCGTCTTAACCAATCATATCTCTCCCTATTGTGTTTCCTAAATGATCGTTTACTCTGAGGTGGTAACCAAGTCTCAGAGACCATTTTCTAACCAAACACTATTCCATTTTCTGTGAGGTTGGGGAAGAGGAAGAGAAAGGGGAGGAGAAAGAAGGGGAGGGATGAGGAAGAGGAAGGGAAGAGGAATGGGAGGAAGAGAACGAAAATGAGGAACACAATGAGAAGGAAAAGAATGAGGATGAGGAGGAAGAAAATGAGATCTATGCGGAAGAGGAAGAGAAGAAGGAGAATGAGGAGGACGAGAAGGAAGAGGAAGATCAAGAAGATGGGGAGGAGGAGGAGGAGGAGGAGGAGGATCACTGGATGATTAAGGGGAAGTAATGGAAGGTAATAGACCAAGTTTGTTTAATATTCAAGACGAGGAGAGATCCCTGCTAACATGAGGCCAATGTCTTGAAATATGACTTACAAGGCCAGGTACACCTATAGGGATGGTCGATGATGGCCATGGCGAGAAGGAGGGAGGCTGGGAGGGCGGGAGGGAGGGAAGGAGGGAGGGAGAGAGAGAGAGAGAGAGGGGGGAAGGTGTCAGGGAGAGAGGGAGGAGTCTGGCTCGTGGTCTTATCTACTGATCATCTCCACGATATCAACAATTATCATTTGTATCGACTTTACACCCAGCCGATTATTCACTCCACAACACACAGTAATTACCATATTAAAATCGTGTTCGGGGGAGGAAGTGAGTTAGTGAAAGAGAGAAACAGATGATAAAGAGGAGAGAGAGAGAGAGAGAGAGAGAGAGAGAGAGAGAGAGAGAGAGAGAGAGAGAGAGAGAGATCAAAGAAAGATGGAAAATAAAATCGTAACCTCTCCAGTCTTCATCCTCTCCTACTCCTCTCTTCTCTCCCCCTCTCGCCCCTCCCTTCCCTCACCTCAAAAAATAAGAGGGGGGGGGGGGTGCACCAAGACATGTGTTCCAACATAATGATAGGACTCATAACGCCTGTGTGGTATGCATATCATTATACTGTATCATTCTCATATCCTACTCAGGTATTCATGGACGGTAATTACTCACAAGTGTCACTCCCAATAGCTACTTAAATGCGGCTTATAGCGAGGACCTCTGGCCTGATGTATATATGTCCTTCAGGCGGGGCCCCGAGGACAGTGGAGGATAGGAGTGGAGTCCCTGAAGGTGGGGTAGGGGTGAGGGTGTAAGAAAACCCTAAGGGAATTATAAAAGAGTAGTCCCTGAGTGAGGTAAGGGAGGGAGATGGAAAAGTCTCTCAGGGGAAGAGGAAAAAGCAGTATAGGAATGATGCAAGGACTGAATTCCCTTGCTTGCGGAAGAGAGAGAGAGAGAGAGAGAGAGAGAGAGAGAGAGAGAGAGAGAGAGAGAGAGAGAGAGAGGACTAAGGGAAAAAAGGGAGGTTCTAAAGGAGGGGGAGAGGAGGGGAATTGGCGGATCAGGGGTGAGGAGACCAGAAGGGGGAAGAAGGCCCTTAGGGGAGAGAGCGAAAGACAAAAGAGGGCGAATACCTCAAGGGGAAGAGATAAGAGTGCTGGCTGGCTGGCTGCGAGAGAAGACCCCCAGACGTTCTCCAGCTAACACTATGCAAATTGAATGATAATTGTATTAAAGTCTAATGAGTGACTCTGTAAACAATCCATCAGCCTCAGAACCTATAATGATCTGGAATACATCAGAGCCAGCCAGCGAAATCCTCTTTGTGTGTATGTCTGAGTGTCTGTCGTGATTGTTCTCCCAGCAGTGCTTCCAGGTTAACTCTTGAGCTGTAAGAGTCAGGTCATGATGGTCATTACACCAAAAACATCTGGAATATGACCTTTTTTTTATTTTGTTTAGTGTTTTCTTGTTTACAGGACGACTACCAAAGATTACTTACCACTCAACAGGTGAATAGTACGGGGAATTATACCAACTTATCTATAATAACCAAAATTATAATAGTTTTTAAGACTCATATATCCTGACAAACAATCTGAAACAATCACCATCTTGCTTATAAGTAAACAAATAAACAACTCTTCCCCCTAATGCTTCTGTATCTAGAGTTACATAACATATAAACATTATTTTGATGTCTAGTTATATACAAACACCTTTTATATTAACTTTGTTAGTACTTGAGGATAAGACTTGGGGTTAATCTGTGATCATCAGGAAAGTTACAGGTCACATCAGGAATTTTTAACAAGGTAAATAAGTGATTATTATCTGAGACGAAACTGTATGAAAATATATGAGAGTTTTCGTTGTCATACACTGTAATATAACAAATGTGGGGAGACTATATATCGAAAAATACATTATTTAGACATCTACTATACGAAAACAATGAAAATAAAACTATCTCTCTCTTCAAAAAATAGAGACCCGATCATAACATAAAGATTCACATTGCTTAACCAATCCATACACTCCTCCTAGGGGTATATATCCCCTTCTACAATTCCCCTACACCAATCCCACACCCTTTTCCCCTTTCCACCAATCCCAATCCCACACCCCTTTCCCCTTCTACCAATCCCAATCCCACACCCCTTCCCCTTCACTACCACCGCCCCATTCCTCCTCCAACGGGTGAAAGCCCTTAAGAGTGGCAGCTAACTCTTAATTCACGCCCTCGTTCCTAACACCCAAGTCATGCCTGGTGGAGTAAGATGAATCCTCAGAGGTTATTTCTTGGGTATCTAACCTCCAGTAACCTCCAATGTGTGGTGTGTGGGGGTGGGTTGTGGTGTGTGGGGGTGGGTTGTGGTGTGTGGGGGTGGGTTGTGGTGTGTGGTGGTGGGTTGTGGTGTGTGGGGGTGGGTTGTGGTGTGTGGGGGTGTGTGTGTGTGTGTGTGTGTGTGTGTAGGGGTGGGTTGTGGTGTGTGGGGGTGGGTTGTGGTGTGTAGGGGTGGGTTGTGGTGTGTAGGGGTGGGTTGTGGTGTGTGGGGGTGGGTTGTGGTGTGTGGGGGTGGGTTGTGGTGTGTAGGGGTGGGTTGTGGTGTGTAGGGGTGGGTTGTGGTGTGTGGGGGTGGGTTGTGGTGTGTGGGTTGTGGTGTGTGTGTGTGTGTGTGTGTAGAAATTCCCTAGAGCGAAGAAAGTATGAAATTGCTGTGTGACATTTTCTAACATACATCATCGACTTGGAAACTTATTTATGTGTTCAGAATAATTCATCCTTTACCACCCCCCACTCCTCTCCTCCCTCCCCTCCCCTCCTTCATTCCTCCCCTCCCCTCCTTCCTTCCTCCCCTCCTTCCTCCCCTCTCCCCGGTAAAGAGACCACTTTTGAGTCATATCCAACTGTCTCACAAAATTACAAAAATGGCTCCCTCTCTCCCTTGGCCCTGAGTGCTGACTATAATGTACTTGTGTATATTAATATTGAGCTCTATTTTCTTTAACCACTTCTTCGTAACCTCCCGACCTACAGCACAGGTGTATGTAGGTTTATAACTCTCCTCTCTACCTCCCCTTTCTTCCTTCCTTTCTCTTCCCTCTCCTATTCTTTTTCCTCTTCTTTCTCATCCCTTTTTTTATTTTTTCCCCTCTTCCTCATCTCCCCCATTCCTCTCCTCACCCCCACACCTTCTCCCCTCAAACTCCTATCCTCTCCTCTTCCTCCACTTCTCTCTCCTCTCCCCTCCCATTTCCCCTCCCTCCTTCACCCATCCCTCACCCCACGTCTCCCCACATCCAGACTACTCACAAAATATTTCAACCCCTGGAAATATTAGAGAGAGAGAGAGAGGGGGGGGGGATAACAAACTCCCCACCTCGTGTAGCAGAAGGCCCCCTCCCTCCCCCCCACGGTGCGCCCTCTGACAGACAATACATGGGTCGAGGCGGCGTCCATGACACTAATATTAAGCATTGCCGTTCCATTGCGATTTCAGGTGAGTTTCGTTTTAATGGCTTTATTGAGTGCGTGTGTGTGTGTGTGTGTGTGTGTGTGTGTGTGTGTGTGTGTGTGTGTGTGTGTGAAAGAGAGAGAGATATTAGGAGAAAGAAATAAAGAGAAAAATAGAAGAAAAAAAAGAGAGAGGGAGAAGAAAAAATAGAGGGAAATAAAACTAAAAAGAGAGAGAATGAATGAAATAAAGAAAGAGAGAGAGAGAGAGAGAGAGAGAGAGAGAGAGAGAGAGAGAGTAAGATAATAAAAAAATAAGAGGAAGAAAAAGAGAATTAAACACAGAAAAATTATTAAACATCTACTTAAACGCCTTACAAAAATCCACGTAAATTAAGTCAAATGATCCAGTAAATTTCACTCCACTTTGGACATTTTTTTTCCCCTCTCATATTGAACCTGTATTTAAAACAATTTCTTTTCGGTCCGTTTATAGTAAAAATTTTATTATTATTTAAGAGGGAAGCGATACACCTCCATGGTGGTGCCGTGTCGTCTCTCGTTCATTAATGCATTCGTAACCTGAAGCATTTTTACGGCCTGGAAATTTCTCCTTAGTGTATTGGGTATTTTAGTTATTCATTTATTTATTTTTTAATTATTTTTTTTTTTTTGCATTTTCTTTGCTTCTTTCTTTTGTTTTCCTTTTTTTGCGACATTTAGAGAGAAAACACTAACCACTGGAACACAAAAGGTACAGTTTCCTTACATTCTTGTACAAATATTCACAGTAAAATTATTATTAAAACAAATACTATATAGACACACTTCTAATATTAATATACAGTAGTAATAAAAAAAATCAATAAACGATATAATACTCCCAAAAATTGACCCATTTAGCGATATATAGTCAACAAAACAATAAGATATTTTTAGTATCGCAATAAAATAATAATTACTATTAAAATTCTCACAATAACGATATATATACACCACCACTATTGGGTAAATTTCACTCACGTCACGATTTCCTTTCAGTAAATTTTAAAAGCGATTTATTAACATTTATTTTGTCGATATTTCAGCCGTAAAATTCCTCCAACATTAAGATAAAGAAAATCACCCTAATAAATCGTGTATCCGACCTGTTTTTTTTTTTGTGTATAATTCGTGTTTTATCAGTTCATAGTATAACCATTATTATCGCAAGACAAACGATAGACCTCTTTAAGAATTCTCGTATAAAGCGATAACTGGGGTAATAGATTCTCTCAACACTATGTAATTCTTCAGGCGTTATGAGTGAGTCTCCCACAAATTTATAACATAACCTTTAGCAAAAATGTCTTAGAAATTTTCATATGCTGTGATATAATTTATGCATTATGTTAATTACGAGAAATATTTTTCGAGAATAAAATCTTAATATACTGTGTGTCAATATGATCTTAATAAATTCTGAATATTGTTTTAAAATTCCTATAAATTCTTGCAATTCCCATATATTACTTTAAAAATATACTACACATTAAATATCTACAAAATAGACAAGTACTCATGATATAATCCTCTCCCTTTCGTCCATCTCTCCCTTTCCTCCATCTCTCCCTTTCCTCCATCTCTCCCTTCTCCTCCCCCCCTCCTCCATCTCTCCCTTCTCCTCTCCCTCCCTTTCCTCCATCTTTCCCTTTCCTCCATCTCTCCCTTCTCCTCCCCCCCCTCCTCCTCCTCCTCCTCCATAACCACAGCCAGGGAACAAGAAATACCACAGGTGAAAATTCCTCAAGGTATCATGTGTCGAGGCAGGTAGGCAGACAGACAGGTATGTAGGCAGGCAGGTATAGGCAAGCAGGTGTAGGTAAGCAAGTATAGACAGGCAGGTATAGGCAGACAAATAGGTAGGTAGGCAGACAAGTTAGGTCGGTGGTTGGAACATTTAACAAAGGTCTAAAGAATCTACAGGGCGTGCCATTACCTGGGCCAGATATATAATGGTGTTGGATCTTGTCTTTACGGCTGGTGAGTGAGTATCATGAAGGCTCATCTAATGGAGTCCCAGGTGTAATAAGAGTCTTAATTAGTGCAGGTTCTTTTTGCTTCTTCGTTTTATTTCTAATGGACCCTTTTTATTTTAACCCTAGAGAGAGAGAGAGAGAGAGAGAGAGAGAGAGAGAGAGAGAGAGAGAGAGAGAGAGAGAGAGAGAGAGAGAGAGTGATAAAATTGTTTGTGTGTTATGAGATGGTGACGTAGGTGTTGAGAGCATCGATCAACCTTGAAGTGGGTAATCAGAGGGCAATAACTAACCAGGGCTTAGCATTATGATCCCTCCTCCACCCACCCTCTCTGGCCCTCTTTGATGCGAATATAAATGTGTTTTTTTTTTTTTTTGACGGCTGATGTGAGACAGGGGTGGAGACGGTGGTGATAGTGATGATGTTGATGGTGATGTTGATGGTGATAGTGTTGGTGATAGTGATGGTAATAGTGATGGTGCTGTTATATAAGAGAGAAGAGGAATGGGAGGAGAGGAAGGAGGTGAAATGGTGGTGGTGGAGGAGGGAAGGGGAAAACAGATAGAAGAAGGAGCGAAGGAGGAAATGGAAGAGGATGAGGGAAGGAAGAGGAGGAAGCAGAAAAAATGCAATGCGAGAAAAATCACTTAGAAAGGAAGAGGAGACAGACAGACGGAAAAGAAACACCTCAAATAAAAAACAAATAATAAAACACTAAAACACACAAAACACTGTAAAGAAAGCATTAAAAATCTCAGGTGCAGCGGTAATGACTCCCCTTAACGACCTCCCACCTGGTCATTTAACCCAATATATAACCCACCCCCCCCTTTACCATACCCCTATACCCTAACTGGCTATTAATTCACCTTTATATCATATATGACTTTGACACCTTTGTTTAATCACTTTGTTTACTTGTTTACCTGGGTTGTTTACTTATGTGTTTGGGTCAATCGCTGGGGGGAGAAACACTTTAATGACTACCTGGTTTAATGTATGGCGAGTTGATTATTACAAATTAACCTGCCCGGGTCTTAAGCCTTAATGAGCTCCGGCCCAGGTGTGGGGTCGAGGAGCGTCTCTCTCTCTCTCTCTCTCTCTCTCTCTCTCTCTCTCTCTCTCCCTTCTTTCTTACTTCTCTCCATCCTCTCTCCCTCCTTACCTTCTTTCTTCCCCCCCTCCCTTTCTCCTTCCTTCCTCTCTCTCTCTCTCTCTCTCTCTCTCTCTCTCTCTCTCTCTCTCTCTCTCTCTCTCTTACTTGCCTGTAGCCGCCCACTATCTGTAACTGTAGTCGCCGCCCACTACCTGCAGTCGCCGCCCACTGTTTATTACTTATTGTCTCCACCCATTTTATGTACCTATAGCCACCCATTACCTCTACCTAAAGCCGCCCACCGTGTATGTCTGTGTTCATGTGGGTATATGTGTATGTGTGTGTATATAGGACCACCTCCCAAAACCCACCTCATAACCTACACACACATAACGAGGTCACCTTACAACATAAAAACACATACATTCCTTACCTCACCCTACCCTCCCCCCCCCCCCCCTATACACACCAGGTAAAAAAGTAGATAAATACGTTATCTACCTTGATGGCCACTAACACCCCCCACCCCCCTACAACCACCACCCCCCCCCCCCCAACACTATCCAGAGAGAATGTGGATTAATGTCTCCCTCTCCTCCTCCTCCTCCCCCAGAAACCAGATCCACATAACTGATCCTCCAAGACTCAGTAACTCGTATGACGACCCAGAACAAATCCAACCAGACGTGGAAAATAAAGTTGATTATATCCACATAGTTGATGATAAGGATAGATGATGATGTCAGTGATACGTGAGGAAGGGGTAGGGATGGTGGGGGAGGGGGGGTGGTGGGGAGGAGTGGGGATGCAGAGATGGGCGTGGAGAAGTGCAGTAGGGTGGAAGAAGTGGGAAGAGATAAGGAAGTGGAGATGAGAAAGAGAGAGAAGTTATGGAGTTCGAGTGTTTACCAAAAAATACTTAAAAAAAAATATCCTAAAAATTCTCCCCCAAAAAAAATTCCAACCATCCTGACCAAGAGTTAAGATATCGACTCACTCCTCACAAGACAGAGCGGCGGCACCTTTAGAGCTTCTCCTGTTTTGTGGCCGGACGAGGAGAAAAACTTGTCTCAACAGAAGCTCCAAAGAAACTCAAAGTTGTTGCTGCTAAAAGGAGATTTGTCACTAGGAGAGAAGGGGGCAGGTGTGAGGAGTAGGTGGGGGTGGGGAGGGGGGTCTGAGGAGGGGGCAGGTGTGAGGAGGAGGTGGGGGTGGGGAGGGGGGTCTGAGGAGGGGGCAGGTGTGAGGAGGAGGTAGGGTTGGGGAGGGGGGTCTGAGGAGGGGGCAGGTGTGAGGAGGAGGTGGGGGTGGGGAGGGGGGTCTGAGGAGGGGCGGGTGTGAGGAGGAGGTGGGGGTGGGGAGGGGGGTCTGAGGAGGGGGCAGGTGTGAGGAGGAGGTAGGGTTGGGGAGGGGGGTCTGAGGAGGGGGCAGGTGTGAGGAGGAGGTGGGGGTGGGGAGGGGGGTCTGAGGAGGGGGCAGGTGTGAGGAGGAGGTGGGGGTGGGGAGGGGGGTCTGAGGAGGGGGCAGGTGTGAGGAGGAGGTGGGGGTTGGGGAGGGGGGTCTGAGGAGGGGCGGGGTGAGGAGAAGGGAGGTGTGAAGAGGAGAGGTAAAGGTAGTAGTGGTAGATGATGATGAGGGGGAAGAGAAGGAGATGATGATGAGGGGGAAGAGAAGGAAGAAAAGGAGAAGAAATGATGATGAAAAATTAAAAATAGATATGAGAGAAGACAATGATAAATATAGGAAACAAAACAAGACCAGATAGATAGAGAGAGAGAGAGAGAGAGAGAGAGAGAGAGAGAGAGAGAGAGAGAGTCCCACACAGTAATAAAATCAAACCTCCGAACAACACTAGTGACATAAAACGGTGCTATTAACCCGACCCAAACCGACCCGACCCTACCAAACAACCACGACCCGATCGTATTATCTCTCCCCCTATATTCTTCACCCTACCTGATATACCCACACTTGCCATTAATTAACCTTACTGGCATAAGTGTACAGGTGATCAAATGTTGTAGTCTCTCTCTCTCTCTCTCTCTCTCTCTCTCTCTCTCTCTCAACAGTAATAAGTTATAATAAAATTAGTATTACTCTACACGACTAAGATTAATATTCGTCTCGGTCATAAAACGTAAGGAATGAAGCAACACCAGTAACCTAAAAGCATCATTATCAACCATCAACCCCATAAAAAAAAGTGCGTCCTTTTACCCAGCGTCTCAATTAGGTCTTCATTATTAACTAGGTGGGTGTGTAGGTGGCCCAGGTATAGCAACTCCTGATATACACTGTTACCAATACCTGTATCCTAGTGACACACCCTTCCTTTTCACCTCTCTGTATCTTATGTTATCGTTGGTTTTGTGTTGGTAAGAGGACTCATGGGGTCTACTACAGGTTGTCTGGTTGACTGACCTGGAAAAATAGTGACAAGCGACCACCTACGTGAAGATATTCCCTCGTCGGTTGGAGTTGAAGAACCCGGCGTCTTTGTAGGGTACCTAGCCGTCCGCCGCCCCGATCACCCTCCAGCCGCCCCTATCAACCCCCAGCAGCCTCTACCACCCTTACAGCCGCCTCCAGAAGCTCACATTCTCCTTCCCTGTGTGTCTTTTTTCATTGGTCCTGGAATCTCATTTCTTGTAATGGAACATAACTTCTTTGTGGTTCCGCCACTCCTCGTGTCCTTTCTGTACGTCTGTTTGTGTGTCGGTGGAGTCTGTGTTGGTCTTTTGTGGTGGTCGAGTCCCAATTTGTGATGGGTTCTGAACCTCTTTATAACCAAAAAAAGAGGAGGGGGATTTGCGGTCTTGTACGGGAGGTGCAGTCACCCGCCCGTGGAGAATTACGCGGTCTACAAAATGCTCCCAGATGTTTGAGGAAAATTACAAAAACTCTCCTCTACAGGTCCGGCGGCCTCTACGGAATAACACCTTGGCCACGCCCGAGTCTGATACCTTAACCGTATGTCAAAGGAAACTTCCCTCAGTGGCAGGATATTAGATGAAATTAGATCCATTCGACAATGGATCTTGCGAGTGGTACAAAATTGACTCTGGTGTTCCATATTGAGATAATGAGTGTCTTGCATCTGGTATCTGAACAAAAAACATCCCAGTTAATGTATTTCGTCTGTGTAGTGAATTATTATACCGTGTGGTAAGACTATGTGGTGGTTAGGTTAAGTTAGGTATCTAATTATAAGACTCAACCAAACAGAGAGAGACAAAAGATCTTCCTGTGTATATGGACGGAGGCTCACTGTTTCTAGGTAAACTGCATTATCGTAACAAGAAGCAACAAGGAGAAGACTAACGCCACCCCCCCCCCCCCCCACACACACACATAACCAGCTCAACATGTATGGGTGTCTGTCTGGTTGTAACGGAGCATTGGTTAAAAGGAGTACAAGAAAACCTCACTAGAATGTTGCTGTTTATCTGGGAGTGTTGGAAGACAGTTATAGTTGATGTTGTCGCTTGCTTGATTTATACTGTTGTTTACCTGTTTTTTTGTTTTTTTTACTAACTACTACATTCTTCACTTAGTTACAGAGGTGATAAAAGGTTAGGTTAGGTTTAGGTTAGGTTTAGGTTAGGTTTAGGTTAATTACATAGGTGATAAAAATTGTTTTATATCACTCTTCACAAACCACAGGACTCCTCGTCAATCCCCAACTACCACTAGACACCTCTCCTCACTCTCTGCGCCAATACAACATCAAAGAGACTCCACCGTGCGCCATAACTCCCTTAAAAATGCAAACAAACAAGCGCGCCGACATCACCAAGTACCCGAACTCCTGAGGTGCGGACACGAACCGCCGAAACGAAACTCCGAACCCGCTAAAGGCAGGTCGGTTATGGTGACAAATACTTCCTCCGCGGGTGGTTGGGGGTTCAGTGGCGGGCAGGAGGAACTAGGAGGAGGAGGAACAAGAAGGAGGAAGAACCAGGAGGAGGAGGAAGAGGAATATAAGGAACTCTGTAATAAAACATACATCAGTAACTCCCCAGACACCGACGAGGAAGGATGCTGTTGTTGCCTTCTCCTTCAAGACCCGAGGCATCTTTAAGGATCTTTCAGTCTTACAAAAACTCAGTCGTCGTCATCATCGCCGTTATCCTCGCTATCATCATCACCATCGTCATCATCGTCACCATCATCACCATCGTCATCATCGTCACCGTCGTCATCATCATCGTCGTCATCATAATAGTCAAAAAGCAATACCAATGTCTCACTCTCCACGTCATCCCACTTCAGCGAGACGAGTAAGTTGTGGTGATGGAGGAGGCTGGCAGAGTGAGTAGTCAGTGACAGGGTGAGAAGGTCAGTGACAGGGTGAGTAGGTCAGTGGCAGGGTGAGAAGGTCAGTGACAGGGTGAGTAGGTCAGTGGCAGAGTGAGTAGGTCAGTGGCAGGGAGAGGAAGGTCAGTGACAGGGTGAGTAGGTCAGTGGCAGGGTGAGAATGTCAGTGGCAGGGTGAGAAGGTCAGTGACAGGGTGAGTAGGTCAGTGGCAGGGTGAGTAGGTCAGTGGCAGGGAGAGGAAGGTCAGTGGCAGGGTGAGTAGGTCAGTGACAGGGTGAGGGCAGGTCAGTGCTGCATATCAGGTAGAAAATGGCAGCTCCTCGCTGTATCGGAGAGAGGTTATCGATCACTCAGCGGTCATCCCGCCCGCCTGCCGTTCCGCCCGCCCGCCTTTCCGCCCGCCCGCCGTTCCGCCCGCCCTTGCTGCCCGCCCTAACCTCACTGCTTCTGCCTGCTGTTATCATTGCTGCACCGACTCACTCCTCATGCCTCTCCTCACTCCTCATGTCTCTCCTCACCACTCATGTCTCTCCTCACCCCTCATGTCTCTCCTCACCACTCATGTCTCTCCTCACTCCTCATGTCTCTCCTCACCACTCATGTCTCCTCACCCCTCATGTCTCTCCTCACCCCTCATGTCTCTCCTCACCCCTCATGTCTCTCCTCACCCCTCATGTCTCTCCTCACCACTCATGTCTCTCCTCACCACTCATGTCTCTCCTCACCCCTCATGTCTCTCCTCACCAATCATATCTCTCCTCACCCCTCATGTCACTCCTCACCCCTCATGTCTCTCCTCACCACTCATGTCTCTCCTCACCCCTCATGTCTCTCCTCACCCCTCATGTGTCTCCTCACTAACTCACTCACTCACTCACTGACGGAGAATATTAAGTGACTCGTTCTTGGTAGGTCTATAAGTAAAGTCAATAAGTACTACAGTATTGTAAGAGAATATGTTCATGTTAATATTACCATTGACTTATTTATAGGTATTTCTACAACTGAGCTTTTGTTATGACTACTATTTATGTGGTCGACGTAGTAGTAGTAGTAGTAGTAGTAGTAGTAGTAGTAGTAGTAGTAGTAACATCACCCTCACCACAGCAGCGCCCCCATACAACATGGTACCAAACTAACTCACAATGTTACACTGAATGACGTAAATAAACACAAACCACAATATTATTATGCCAACGTCATCCCTCACTGACTTATTATGATAGATGTTTTAACAGATTGAGTCGGTAATATATCATCAACCTTAAATCAATTTGCAACGCTTCATTCTTTTGCAATTTACATTTTGCAATTTATATCCTACCGGCGTCTATCGTCACAAGCAACTAAACAAGCAAGCAAGAATAGGTAAATCAAGCAAGAGTTTGATTTAGTCGTAGGTGGGGGAAAAACACACAAGAATAAACAATGATTTATATTATGAAAATTACTTTGTTGTTGTTGTTGTTGTTTGTTGTTGTTGTTGTTGTTGTTGTTGTTTAATGTTGTTGTTTGTTGTTGTTATTGTTTTTTCTTCCTATCCTCCATCTTTCCTCCTCCTATTGCTTTCTCCACCTATCTCCCTTCCCTCCACCTCCTTGACACACCATCAGTCACTTCAACCTTAGACAGACAGACAAGCAGAGAGGTAAAACACACACACACACACACACACACACACACACACACACACACACACACATACACACACACACACTACAAATAAAACTCACTTTCAATTACCTATAAAACATTTTCTGTGTTAATACTCTGAAATCTTATGTATATTTAAGAACTTTTTTCCTTATTTCTTCACATAGGGAAGAGTCGTGTTTACTTCCCAGTGTTGACTCAAGAGTATTTTCCCTCTCATAAGTTTCTTCCCAAATTTTGTCATATTATTGTATTATTTTTCCTTAGTATATAAATCTTTCGGGGTATTTTTATATTGATGTTTATATATAAATACAAGTTTTTATATATTAGTGGATTTTATTTATATGTATCAGCCTCCTCTCCTTCTCCCCCCCCCCCAAATAAAAAAAATATCCAATCAGTTATCCACGAATCCCATCTTGTTTTTCTACCTTAAGCGATAAACTTAATTAATATAGAACAAAGGTATAATGACATAAGGCCAAAATATAAGACCCGATCAAGTATAATACCACAAACGAGCATAATTACTCTATCAAATATTTTATAATACTTAGAGACTAATTATAGGAAAAAATTATCAAATTATCTTTTTATCTTAATTATTCATATTCTATAAGGTATTTTCTCTTATATTCACGTCATAGGGTGTGTCTCTGAGGCTCCTATCAAAGGATTCTTAGTCGCTTTCCTTAGGCTCCAACTATCGTAAGGTTCTCCTCTGAGGCTCCATCTATCGTAAAGGGGACTACTCGAAGGCTTCATCTCATTCTATCGTAGGTTTTAAGGTTCCATCTATTGTAATAATTTTTTTTCTCCTCTGAAGCTCCATTTATCGTAAGGTTCCCCCCTGAAGCTCCATCTATCGTAAGGTTCCCCCCTGAAGCTCCATTTATCGTAAGGTTCCCCCCTGAAGCTCCATTTATCGTAAGGTTCCCTCCTGAAGCTCCATCTATCGTAAGGTTCCCCCTGAAGCTCCATTTATCGTAAGGTTCCCCCCTGAAGCTCCATCTATCGTAAGGTTCCCCCCTGAAGTTCCATCTATCGTAAAGTTCCTCCTCCCCCCCCCTCTGAGGCTCCATCTATCGCAAAAAAACAAACTCCTCACCGCTTGAGGCTCCATCATTCAATATGAAGAGCCTCAGCCCAGGTGACGTGAAGCACCTGGACGATGACTTGGCAAAATATTATCACCAAGATTTTTAAGGATTTTTTTTTATTATTCTCTCTCTCTCTCTCTCTCTCTCTCTCTCTCTCTCTCTCTCTCTCTCTCTCTCTCTCTCTCGAAAAACTGGAAAATATTTATGTCACGTTCTTCATACAGGCGTCAAGACTATCACGCCAGAATGATGTCATTTCCCTGTGGCGACGATGGTGGTAGTAGTGGGTGGGGGTGGTAGTGGTAGTAGTGGGTGGGGGTGGTAGTGGGTGGGGGTGGTAGTGGTTGTGGTAGGTGTAGTGGTAGGTGGTGGTGCTAGTGGTGGTAGTAGAGGTGGAGGTAGAGTTGGAGGTAACTATGAGGAGGTTGGAGGTTGGTGGACTACACTACCTCCCCAACACACTATGGGAGGTACTTTACTACAGGTGTTGGTAAGGAGTGTAGACAGGATCACTTGTTTATGTCATCACCAAGTGTGTGTGTGTGTGTGTGTGTGTGTGTGTGTGTGTCTAGCGAGGAGGAATAGGATAAGGAAAAGGAGGAGGAGGAGGAGGAAGAAAAGGAAGATAAGAAGGAGGATAAAGTGGCAAGGGAAAGAAAATAAAAAAGGAGGAGGAGGAGGAGGAGGCGTCCAGACCAGGCCAGCTGACCCAATGACTCGCCGTACAGCAGATGTGTGAGTGTTTGTCTTGCCAGGTTTGTGTTTGTGCACGTTAACCCGGGGTTAATCCTGGTCCTAACTCAACCTTGAAGCTGGTCATGGCTATAGGGATATGGATGTGTTTGTTTATGTGTGTTTGTACGTGTGTTTAGGTATATTATGTGTATGTGTGTTTCTTTGTGTGTGTGTGTGTGTGTGTGTGTGTGAATATGCAGAGCCCTTATCGGCCTAATATATCCCGCTCTAGCCTGCCCCCGCCCTCACCCGACCTGCTCCCGCCCTCACCCGACCTGACCCCGCCCTCACCCCGCCCTTACCTGACCTGGAGTGCCTTGAATATTTACAAGGCTCTTCATTATTTTTCTACCTATTGTTATCATACTTCTTCCCGTGGCCCTAAATTTGAGGCTAGGAAGAGTCGCCTTTTTTTTTTAGGCAGTATGGTTGTTTTGACTGTTTTAATGTGTGTTTTAACCTCGTGAGTATGATGGTTTAACCCGAGTATGACGGTTTAACCCCTTGAGTATGATGGTTTAACCCCTGAGTATGATGATTTTAACCCCTGAGTATGATGAATTAGCACCTTGAAGTATGATGGCTTAACCCCTTGAAGTATGGTGGTTTAACTCCTTGAAGTATAATGGTTTAGCCAAACAAAGATGATGAATTAGCACCTTGTAGTATGATGGTTTAATCCCTGAGTATGGTGGTTTAACCCCTAGAAGCATTATGGTTTAAACTCTTAAGTACAGTGAGTTTACGCCATCGAGTAAGATACCTTAATTCCTTGAGTACGATAACTTAACCCCTTGAGTACAATGACATAATCCCTTAAGTACAATGACAACCCCTTGAATACGATGTCAATTATCGATAAGGTAATATTAGAGAGATTTATGTGATTTATTCTACCCGGAAATAATGTGGTCAGAAAACACCCATTCTGTGAAATGTTCTCAGTAATGTCTAACTTTTTGGGGGTTGTATTTGACTGAATATATATGAACGTTGTTGTTGTTACTGCGCTTCAACAACAAGTTACTAAGGCGTTTAAGCAAGTAATAAGGTAAGCATTAAAGTATTTCATCAACAATTCAATATTATAAGTGATAATTTGCACGGGAAAAAATCAGAAGAGCGATAATAATAATAATAATAATAATAATAAAAATATTAATAATAATAATAATAATAATAATAATAATAATAACCTAACCTCCCCCAGGTGATCAAAACAAACTCCTTGAAAGGGTTGTGTTGCCCTCTGGAGTTACCTGCATGTCATACCTGTGTGAGCCCTCAACAATCTGTCGAATAAGACGTGACCAAGAATAACCCGAGGAGTTTAGACCTTTCATGATCTCACCTTTCCTCTGGTCACGAAGGTAGGGAGGCTTGACCTGTGGTTGGTGGCAGGTGCAGGAGGCATGGTTTCTTATCCCAGGGGAAAGACCTGTCCGCAGGGGATCATGACGAAGAGGCCGAGGGACACAGTTGCCATTATTATCCCCTCCCTCGGGTATTTCCTGTCGTAGAAATCCCTCGGTTCCTGGGTCAGCTGTGGGGGGAAAAATGTCTTCCACTTCCTCTCATAATTTTTTTTTACTTCATGTTTTCCAGAGTTTCTTTGTCGTTGTGCCTCGGTGCTCGGTCGATCTACATAGTCATGTTTCCTAATTGCAACACGGGAAGACCTCCACGAATACCGAGGTAACGCTTCTTAGTAATCGCTTTAGTATTTTTTTTCATATCTTCATTAACTCTATTATTTTTATTATCATGAACATTATTCTAAACTTTCTTATATTTCTTTATGTCTTTGTAAAACTTTATGTTAAGAGACCCACGGATTACGTCTTCAATTTAAGTCAGTTTCTTTAGACGATTCTGCGTTTATATTTTCTCTGTTAACTGAAGGATCTTATAAACTCGTTCATTTAAACCCTTTACTCTTGATAACTTTTCTGGAGTCTCTAACCGAAGCAAGGAGTTCCTAATGCTTATAATAATGAAACTTAAAGGAATTCTTATTAAAAGTATCATCGTAAGTGGTTACTTTGGAGAAAATTAACTCAGAGAGAGCTAAGAAAAGAAAGAGAGGAAGCGAAAGAGAGATAGAGAGAGCCGTCTCCCTGACCTGGGTCGGGTCGGGTGGCTCCCAGCATAAAGAGAACCTGGGCCAGGCCACTGAGGGGTGGAGAGGGCAGACGTCTCGCAATATTGCTGTTATAACCTTCACCGCCGGGCGTTCCTTATGTTAGACAATGTCCATAAACTGTTGTCACTCACGGGCCGCCTTCTGAGGGATGCCGACGCCCCTGGAACCGAGGAACTCCGCAGGGTCATGTAGCCTCTGACAGATAAACAGCCGTTCGTTCACAGGGCGTCTACCGAGGTGTGGAAATAGCTTGTTCGCTCTCCACTAACCAGACGTTTTTTTGCCCCATGTTTTTTGTTGTATATTTTCCCGGATGATCAGGTTGACTATTAGTTTCTCTCCACTAAACAGACAACGTTTTTTGGTGATGTTTTATTATTTCTTCCTATAGTTGTGTTGTTGTTGTAAATCACTTAAGAGTTCCTCAGCGGTGGAGGCTCATTGAAAACCTGAATTTATATCACATTTATTGTTTCTTTGCATCAGTATATCAAGCTTTTGTAGGTATATAAATTTCTGTGTGTATAATAAACTCAAGGTACATTAATAACCATGTTGATTGTTTCCTTGCATTTGTATATTATTTTTTTGTTGTTATATAAATTGTCTATAATCATCTGCATATAAAGTCGACAAAGGACTTTCACGCCACATGTGCCCACTAGAACACATGCTAGCGAGACAGTACAAATCCACCACAGACGACAAGGTCCAAGGCTTCCATCCCTTAACCCGGAGTGACAGCCTTAGGAGCCAAGTTAATGTAAACACGAGCTCAGGCGCCTCTGACGCACGTCCTGTCAACAGGTAAATAAATAAAAGCACATTCGTTCTGCTTCACTACCGCGTCGAACACTCGCTCGTCTCCGCCTCTCTACCTGTTGGGTTTGTTTTATTTACAAGGCTGAGTCCGACGTTTACCCGAGTTGTAAATCATTTCCGGATTACGAACCCCAGTCGAGCTGCGTCTCTTTTTTTATTCATCACCGAACCATCTTCAAAAACGCCCTCAGGATTATTGCTAATATATTTTTCTCTTTTCAAAACTGGATCTGACTTTTGCTTTTGGTGTAACGCTTAAAGTCGTGTGAGAATTTACGGAGCTATTGTCAGAATTTACTCTTCTTTTGGGGTATAGTGAACCAATGACCCGACTTGACCTCTCAGATCAATTGACCTGACCAGAGAATATCTTTAGTGTGTAAATTTAACAGTTGAGGTGTTTTGTTGTGATGCTCGGCGGAATTTCATTCATGTAAGATTATTCTTTCGTTCTGGCGAGACCCGTGTGTGTGTGTGGTGGGTCCTACAAGGTGAGGCTTTGGGTGCGGAGGTTACAAAACTGTTCAGTATTTAATTCGGTTGTGTAAAATTTGTACAAGTTTGGAGTTCGGTTGTGCAAGATGACGGCACGTTGAACTTTTGGTCTTACATAATTCACGAAACTTTAAATTTTGGTGTTGCACGACTTTTGCAGGAAGACATAACTTTTAAAGGTGTCATATTAATGTCAATAAAGATAGCGTGGACAAGAGCGTCATTCTTCAGGCTTGAGTGACTGGCGAGTCCCAGTAACTGGTATTGACTGTACAGAACGTGTGGTCACGGTCACGTGCAGGCTTGACAGCTCACCATGACTGTTGCCTCCTGGACGAGAGGAACAGTCTGACAAATGTGCCCAGTGTTTGAATATCACTGCTGGCATTTGACTGCTAATGTCAAGAGTGGCGTCCAGACACTTTTCACAATACGTAGAGAATTAAATCTTACGACAAATATTGTTGGAAAGTTTGTCCAAATAAACCTGTTTATTTTTTGTCAAGTGGAGCGCTGGTTCTACCTGTTAGGTCTCCAATAATTAAAGAGCCATTCTGTAATGTTATTCAGTTTGGTATTTATACAAACACTTAATTCTGTAGTGACTCGTCCTATTGTTGATGAGTTAATACGGGTGAAATTGACCGTGTGAATGTCTACAAACCCTATCCTTTAGCGTCACCAGGAGGCAAGAACCACTCAGGGGCTACACAACTCACCTGTCTGATGACACTGTCAAACTTTAGTCTCAGTTCCCTTTAACAGCAGACTCAAACTTAAAAGTTCCACCAGCCAATACGAGTGTGAGGGAGTGTGTGGGCCTACCAGGGGCATGATCAGGGGTACGGTGGGGGCTGCCCCTCCTGAGTGGTATTGATCGTGGGCAGGCCTCCCGGTGGGCATTAAGAGGTCTTCTCAGCACCTCTCCCGTTATCATTCTTATCTTGACCAATACGGCTTTATCGCCGTCGTTCATCGCCTGGTCGGGAAAGGCGATAGCCCAGGCCACAGCTATCAATCAATTATATGGCTCTTGGGGGGAGTTTTTCAACGGGTGTCAATTGCATTCGTGCCGCTTGTTGCATGGAGTGGAGGCTTTGGTTACGGCTCATTTGTGGCACAGCAGTGTTGGTGTTGGAGAGGATAAAGGAAGAGTGGTGGAGAACTTTGTTGGGGAGTGTAGGAGTTCGGAATTGGAAGTGGCGACAACATTTAGTATTGTTGAGTGTGACGTGAGGCGGTACTTGAGGTGAACCTTCATGATGTATCGCTTAACGTGAAGGTGATGTTAGTAGTGATGATGATGATGATGGTGGAGTGAGGGAATAACGCTGGAGCTTGACTGTAAACGATAATTTTTGAATAGGTTGATACTACAAGTTTGTTGTTCTGGTGTGGGATAAATACTGGGTATTTGACGACGCCTGACAAGAAAAATAAATAAATAAACACAGATGAGTATTTATGACAAAAGGAAGACTAGTTCAATAAGTTGCCCGTCCAGTAGATCCCAAATTAATTTAACGTAACCAATCCATTAGGTTAGGTTAGGTTAGGGCGAGAACCACTAGGACTGTGTGTGACCTATTTCACCTTCAACCATGGCGAAGTGGCATGAAGGACTCTAAAGGGGTGAGGGCCTTGCCACCCCCTGCGACGATTGAAGGATGCGAACAAAATCAGAATCCTGGAGAGTTTAATAAAAAAAAAAAAAACTAGCAGTATGGTCAAAAGATCACGACCGGATTATGAAACGATTGTACGCGTAATCGTTCCCTGAGACTGTAACCTAACCGAACCATATCCCTTTTTTCCTACCCCTCATTCAACCTCCTCCCCATCCATCCCTTCATCATCATTCACCTCTTTCTATCGTTCAACCCATACTTACTCATCCTTCGACCATTGTTTCTACCATCCCACAATCATTCCTTCCCATCCTCACCTATCCCACCCACCCCCAGTCTCTAAAATCCCACATCCATCTCCCCATCCTTCAATCCTTCAGGCACCAATCCCATCCTTCCCCCACCCATGGCTATAGACAAATAGGGAACGTGAGTGTGGTGGCGATACGGTCATTACAAAGAGCATTTGCATTACGCCGCTTGTGGGGGTAGGCGGTACACACTCGGTATATCACAGGCGGTACACACTTGGTAGGGGCTTCATCCGTAAATCAATACTGCACGTGATGTAGTAAGTCAGAGGAATATATATATATACCGTACAGTGAAACCTCTCTATAACGGACTCCATATAATCCGTTGGCGGGGATCCTCGATATAATGGACTGTTCGTTGCTATATAGTTCGATAGGTGTAAGTTTCACATCTAACGGACAATCGATATAACGGATTTTCCTCGCCATATAGTCCGTTCAATAGAGGTTTTCACTATAATTACCGCTCGTCTTTTTTTTAAGGCTCTTCGCACTAAAACGCACCGCCCTCAATGTTTACATCATGTTAGAACGCATCACATTAATGCTTACATCACGTACCAAAGTGTAATGTCATTCATTACACATTACCAGAACAAATCAAGTGATGAGTAACATTACGATACTAAAACAAACAACACATTACTACAATATCAATAAAAATAATGCTAAAATTAGACCAAAAAATAATAATACTATCCCCACCAAAAACCACTAGGCCATTAATCACATTATGCCAGAGTGCCTCAGATCAGCGCGTCCATCATACTAGAATGGATTTGGGGTTCGTATGTTTTATTCAGTCTAGTATGGCCATGATAATATATGCTACCTTCACTGCCCCTCAACACGGTGATAGATCATGTTACCACGCACTACTGTATACCATTACAGACTCAAAGCCCTCATAGTAGGTTATATTCAGTGAGGAGAGTGAAGTGAGTGGGGAGATTGAGGTGAATTGTGATACACCTTTCGTTGGATATTCCGCCATGACCGAGGTACTTGTGGGGTGTATTGTGTGGGTGTAGCTTCATGTGTAGCTGTTTAGGAGGAGGTGGAAGAGGGAGGAGGAGGAGGAAGAGGGAGGAGGAGGTGGAAGAGGGAGGAGGAGGAGGAGGAGGAAGGAGGAGGAGGTGGAAGAGGGAGGAGGAGGAGGATAGAGGGATGTACAGATGGATGGTAAAAGCGGGAGGAGGTGGAGGTAGATGTATTGACCCTAACCTAACCTAACCTAACCTAAACACAATAACAATGATGAGTATCGGAGTGTTAAGAGAGGGAAAGAACAGCGACGGTTGTACTGACTATTAGTGAGGGAGGAAGGTGGTGGAACAGAGGCCTCGTACAGTGGGTGGGTGGGTGGGTGGGTGGCGGGCGACGGGCTGAAGACTGTTGAAGGTAGATGTTATGAAATCGGAAACTAATGTAGTGAAAACATCCGAATCAGATTTTAGATAAACATTGATAAAAACAACAACAATATGGCCGACACACCAATCAATCGCTTTCACTTCGTACCCATTCACAGCTGGGTCGACCAAACGACCCTTAGAACAGAAAGAGAGACTGGGGAGGTTACATTCGGGGAGACAGTTTAAGAAGTTGGGGAGTTAAGGGATAGTTAACATGGGGGAGGATATCGCCGGGGTGGAAACTGGGGAGGGCACATTCGGGGAGATATCTTAGGGTTTTGGGGTGACTGGGAAGGGCAGTAGAGGGCAAGAGGGGGTTAACTCACACGTCAAGGAAGGAAGGGCGTCAGGCAGGTGGTGGAGAGGCGTAAAACTACCTATCACGACCATGGGGAGGGGGTCGCTCTGTGGGGGTGGAACTGGGGAGATGGACTTTGGCTAGGGGTTGGGAGAGAGCTGGGGAGAATAGGGAAAGGGGTGCTGAGATGAGTAAAGACCTGGGGAAAAGGGTGGGAGGAGGTGTAAGAGCTGCTAGGAGGATTAAAGAGCTGCTAGGAGGAGTAAAGAGCTGCTAGGAGGAGTAAAGAGTTGCTAGGAGGAGTAAAGAACTGCTAGGAGGAGTAAAGAGCTGCTAGGAGGAGTAAAGAGCTGCTAGGAGGAGTAAAGAGCTGCTAGGAGGAGTAAAGAGCAGCTAGGAGGAGTAAAGAGCTGCTAGGAGGAGTAAAGAGCAGCTAGGAGGAGTAAAGAGCTGCTAGGAGGAGTAAAGAGCTGCTAGGAGGAGTAAAGAGCTGTTAGGAGGTGTAAAGAGCTTCTAGGAGGAGTAAAGAGTTGCTAGGAGGAGTAAAGAGCTGCTAGGAGGAGTAAAGAGCTGCTAGGAGGAGTAAAGAGTTGCTAGGAGGAGTAAAGAGCTGCTAGGAGGAGTAAAGAGCTGCTAGGAGGAGTAAAGAGCTGCTAGGAGGAGTAAGGAGCTGCTAGGAGGAGTAAAGAGCTGCTAGGAGGAGTAAAGAGCTGCTAGGAGGAGTAAGGAGCTGCTAGGAGGAGTAAAAAGCTGCTAGGAGGAGTAAAGAGCTGCTAGGAGGAGTAAAGAGCTGCTAGGAGGAGTAAAGAGCTGCTAGGAGGAGTAAAGAGCTGCTAGGAGGAGTAAGGGGCGTATGAATAAGTAAAGGTAATGAGGAATAGAATGAGGCTAGGAGTAAAGAAGACCGGGGGGGGGGTGGGCGGGGTGTGTGGGCGCGTGGGGGTGGACGTGGGCGGGATGGAGAGAGAAGGGAAGAGGGTTGGTGTAGCAGAGAGACTTTTGGCCGGCGGAGCAGTGAGTGGCCAGCGGAGGCAGTGTTGACCCTGACCTCAGTTCCATAATTCATGGCCCCGTCTGGATGTAATGGCCCCAGATGGCCCAACTGGGGGCTCAATCGATCATCGGAATATGATAGATTCTGCAGGCAGTAAAATCACTGTTCTGAATGCGAAATTAGTCTGAGGGAACACTGTCGGATCTTCCTATTCTTCCTTCTCCTCCTCCTCCCTCCTTCTCCTGCTGTTGTTCTTCCCCCTCCTCTCTCCCCTTCCTCCTCCCCCTGTTGCTGTCCCCCCTTCTCCTCCATCATCTCCTCCTCCATCTACCGCACTGAGTTGTGGTGATAGGAAGACAATCACTCTTCCTCCTGGTTCCCTTCTTTATCAGATTTTCCTTTGTCGTCACCGTGTATCTGTGTTGTCATCTACCGTCGGTCTGAGCACAGCATCGACGTCTCGGCTTTGATGAAGTTCAAGAATTTATCAGATTTGAATAGTTTATTGGTTTAGGAAGTTAAAACAATAAACCATAAATAAACATATTGTGGTAATATGAGATAAAATGTATGAATATCTTACTTTATTATGCATCTTCTCACTATATAATCCTATAGTCCATACGAGTACAAACGAGTCCGTACGAGTCCATCCGAGTCCATCTTCCCTATTTGCAAGTTTTGTGAAAGTCTCTTTGGTTCTGAGTGAAAGTGGAAGGTCAGTGAGAGATTGAAGCTGCATTCATCATGACCTAACCTTAACATAAACCTAAACCTAAACCTAACCTGACCTGACCTGACCCACTCTGATAAACCAACAAGAGAGAAAGACAATAAGAGGATCTAAGACGACACGAAAACCTCACCCCTGGCTATAAACGTCCTAAGTTAAAGTATCCAACTCAAATTATACGAACGGTCAACTACTTCTATATATACGGTGTTACTGTTACTCGATCGTGAAACAAAGAAACGGAGGAGTGACATGAGGCGTCACTCCCTCGGTCACTGGATGAGGCGTCACTCCCTCGGTCACTGGATGAGGCGTCACTCCCTCGGTCACTGGATGAGGCGTCACTCCCTCGGTCACTGGAACATCTAGGGGTAGTGACTGACGATACTCTCCTCCCTTACCTGGGACTAAAAGTGACTAGATAACATATTGATGGTGAGTTTTATACCTGTGTTACCTGTGCGTTATTGCCTCACCTGTCGCCATACCTGTCGCCATACCTGTTAATTAGTGGTTATCTTCCAGGAATTGATGTATTTGAGGACAGCCTTTGTATTACTAAGTCATGTTGTATTAAGTGATGTTGTATATGTTGTATAATACATCCACAGGTAGGCATCATGTGGTCAGGTGTATCACTTTGTCATTAGATGTAACAGTGAATAATATGTTATCATTTCTACAACACGTGTGAGACTGTGAGTAAGATATCACATGATGTCATCTCTTAACAAATGACTCGATTACAGGGATCTCTTTTAGGATGTCAGGTTAACAAATGAACGAAGTTGTCTGTAAGACGTAAGGCTATGATCGACTGTATTCAACATTGCCAAAGTCTTTATTTAAGTGTGTGAACTCTGACCACCTCATCATGATCAACCTCACTCTGTTTGTACTCGTCATTTTAAGAAAGTTCTTCAGCACTTCATTACCCGTAGACGGTAAAAAACAGAACGGGGAAATATCTAGATTAACAGTACTAATTTAATGACCATAGCTAATTAAGTGTCTTGGTTATTCCATCGTTAACATTCACATATTAGAGAGTTCAAAGTTAACACTATATATTTTTAGGCCTATAAACTCAATCTATAAACATTATTCTTATTTACAAACACACACACAGGTTCTAAAAACATCCTATTATCAACTGAACCCCTGATATGACCCTTCAAACATCTTCACTACACCTGGAGCTGAGCATGATTAAACCCTTCATTAATCAGTTCCTTCTCCCAGGTGTACAGTACAACCCGAACCCATCATGATCTAATCCACCAATTACAATCTTAGAACAGTCAATTTATTAAAAAAGAATCCCCGTCATTGGCTGAAACAACGCCCTATGCTTTGCTTCTAAAAACTAACCCAATTTAACCTAATCCAACTCAAACTCAACCTAACCTAACCTAAACTAACCTAACCTAACCCAACCTAACCTAACCCATCAAAATATACTCTCTTAACACACTTCCTTTCTTCCTTCTTCATCTAGTTATCTAATATCCACACTATTACTTTCTTCACTAACACTCACCTCTACACCTCATTCCCTCACATGTCATTCTTGGGTTGAGATGCGCAGTATTACCAGTCAACGCGCGTCTAAACCAAGTCTATTTCCAGGAATTTCTTTTTTTTTACCTTGATTGTGGATGTGGTAACGGTGATTTTTCTGGTTAGTTTTGTGCTCTCTCTCTCTCTCTCTCTCTCTTAGTTTACCTGTACAGCCCACACGGTGTCAGAGGGAGCATAACCCACACGGTGTCAGGGTCAACCAGGAGGAGGTGTACCAATTGTTATTCTCACCCAGGAGTCAGTTCGAACCAGGCGTCAATTCATGCTGGGTCGAGTGTCGTCGGCAATGTGTATATAACTGTAACCTTTAATCCTTATAACACGAGAACATTAACCGGTTCTTCTCTAATTATACTGTAGATATACATATACTTACTATACATAGGTTAATATACATACCTTACTATATATAGCTTAATATACATAATTTAATACATCACGTCAGTATGAATGATAAATCAGGTAAGAAAATAATCCTTAAATAATCACAGATACACACACAGTATGCTTGTGTGTGTGTGTGTGTGTGTGTGTGTGTGTGTGTGTTTTCTTCATAATCAACACAAACATCTGGGTGTGTGTAAGATGTCTGTCTTAAGTGATCATTTGCATGTTGTAAATGAATGTGTGTTGGGATTTGCATGCAGACGTAGGATAACTGACGAGGAATTTCACACATTCAAGAAAAAAAAGATCTTTCAGTGCGTGTATACAAGACGAGGAGGGGGAGGGGGGGAAGGGGAAGGGGGAGGAGGGAGGAGGGGAAGTGGGGAGGGGGAAGCGGGGGAAGGGGAAGGCAAGGGAGGGACTTACCAGCAAGGAGTCACAACACAGGTGTAGGTGATGGTGTACCGCTGCTGGTCAGGTGTTCTCAGGTACACCCAGGTATGTCCCGGTTACATCTTGGTATGTGGTCGTTTGAGTAACTCGGTCAATGCTCTCTGTACTTAACCATTTATGTCTGTCTCTGTGTATTTATTTCCGAATTTATATATTTTATTTAACCATAAATAATTCTATACTGTGTTCTTCCTTGGCACTGTGTATTGACCATGGTATATCCCCCTCCTAAAGCTGCCAAGACCTGACCTTAAATGTTGAACCTCTTCCGCTATCATCGTAAAGATCCGGGTTTGTGTTCGGGTTCGGATCCGGATTCGTGTTGGGGTTCGGATTCGTGTTGGGGTTCGGATTTGTGTTTGGGTTTGGGTTCGGATTAGTGTTCGGAGTAAATATCTTTCATCACATTAGCGTTCCACATTACACACATTTACATTTTCGTATTTCTCAAAACATTCGTCTCTCCCTCATCAATTGTGTCTCAATACGAGTCTCATTTCTATATCACTCTTATTGAGAGAGAGAGAGAGAGAGCTGTCACCACTATTCTTCTTTCAGTCTCCCCAGTTACGATGATTTATGACCGGCTAGACGACACACACACACACACACACACAGCTCCCACAAGACCAGAGTTTGTGGACGCACTATTTGTTATTTCTCCCTGAAGATTGACTGTTTTTCGTGATAGTTTCTTTACAGAGGAGAAACTGCCCGACCAACATCCTGACAGTATCATTACCAGAGGAAGAGGAGGAAGAAGAAGAGGAGGGGAGAAAAAAGAGGAGGAGGGAAGAGGGTAGGGGAAGAAGAGGAGGACGGGCAACGAGGATGACCTAGAATTGGTGACCAGGAGGTAAAGATGCGTTTATGAGGATCTACAAGCGTGGGTTCGAGTGTGTGTGGAAGCAGAAAGTTATCTCGTGAGTGAGTGAGTGAGTGAATTCTCAGGACTCACTCTTTTCAGCTGTACTCAATATCCACATCAACTGTACTCAATATCCACACCAACTGTACTCAATATCCACACCAACTGTACTCAATATCCACACCAACTGTACTCAATATCCACACCAACTGTACTCAACATCCACACCAACTGTACTCAACATCCACACCAACTGTACTCAATATCCACACCAACTGTACTCAATATCCACACCAACTGTACTCAATATCCACACCCTCTGCACCCTATAACTCAAGTCAACTATATTCAAGAAATTCTCCACCAGCTGTGCCCAGGAGTTGAACCATCTGTGGTCAGAATTCAACACCAACTGTGCTAATGCAGCGGTCGAGAGCCATGACAACTGGCGCCAGCTGCACAAACCTTGTTCCGCCTGTCCAGTAGCCGAGGAAGAGGGGGCTGAGGAGACGGGAGGAAGAGGAGGAGAAGGAATAGGAGGAGGGGATGAAGAGGAAACGAAGGAAGTAAGAGGAGGGTGAGGAGGAGGAGGAAGTGGAAGAGGAAGGACAGAAGGAAAAGATAATTAGATGCATAACTGGGCTTCGTTGGGCCGTGGTTGAGGACGTGAGGAGACGTGGCTGTGAAGAGGTGACCCCCCCCCCACCCCCCACACACCTGCCTAGGGAGGGTCATGAACCGTGAAGAGTGGAGGCGATAGGGTGAATAGGAGGGAGATAAGGGAGATGAGGAGCTAGGTAAGGGAGTATAGGGGCTAAGTGAGGGAAAACAGGGAGTAGATAAAGGAGAACATGGAGTAGATAAGGGAGAGCAGGGAGTAGATAAGGGAGAGCAGGGAGTAGATAAGGGAGAACAGGGAGTAGATAAGGGAGAGCAGGGAGTAGATAAGGGATAACAGACACACTAATATCCCTACTCAACCTCCCACAGGAACACGAAATAAAACACCCACATAAGATTAACCTTTTCCTCTATTTCCTCCAACATCAACAAAGACAAACTAACAATATATTAAAATTCCAACCATAAAATACGATTTATTTACCTTCATTGCCAACAGGACTCCCACACACCCAACCCTGTAACGAGACCCCCCCCACACACACACCCAACCCTGTAACGAGACCCCCCTCCCCCACACACACACCCAACCCTCTAACGAGACCCCCCCCCACACACACCCAACCCTGTAACGAGACCCCCCCCACACACACACCAAACCCTGTAACGAGACCCCCCCCCACACACACCCAACCCTGTAACGAGACCCCCTCCCACACACCCAACTCCGTAACGAGATCCCCTCCCACACACACACCCAACCCTGTAACGAGACCCCCCCCCCACACACACACCCAACCCTGCAACACTATCAGAACCTAATCCAGTCTCGTCTTCATCTTATTCAACTTTTTACCTAATGAATATATGTAATAAATGCCAAGTTCTATAATACGCTATCTTAAGTCTCCTCCGGCATGAGGTCCTATACCAGCAGCCGTCCTCCGTGGTGGTAGGAGGAACACTGAGGTAATACGGTGAACAGGGATCGTTTATATAATATTTTTTATCTTGGCTCCTTGAGTACGATGATCTAACCCTTGAGTACGATGATCTAACCCCTTGAGTACGATGATCTAAACCCTTGAGTACGATGGTCTAACCCCTTGAGTATGTTCTTGCTATTTGAGTATAATCATAACTATAATGCTAACCACGTCGATATATAACCAAAAGAAATATACTCATTATACTCATTTAATATAACCGGGTAATAACGGATAATACTCACTCGCTACATTATAAAAGCCTTATTGTCTTGTGTGGGTATAATAAGGACTTATAAGTTATGATAAGACTACATAGTAAGTATATTGTGTAGTTAATATACTCAGTTATACTACAGATATGATGGAAATTTTCTCACCTGTTAATTAGAATAAAGTTAGGTGTACGTTATTGTAATCCAGGTGTTTAAGGTGTGTTTTAAGAGAGAGAGAGAGAGAGAGAGAGAGAGAGAGAGAGAGAGAGAGAGAGAGAGAGAGAGAGAGAGTTGAGTTCTGAATGACTTGTTGACACACACACACACAGACACCAGTTGATTCTGTTACCTTCTACCTGATGCACCGCCGAGTCGCCAACAGCCAATCAAAACCTCTTTATTAACCTAAGCATTTTATACCTTTACCTTAGATGGCCGGGGTGTGTGTGTGTGTGTGTGTGTGTGTGTGTGTGTGTTACGTTTATATACATATACGTAGCCAGATAAGACCATAAGGTAGAGTGTACCCGTATTCATTTACCGATACAAATCATGCAAATCAGTATTTATCTGATGGTGAAATTACTAACACAAGCTACAGGTTCCCCTCAAAGGACCCACCCTACCCACCAAAACCCACCCACCCCACCCCACCCCACCCACCTTCTCAAAACAAAACTCGTTCCTTCGTTCATAGGTCAAAGAGTAGTCTGAAATTCACCCTCAAAAATTCCCTCTATCTAGACAGTATATATGTTCCGCTGTGCATATAGTTGGTCTAATGGTCTGGACATTTTTTCCCTAGTTTGGACCATTTTCCCCCTAGTCTCGATAATTTTTCCCTAAATCTCGATAATTTTTCCCCTAGTCTCGATAATTATCCCTAAATCTCGATAATTTTTCCCCTAGTCTCGATAATTATCCCTAAATCTCGATAATTTTTCCCCTAGTCTCGATAATTATCCCTAAATCTCGATAATTTTTCCCCTAGTCTCGATAATTTCCCCTAGTCTCGATAATTTTTCCCCTACTCTCAATAAATTTTCCCTAGTCTCAATATTTTTATTTTTGTTTTACCCTGTACGTGTTTACTAAAGGCTCTTGTCCTTGAGGGTGTGTGGGTGTGGTAGACCTCAAGTTTTATCGAATCATCAAGTAAAGAATGACTTAAAACTGGCTTATTTTACCCTCGCTGTGTAAAGGTTCTGTGTTAAACTTGTTGAGAAGAAACACTCGTTTAGGTCGACTTTCATGTAGCTAATTCTTCTTGTTTTTCTATCTGATGTGTTTGTCTGTTTGTCTTTCTGTCCGTCTGTCCATTTGTCTTGCTGTCGCTTTTTGACTCTCTCTCTCTCTCTCTCTGTCTCTCTCTCTCTCTCTGTCTATCTCATAATCTCACAGGTAAACTTTATATAGTGGACGTAGCTTCAACCATCCATATGCCAGCACAATACTTCAGCTGGTGTGCAAACTTCATCATCAATAAGTTGTGTTGTATTGAGCTGTGTTGTGCTACGTTGTGTTGTGCTGTTATGTACTGTGTTGTGGAGTGATGTACTGTGCTGTGCTGTGTTGTACTGTGTTGTCTTGTGTTAAACCTGTTTCAGAGTGGTGCAAGACGCTGAACTGAGAGATAGCTAGCTGATGATAAGCAAAATATTCACCCTAATACCTTGAAAAATTTATACAGGTAATGTTTGATGTAGAAATCTCTCCAGGTAAGTCTTAACAGATAAGTCTCTACAGGTAACCAAATAGATGGACACACACATACACAAACAGACAGACAGACAGACACACACACACACAAAAAAGTCTGATCCAAGATATACCCTCAGATAGGAATAGAAAAACACACATCACCACCTACTGTTATGTCCCAGAGAAAGTGTGTGTAGAGAAACTAACTACATTGTGTTTATGTCAAGGGAAGAAAAGTGTCTACATTACGTCCACACAGAGAGAGAAAAAACAGTCACCTTCAAGTAGTAGTGTGTGTGTGTGTGTGTGTGTGTGTGTGTGTATCATAGTAAAACATGCTCACTGTCTAAAACTTTCTCCCAGGTGTTACCGAACGGACAATTGATCTAACTACCTGTCATTACCTGGACAAAGAAACCTAAGGCAAGACAGAGAATGAAACAGTACTTGATCTCGCATTATTTTCTCTGTCTATATCTCCTGTCTCAGTATCTGACAGTAGACAGGCACAACAAGAAGAGAATAGTAAATTAAACAAGTTTCTGTCTAGCCACATTACCTAAAGTAAATAAGATTTCTTTAAGTTGTTCTCCCGTCTAAAGGGGGTAAAAAATCTGTCTTTTTCGACCCGTCAGTGGTAAGATGAAGCAGTGGGACGGACGCTGGACAGATAAAAAAAAATCACCTCAACCAACAGTGGCAATGGACGGAGCTATGAAAATCCCGTCCTTTTTGTCTTTTAGTGGTCAGGCTCGGTGGCAGTGACAGAAGGGAAAGGGGGAAAAAGGGGAAGGGGGTAGAGACGGTCAGAGGGATGGGGGGGAGTGAAGGAGGGAGGGGGTAAGGAGACAAGGAGGGAGTAAAGTAAGAAGAGGGAGGGACGGGGAGAGGAAGGGAGGGACGGAGAGGGAGGGAGGGGGGACGGAGAGGGAGAGAGGGGGGACGGAGAGGGACGGAGAGGGAGGGAGGGAGGGAGGGAGGGAGAGGGAGGGAAGGACGGACGGAAAGGGACGGAGAGGGAGGGAGGGGGGACGGAGAGGGACGGAGAGGGAGGGAGGGAGGGAGGGAGGGAGGGAGAGGGAGGGAAGGAAGGACGGAGAGGGAGGGAAGGAAGGACGGAGAGGGAGGGAAGGAAGGACGGAGGGAGGGAGGGACGGAGAGGGAGGGAGGGAGGGACGGAGAGTTACGGAGAGGGAGGACTAAAACAGAGCTCTCACTTTTTACTCTCCACGGTTTGAGAGACGGTCACTCGCCGCATTGTTCTGGACGGTCCACGCAAGAACCCGTCTGCACGTGACAACAGTAGGGGGTAGACAATCTCTCTCGTGTGTGTGTGTGTCGCATTTTCCTCTCTCTCTCTTTCTCTCTTAAACACACACACATACACACACACACTTCCCTCTCCAGCGAGGCTCAGAAGCGGTGTGAGTCTCTCTAGGAGGCTTCAGGCATAAACAGAACTTGATTTGAATCTAATTTGAATATCAGATTATAATGAGATACGTGATAAAACAAGGGAGGTAGCGTGGGCGGGCGGCGGGAAGACAGGTGGTGTAAGTTATTCCCAGCTGGGCGTCTCACCACCTGCTGGAACCCGGTCTTGAGCCACCTGAAAGGACGTTAAGATTTTTTCGTTGATGGTGAGAGAAGCTATACATCCTGGAGGACGATGATACCTCTCCTGGAAGACCTCAAGTGTTGAGTATTGACGACTAAATACTGGAATTCCCAAGATATCTGCTGGAATTCCCAAGATATCTGCTGGAAATCCCAAGACAACTGCTGGAAATCTCAAACCCACTACTGGAAATCCTAAGCCATCTGCCCCTGGAAGTCAAATTCTCTTCTAAAGACCTGAATCACTAAATCACTTGACAAACGAGCAGATAATCCACTTAATCCAGACCCATTAGCTAATCCACTGAGATCATCGGAGTGATTTCAGGATCCACACCAGCTACTGAAGGATCCACACCAGCTACTGAAGGATCCACACCACCTACTGAAGAATCCACACCACCTACTGAAGGATCCACACCACCTACTGAAGGATCCACACCACCTACTGAAGGATCCACACCACCTACTGAAGGATCCACACCAGCTACTGAAGGATCCACACCAGCTACTGAAGGATCCACACCAGCTACTGAAGGATCCACACCACCTACTGAAGGATCCATACCAGCTACTGAAGGATCCACACCAGCTACTGAAGGATCCACACCAGCTATTGAAGGATCCACACCAGCTACTGAAGGATCCACACCAGCTACTGAAGGATCCACACCACCTACTGAAGGATCCACACCACCTACTGAAGGATCCACACCACCTACTGAAGGATCCACACCAGCTACTGATGGATCCACACCACCTACTGGAGGATCCACACCACCTACTGAAGGATCCACACCAGCTACTGAAGGATCCACACCACCTACTGGAGGATCCACACCAGCTACTGAAGGATCCACACCAGCTACTGAAGGATCCACACCAGCTACTGAAGGATCCACACCAGCTACTGAAGGATCCACACCAGCTACTGAAGGATCCACACCACCTACTGAAGGATCCACACCACCTACTGAAGGATCCACACCAGCTACTGAAGGATCCACACCACCTACTGAAGGATCCACACCAGCTACTGAAGGATCCACACCAGCTACTGAAAGATGTGTGTGTGTGTGTGTGTGTGTGTGTGTGTGTGTGTGTGTTTTGCTTGATGTGTTAATACAGTTATATGATCTGACTGCTGGTACAAGAGGCTGATCAGTTGCAGTAGAGGGAGTCTTATCTCAAACACTATTATAATGACAACAGGTTCTCAATAGTACACCGGAGCATTGTTGATGAGCTTCGTTTATTACCAAGACGGTGTAGGCTAGGTTTAGGTTTAGATTAGGTTTAGGTTTAGGTTTAGGTCAGGTCAAGAATAATTTACCTTATATTAAGTTACGGCCAAGCGATTAGCGAGCTCACCACTTAAGCGTAACAGGTTATGGAAACGACCCACCAATCTTATTTCGACATCAAATATTTACCTACGAGTCAAGCAGAGCAACATCACTCTCTTAAAGATGGAATGATCAATAGCTTCTGTGGCTCGGCGTAACAGCTTTATTTATCATTTATAATTGGTCCAAAATCCTCTTTAACGACCGGAGCATAATTTAAAGGCTGGAGCATAATTTAAAGGCTGGAGAAATATTGATCTAACGCAGGTATATAATTCATCGTGTGTCCAGCTTCTCACGACACCATCATGTAACCCCACGACTCCCGGGATCACCTGGTCATTAACGAGAGATCACCTGTTTCTACCTGGGATCAGTTGGTTATTAACTAGAGATCATCTGTTTCTACCTGGGATCACCTGGTCCTTCCTGGGATCACCTGGTCATACCTAGGATCACCTGGTTATTAACTAGAGATCACCTGTTTCTATCTGGGATCACCTGGTCCTACCTGGGATCACCTGGTCCTCACTAGGATCACCTGGTCATTAACTAGAAATCACCTGGTCCTACCTGGGATCACCTGGTCCTACCTGGGATCACCTGGTCCTACCTGGGATCACCTGGCCATTAACTAGAAATCACCTGGTCCTACCTGGGATCACCTGGCCATTAACTAGAGATCACCTGTTTTTACCTGGGATCAGCTGTTCAGAACCACCTGTATCTTGGAAGTCCAGCAATCCCTCAGATTCCCACGACCTCCACAACCCAGTATGCAAAGGCAGGCGGCGTCCAGCGTTCCTTAGCGTACGTGTGTTGATGTGGCAAGCAGGGGAGGTCATGGCCTTAGTGCTCTCCCCCACCTCCCTCCCTCAGCGCCTTCTCACTGCTTATTCTTCTAACCTCTTCCCTCTCCCCTCCCCAATACCTCCTCCTCTCCCCCTGTATCCTCCTCAGCAGTACCTCCCCTCCTCCTCCTCCTCCTTCCCCAGTACCTCCCCTCCTCCTCCTCCTTCCCCAGTACCTCCCCTCCTCCTCCTCCTTCCCCAGTACCTCCCCTCCTCCTCCTCCTCCTTCCCCAGTACCTCCCCTCCTCCTCCTCCTTCCCCAGTACCTCCCCTCCTCCTCCTCCTTCCCCAGTACCTCCCCTCCTCCTCACTTCAGTAACTGTATTTCCTCCTCCCCACTACCCCCTTTCCTCCTCCCCCTCCCCCTTGTCCCTCCCCACTAACCCCCTCCCCTCCCTACTACCCCCCTCTCCACCTTGCCCCCCACTATTACCCCCTACTACTCCTGTCCACTACTCATTAGCTCTCTCAGTAAAGCCTACCTGAAGGGCATGATGGCCTGTCATTTAATTCACTCACCTTTGACCTCCTCCTCCACCACTCACCCTTGACCTCCTCCTCGACCTCCTCCTCCTACACGACTCATCCTCGACTTCCTCCTCCTCCTTTCTCACTCACCTTCGACCTCTTCCTCCTCCTTCACCATTCAGCCTCAACCTCCTCCTCCTCCTACTCCACCACTCATTCTCCTCCTCCAGTGAACTTTGACCTAATCCTCCTCCTCCTCCTCTTCTCCTTCAGACTGACCACTACTGACTACTACTACTATTACCACTACTCCAACTACTACTACTACTATTACTCAAGTCAAGATCCAGCTTCACCTCCTCCCTCTACTATACCATCAGCGCCTCGCCCCCCAGAGACTAACCACTAAGCATTATGTTAACTCACCTTCAGATAAACTTGACTAACTGTGACCTAACCGGAGTAAAACACTATTTCTCAGCTCTCTTGTTTGTCTACAGTCTACACGTTTTTGTTGCTTCCTTATACTATTATTACTATTACTATTACTACTATTACTACTACTACTACTACTACTAATAATAATAATAATAATAATAATGGTACCACTACTACTACTACTACTACTACTACCACCATCATCATCATCTCTACCACTATCACGACCATCATGACTACCACCTCTACTACTACTGCTACCTGCTAGGGGTGTAAACCTAAGATACGAACGTAAGTAAGTAAGTAAGTAAGTAAATAAGTAAAATATGTAAGTACCGGTAAGTAAACAAACACACACACACACCACCTGGCCACCGTCTCGCCACCACCTGCTTCCTCCTTATTCATCCTCCTTCCTGTTTTCCTTCTTCCTTCCTTCATTTTTTGCCTTTTTTGGCTCTCTCTCTCTCTCTCTTCCTCCTCCAGTCCCTTTCTCTCCTTCATTCTTACCTCAGTCCTCTCTTCACCTTTCTCTTCCTCTCCTTCCTTTAGCATTGCTCCTCTCCCTTTCTCCCTCAAATGTCCCTCCCTTATACTATTTTACCCCTTCACCCCTTACATCCCTTTCTTCACGTCACACCCTCCTCACCCCTAATCCCTCACACCTCACCCCCACCCCTCACGCCTCCCCTCACTAGGCTATGCTTGTCCACCTCTCGGGTCATAAACCAACACACGCTCAGCCATCAGTCAAGGTAATATATATACTGCCTCCCACCAAACACCAACCCTGATTTATGGTTCACTTTCATTATAGTTAACTTTCATTATACCCGGGTCACACAGCCGCGCCTTGTGCCTACAGGTGTATTTTAATGTAGTAATTATCATAAATGAATTTCCTCAGCGACTAGAATATAAATAATTAAACTACAAACACATATTACAACACATTTTAACTAATATAACCTAACCTAACCTAACCACTTTTGTCTTATTTAATTTACCTAATTTACACATCACTTTATATACCCCATCTAATTAATAATCTTCAACATACAAATTATTTATATTGTTTCAGAAACCTATTGGAAAAAAAATATTCCAACAGTGTTTAAAAATTCCATGGAAAATTTCTTCTCTTATTTTACAATTTATTAATATATGTAAACCACGATTCAACCCCCTCCTGCCTATCCCTCCCCCTCTCTCTCTCTCTCTCACCTCCTCCCTCCCTCCGTCTTATTCCTCTTCCTTCACCATCCCACTCCTCTCCCCTTTCCCTCCCTCTCCCTCTTCCCTCCCCTCCCTCCCTTATCCCCCTTCCCTCTCAACCTCACCCCCTACCCCCCCTCTCCCCCCCCCCTCTGTACACACGAATTATAAATTAAGATCATTCAGGGATTATTCTTTATATGCAAATTAGTCTCCATTCATCATCAAGTTTATTAAGGTAAAGTCGAGGGGACTAATTTTATGGCAGGAGCAACATAAATTATCCCCGTCGTGTGAGTATCAACATCATAACTCAATTGATAGGTCGAGGTAAATCAATTATTGTAGGTTGGTTGTTGTTGTTGTTGTGGGGTGAGAGTATGGATGAGAGGTGTGGTGGTGGTAGTTGTAGTGGTTGTAGTAATAGTTGTAGTGGTTGTAGTAATTGTTGTAGTGGTTGTAGTAATAGTTGTAGTGGTTGTAGTAATAGTTGTAGTAGTGGTTGTAGTAATAGTTGTAGTGGTTGTAGTAATAGTTGTAGTGGTTGTAGTAATAGTTGTAGTGGTTGTAGTAATAGTTGTAGTGGTTGTAGTAATAATTGTAGTGGTTGTAGTAATAGTTGTAGCAGTAGGACTTAACAGCATCAGAGTTCTAAACAGCAATAGCAAAGACAGCACTAACTAAAGTTAATTATAGCACTCACACAGCACCCAGCACCCACACACAGCACACAGCACCCACACCCAGCACACAGCACCCACACAGAGCAGTAGCGGCGGCCGTAGCCAAACAAATTTAATAACAAGAGCTTGGCGAGGGAAGAGACTGACTCATTGACTCGCAAAACACCCTGGAAGCAGTTACTACCGTATATATTAATACTTCTTGACTTGATAGACCATGTGACTCCCGCATGTAGGAGATACATACATAAATGCATACACACACGAGCATACATATTCTCTTTACAAACATGTCGACAGTTATACATGCTCATGTATACACAGACACGCACACATATACACATCTCGTCACAACCACACACACATACAAACATTCATATTTGTCTGTTTGAAGTTGTGTTGATGTAACAAGTGCTTTTACACACACACACACACACACACACACACACACACACACATAACTAAACTCCTCATCTGTGTACGTATCAACATAACTTTAAGGTTTACACGTGTCTACATGTGTGTGATAATGAGGTAACACAAGCGTCTATCTCAAATCACATAATTATTCTGAATATAATTATGCTCACACCTGCCTACCTGTGGATAATTATACTCATACCTGCTTACCTATGCTTAATTAGACACACACTTGCCTACCTGTGGATAATTGCACTCACCTGCTTACCTATGCATAATTAGACGCACACATGCCTACCTGTGGATAATTATACTCATACCTGCTTACCTATGCTTAATTATACTCCTAAATGTTTACCTGTTGTTTAATTATCCTTATGCACTTATGCTCACCTACCTGTAAGGAATTATACCTCCATACCTGAGCATAATAAGTCACACCTGTATTGCTGACCTGACCAGACCTGAGCATGATTACACACCTGTACATAATTACAAGGTCATTCTTACACACAACTGACCTTTGACCTAGACAGAGGCATCCGGTAGACTTTTCAGTTAACTCACAAATATCTAGAATCCATCCGTCCATCTATCTATCTATCTATCTATCCATTTCCCATCCATCCATCCATCCACCACCCCCCTCCCCCCCCCCCTCCTCTCTCTCTCACCTACGTAGTTGTAACAGATTTTTGTTTCTTTTTTGTTTTTCTTTCATTTTTTCCTTATTTAATTTGCTACTTTCACGAGAGGATGAAGGAGGGTGAGGGAGGAAGGAGGGTGAGGGAGGAAGGAGGGTGAGGGAGGAAGAAGAGTGAGGGAGGAAGGAGGGTGAGTTAGGAAGGAGGGTGAGGGAGGAAGGAGGATGAGGGAGGAAGGAGGGTGAGGGAGGAAGGAGGGTGAGGGAGGAAGGAGGATGCGGGAGGAAGGAGGATGCGGGAGGAAGGAGGATGGGGGAGGAAAGCGTTAACGGGTGAATAGTTGGCATATTAAGTGAAATTTATAGTTGGTATGAATTCTGTTGTGTGTTTATTTTTTGCAGTTATCTAATTAATTTGTTGTTGTTGTTGTTATTGTTGTTGTTGTTTTTTGTTGTGAGTTATTGTGAGTTGTTGCTGTTGTTATCATTATTATTTTAATGACTATTATTGTTGTTTTTATTGTTGTTGTTTTTGTTATTATTATTGTTTTCACTATTATTTGTAGTAGTATTATTGCTGTGAGTTTTGTTTTTGTTATTATTGTTGTTGTTATTGTTGTTGTTGTTATTATTGTTGGTGTTGTTATTGTTATCAGTATTATCACCATCATTATAATCGTTCTCGTTATTACTCTAATATCTTCACTACTAAATCATTACGATAATTATGGCCTCTTGTCTAAATATCAATAATTACTTCAACCATAACTCCACCCATATTTATCTCACTATCTCAGTCTCTCTAATTTATGGCTCTGACGGTCGAAAATAAGGACCTGGGGGTGGGGGGGGGGGGTGTAGCCATGATTACTGTCTGTACGTTAGTCTGTTCGTTTGTTGCTCTCGGAATCGCGGTCAAACACTATTGGCATTCATGCTATTTAAATACACAATAAATACGATTTATGTAATGTCAATATTATATCGTATTGTTTATCATAGGCTTAAGGTTTGATCTACCACCCCGCAGTTCATTGTAACATATTTTAGGTATTAATAACAGTGCCTTGGGTCTTGGAACAAATAAACGTGAGCTGTATGAACAAGGTATTTTAGGTATTGACAGTGCAGGTGGTAGGGGGAGGGATGGGGTGAAGCAGGGTGACCAACTGTTCTGATTGGCTCACTTAAATGATCTACACCACATTTGATACTCTCATGCAGGGTTGGTTCTCACGTTAGGTCGTGTGAAGACGGTGGGACGGAGTAATAAGACCTGCGTCACTAATACAGTACTTCAGTCAGGTAGGAGTTTAGTTTACGAAGGGGGGGTGGGAGGAGCATGTCACGTGAGGGAGGTAGGGGGAGCATGTCACGTGAGGGAGGTAGGGGGAGCATGTCACGTGAGGGAGGTAGGGGGAGCATGTCACGTGAGGGAGGTGGGAGGAGCATGTCACGTGAGGGAGGTAGGGGGAGCATGTCACGTGAGGGAGGTAGGGGGAGCATTTCAAGTTAGAGAGGGGGCACTTCATGTGGAGGAAGGAGGGGGTGAACATTTCAAGTAAGGGAGGGAGGGAGGGAGGTGTTCCACAGACTTAAGCTATATTTAGCATCTCACATCAGAGAAATAATCTCGCCGTATAAGAAAGATTACATTTATTTTCAGGAGTCAAATATCTTCATTTTCACAACGTATAATCCACTTCCAGACAAATCCACTCAGGCTCCGTCATGAAGGCTCTTAAAAGGTGGTGTTTTGTCCTTTAGTGTATTCTGAAAATAATCTGACGTCGCTTGATAATAACATTCAATCGCGTCTTGTCACACACGCTGTCGCATTTACTGAACTGAGGTCTTTGTGTGTCCAAATTAAAGTATATTGAGGTAAGAACGAACACTTGATTGAGGAGCGTCTTGTCTACAGATGTCACTCGCATTATAAAAGTAAACAAATCATAAACGACGCCTTGATGACCCTTACACGCGTACTACATTTTTTTGCCTTCGACTTACAATTTAATCAAAACATCACGAGGTTTCTTTTTTCTTTTCTATCGTCATGTAAAAAAAATTGATTAAAATGAACTTCCCTCGTCATCTTCAGCCCACACACACACACAGTTCTAAGAGTTCAGTAATATTTTTTTGTCCTTCCAAAGCTTACCAGAATAGTCTTAGAGAAACACGTAGTGAATTTTCTGTGTATACATTCCATTATAATGCACGCCACCCAGTCATCACAGTGAGTCACAGAAACCAACATTCAAAGGTGTTCAATGTTTATACTCTCAAACCCTCAGTTGTACAGAAACACCAAGAATTTTCCACATCCCACACAATGACACCTTGCCCTCCCTACCTCCCTCCTTGCTTCCTTCATTCCCTCCCTCCCTCCCCGCCCTAGCCTCAAGAATCACTATCACTCGACGTCTTACAGAACCACCTTTAAGCTGCTTCTGTATTTTTGTGTATAATGAACAAGTTTGAACGCATACACCGAGTATGGTGAACACCCCCATCGTCCTGTACAATCATTCATCAGCGGCATTTCTTCTCGGAGCCAAAGGAACCTTTCTCCTCAAACGTCTACTTACCTGCCATTTATATGTTCGAATCTTCCATCTCTCACCATATATATCCCCCTCACCCCCCCCCCCCCCCAGCAAATACACACACACTGAGTACCACAAGGCAATATCACCATTTTATACCATAGAGGCGAAACGCACAACAGTATGAGAGTAAACCTTACCTTTATGATGGTTGGTTGATTATGTCTGTCTATACTTGGTATCTTCATGACTCCCAGAAGATTTTTTTTTTAATGCTTCATCCACCTTAGAGACGCTGGATGAACGAAGGACGGGTGAGTCATCCAGGTGCTGTATCTCTCGTGGCTGTATTTTCAGGTCGTGGTTCGAGAGGGTGAAATGGGTGTATCGTTGTCCACTCGTCTTTCCTCTAATTTATTTATTTATCTGTTCACTATAAACACTAACTTGACTCAAAAGGGACGAAGAACAAGGTAGTTTCTCATCAGTATTCACATCCAACACAAAAGTTTACAAAGTATATCCTGCTGAAAGTCAAAATATAAGCGTAAGATTCACCACTAAGCTACATATCACCAATGTTATATGTACAAACTGAAATATTTCTTCACACGTATAAAAAAACGATCTTGTATGGAGTAATTCGCATTGTACAATACGAATAAACAAATGGAAACAGTAATACTTGTAAAACTATTGAGATATTTACGTGAAATTAGTAGTTCTATGGTAACAGGTGATTTGAAGAACACACACCAGCCTGCCCTGAGTTCATGGCATTGGTTCTGAGTTGGCACCAATTTTTTTTTACGGTTTTTAAGTATTTTTCCATTAAAGTCATTCACTATTTGGTTCAATAGTCCTTCAACACAGATTTGCACCACACTTGATGTAGCTGAATTGTTGATAAAGTCAATAAAATCCGCCAAAACTAACAGAAATGTCAGAGACCCGGTAATGCCAGGACCAGCTAAGTTGCCAACCTATCCCGATTTTCAACCTCGTAATCGAAGGCTACCAACAGTATTTTAAACTTTTAAACCACACTGTAATCACTACTAGCAGCAAAAAAGTAACCAAAATTAAATAGTTATAAGAGGAGCACCTTCTTGGTTTACCACCATGATGTGCCTCTGATTTTAAGTATAGTCGTGAATAACAACTTTGGTTTGTACTCGGGCGCCTTTTTCCCCGGCAAGGAGTAAATAAACAGCAGTCAACACATATTGTGGAAGAAAATATTGAGATCGTGTGGAATTTAGTGAAAATAAATACTGGTCATGTTTGTGGTCACCTAATGTGAATGGAACCGCTATAGCGTTTGTTGAGGAGGAGGGGGGGAATTCTATTATTTTTTCGTTGTCAAAACTAACTAGAAAAACACTAACTCTTGCTCACCATGGTCGAGAAGTGAGGCCAGTGACCAGTCTACTCAGTTGTTTGGCCGCGCCCTTGATATTTATTTATTTCCCATTTACATTTTTTTTTTAATATTTCAAATAAGTTTATCCTATTTATTGGTATATTTATTTGTACGTTAGTTATTAATGAGTTTAGTGATGGGTTATTTATTTAGGATTCTGTCTTGTCCGTTAATACAGGATTTGGGAGAATTTTCTGTTAAATATAAAACCTCACATCTGAATTGCTTTTATCATAACACAAATCATAAGTTTATTTCCTCAAATATTCCAAGTTTATTTCTATTTGTTTTATTCTTTCCACCCCAACTATCACGTATTTTCTTCCTTTAAATATCACAGGAAATAAAAACCAAGCCACATCTTCGTAAACATTCCAGATTTTTTTTTTATAATCTTTTATGGATTATAATTAAAGATTCATATCAGTGATTATTTTTTCTCCCAGACCCAATCACCAGTTTTGTTTCCCTATCACAGTTTTGGGGGAGTGGAAAAAAATAAAACATTCACCCATTTGCATATCAGAAATCTCACGTATATTATTTAGTGTATGTTACTTAGGTGTCCTTTCTCACTCGGGCTGTAATTATTAATCTATTTTGGTCTTGGTCTTAAACTCTCAGGCTTATCTTGTATTTTAATAGGAATTCATAGTACCTGTTCATTAACACCTGATCAATATTCAGTTTTAATCATCTTGGCCAGGAGAGTAAATTACTTATTTGGGTCCTGTGTGTGTGTGTGGGTGGGTGGGTGTGGAGGGTGGGGGGAAGGGGTGTTTAGTGGGTGTGTGGGGGGTATGAGGTCCTGTGGGTGGGGGGGGTGGGGGATGGGGAAGTGTGGTGTTTATGTGGGGGTGTTGTGTATGTATGTATATATACTATAGATGTATACATGTGTATATTCGTCAGAAATATACACCTCCTTTACTCCCTCCACAAACAGCTTGTAACAGAATGATCCGACAGTTTTGTATCTACACTGTCATGACACCCTGACTGAGCTCTTGAGAGATAATAAAAATAAATAAAAATTAAAAATAAACTAAAAAATATATAAAAATAAAAATCCGTCTCCAGTGAATGTTAATACCTACATATTGAGGCTAGTTATCGTACCCTGTCAGAGAATAAACCCACTCTCAATATAATCTCGTCCCTCGGGTCTATTGTTGACATGACGCATGGGAGGTTCAGACCAGTCACGTATACCTAAATTTGTAAACCCGAATCTCTTAAGAGGGTTTGTTTGGTGACGTTTAGAGGCCCGGGTGAAGCTGTTCCGAACCTCTGAGTCAAACACCCCCCCCCCCCTGAACCCACCTCCTCCACCCTTCCACACAGATACTCTCATACTTATCTTCTCTCACCCCCCCACCCCTCCCTACCCTTACCTCACTCCTACCCCCCACCCCTCCCTACCCTTACCTCACTCCTACCCCCCCACCCCTCCCTACCCTTACCTCACTCCTACCCCCCACCCCCTCCCTACCCTTACCTCACTCCTACCCCCCACCCCTCCCTACCCTAACCTCACTCCTACCCCCCACCCCTCCCTAACCTAACCTCACTCCTACCCCCCTACCCCTCCCTACCCTTACCTCACTCCTACCCCCCACCCCTCCCTACCCTAACCTCACTCTTACCCCCCTACCCCTCCCTACCCTTACCTCACTCCTAACCCCCCTCACCCCTCCCTACCCTTACCTCACTCCTAACCCCCCTCACCCCTCCCTACCCTTACCTCACTCCTACCCCCCACCCCTCCCAACCCTTACCTCACTCCTACGCCCCCACCCCTCCCTACCCTTACCTCACTCCTAACCCCCCTCACCCCTCCCTACCCTTACCTCACTCCTACCCCCCCCCCCCCCCCACGTCGCATTGTCATTGTTATATTTGTGGACGAAAGTTAAGACTGTGTTTAGCCTTCGTCTCTTATTTTAATATTTTCCTCTTTTATTTTTATTTTTTGCTTATTTCCTTATTCTCTGGTTGAAGATGATGGTGGGTCGTCTGTTGCGTGTTGTTGCTCTTCTTCTTCTTCTTATTCTGCTTTTCTTTCCTTACGGTTCTGTTTTTCTTTGTGTTTTTGTGTCTCTTTCTATTACTTATTATTTGTTTGTTTGTTGGTATTGACAGTGTTATTATTTAGTTATTGTTGTTATTTTCACTATTTTGTTTACTGTTATTATTATTATTATTTTCTTTATCATCATTATTCCATTTCTTAGTTTTATCATCATCACCACTACATATAGGATTTATAAAACTTATATTGTATTATTTAAATTACTATTATTATTATTATTATTATTATTTGTATTTTATCTTTTATCATTAGTCAGTTACTCATTTCTTTGTTAATCAACTCCTGTGTCAATATTTCCGTCAACCATTACTTTCACAGTTTATTGTTCCTGGGAGAAAAATATTACCAATATATTTCACCAACTTTTGAATTATATTTTGATAATAACTATTGTCTCAGTATATACCGTTAAAACCTTCACTGAGAAATACAAGATATTGATGACATTTGATCCCTTGAGTACGATGCCAACACCTTGAGTACAGGAGATATTAGAGTACTGTATTCTGTATGGGTAAGTGTCATTGATATAAAATAAATAGTAAAAAAATAATAAGTTCTATATCAGTGTATACGTTCAGTACAGGAATATATCTGAATATATCACATGTTAAAAGTATAGGTGGTAATATTATGTATAAGCTAATTAACAAATAAAGGACAACTGGAATTAAATAAACACACTAAACATCTTTCCAATCTTTATTCTGGTGTTATGGTATTTACATTATGGTGTGTGGTGTAGTACAAGCCATCCCAATAGAAATTAATATTATAAACAACAATATAAATTTTTTTTTCAAAACTCCCTTCGGCAGTTTTCAAGAAATCGAAAACCTTCACTTTATTATATATATTTATTGCTCATACCCGACCCTGCCTGCAACCCCATTAGCGTCTTGGAACTCAGCAATGTGTGTGTCAGGAACCCCGTGTGGCCAGACACCTGAGGCTAGAGGAGAGAGGAGTCTTAACTACTCCTTTTGTTTACCTCTAGATCAGCTGATGTCTTTAAAGAGCCACTTGGGGATTCCTTGCTGCCGAGCTCACGACAGACCACCGGGTTTTTCTTTTATTAAAAATAGAATATAAAAACACGCCATTCATTACAAAAATTTAAAATAACGACTTTTTCTTTATATACAGAGAGAGAGAGAGAGAGAGAGAGAGAGAGAGAGAGAGAGAGAGATGTATCAACACAAAGCCTATAAACACAAGAGTGAGAGAGAGAGGATGAGCCTTTAGGACATGTAGTGAAGGTGAGTGATCAGGTAATGGAAAATGATGAAGCGTAGCAGACCATGACGCCGGACGACAGTGAGGGAGTACCAAAAAACAAGTCATATTCTTCGACACCTGTGGGAACCGACCAATCAGGGCTCTTCGACACCTGTGGGAACCGACTAATCAGGGCTCTTCGACACCTGTGGGAACCGACCAATAAGGGCTGCTACCACAAGCTCGTGGGGGGGGGGGGGGTGTTTTAGGATAACACTACGAGTTTTTTTCCTATTTGTATTAGAAGAAAATATAACGTAACTAGCCTCTTCAATATGTGTTAATTTCTATAGGTATGTGTTAAGATGATCAAGCAGTATAGAATAAACAACTCAACTGTCATACGCGAATGGTCTTGTTAGTGACTGCTCGAAGGGTGAGTGAGTGAGTGAGTGAGTGACTACATTTATCAATATGACCAATAATAATAATATAAAAAAAATTATTACTAAATAAGACATCTTGCTGGCTGGCATTAATAAGACCGCAGCGAGCAACACAGAAGTGACTCGATAAATTCTTCCTCTCCAAGTGATCTCGGAAGAAGAATTTTTCATCAACAAACTAAAAAAATTATAACAATCTATATACAGACAGCCCTTTCAATTACACAAACATCTTTAAGTATTTTTTTTTGTAATTAAGGCTGCACAAAAAATCATACATAAATAAATACTGCATTATTTCTATCATGCCCCTACCATGAAAAAAAAGTATTGACTAAAAAAGAAGTTGGACTTATGGATAATCTTTGGGTTACACAGGTCTGGTTTGTAAGGGAGAGAGAGAGAGAAAGAGAGAGAGAGAGAGGGTCGTGTCCACCTGAGGTCATGACCCAGCAGGTGAGTGTAAAACAACCAGCTGTTATTATCTTCTTCTTCTCCTCCTCCTCCTCCTCCTCTTCCCTTGCAAAGCTACCAATGGCTCGAAGCTATACTCTACAGCACGTGTCATTCATTGTTAGCTTTAGCTTATTATAGCTTAATTATTTTTTTTGCAGTCTAAAAAAATATGAGTTGCAAATGCATGTAAAAAATAACAGCAATTAAACAACTATAAACCTGTTGAGGTATTCTTTTTAATGTACATTTTGTGTAATCGGCTGTACAACAAAAAACAAAAAGGGTCAATCTGAAGAGACAAAAAAAAGCAAAAAAAGAAAGAAAGAATAAAAAAAAAAAATTTGACTTGAAAATCTTGAGCGGGTTTTGTCTTTTGAAGGACCATACAGAGAACAACAAATTCTCAAGGGCCAGGAAGCACTAAGCAGCGCCAAATTCTGAAACGTAACTTAAGAAGCGAAAAAGAGAGAAAAAAAATTACTGAACACAAGAAGAAAGAATAATTAACATAAACAACAGATCACTGTCTTGACCTTTCTTGACACGTTAACAACACACCTTATACGTTTTAGTGACAAATTCATCCATTTACTGAACACTTGAGCTACGTTTCAGAATATGGTCCTATTTAAGCGCATGCCTCTTGTTTACAACGCAGAACACCTACGGCAATCGTCTCACTGGTCGACTAAGCAACAGCAGCTACAGTTCGTCCGTCTGTCAGTCAGTAAACATCATTATCTCTACGGGAACAAGAGCACCTTTAGACGTCCTTACTCGGGGACTCCACTTGACTATGGTTTTTTTTATTTTGTCTTTAGGTCACTTTTACTTTTTTTTTTTTAATATATATCTGCAGGTAGAAGTGTTCTCTCACTGGAGGCTCAGACCAGACCGCGGGGTCATGGCCACCGCTTTACTGTCCTGGATTTGTCGGTCATCCGCGAAATAAAAATAATTACTTCAGCGAAATACACTTTTTCAGTAAGATGAACCTCCCGTCGACTGACTCACTGAGGACCCCACGGCGCACTCTGCTGCAGATGCCGTCGAAAAAAAAAAGGTTGGGGGGGGGGGGTAAAGGAGGGGGGGTGTTGTGTAGACTGTTTCCTCCTCTCTACACCCCGCCATTAATAACACTGTCACTTTCAGTATAGACACGCAGCACTTCGTAGGAGTTACCCAGGGGAGGATCCTTTGGGTGTGGGGGTTTTAAAGTCCCTGAGGTCATTATAGCATAGTCCACCACCTCAACGAGAACGGAGGCAGTGTTTAGTATCCCCTCCCTTAAACTGCTGTAAGAACACCACCGGAATTCATCCAACACTCAACTTCGGTAAACGGAGGACTGGTGAATGTGCCCGAGGAGGGGATTCACTATGGATGTGAACCCGATATAGTGGTCCTATTGTCCTGACGAGGCAGAGCTGGGCCGCCGTTCCTGCGTCTGCGTGTGGCAGTGGTCACAGTGGAGACACACGTTACAGGCTCCCAGGCGACGTGCTAAGACTGAACGTAGTTTGAGGGCAGGACCAAGCTTCATGTTGATGCTGGAGGTGAGGTGTTCCTCCGTCAGCAGCGGCAGCGCAGACCCATCGATACGTTGCTCACGGAACGCCTGCGGGAGAAGAGAGAATCATGGGTTAGCGGAGGTGTCTTAACAACGCAATAATTGTGGGGATTTCAGCGATGAGGGACGTCAAGACAGGTTTTCTCTGGCATAAATGGATGTGTATCCATTACCGCCATTGATAACAGCTTAAACGAACTACATCACACATCCTACTCAGTTCTAAACACAAATTTAGAATATGGAAATCAGTTGTAAGATAGTGGAGGGCTTTAAGATCATGCATGAGAATAAGAGAAAAATACACCGACTACTCTTTGCCAACACTGAAGGAACATATGTTTCCAGAAGTCTGTGTTAAGAATTTTTCAACAGCCAAGAGGTTGATTGGCAGTGTTTCGTGTGTGTGTGTGTCTCTTCCTGGCCGCTGTACAACTACCTGGGTCAGTTAGCATATAGATTGGCTCGTAGCGACAGGCCCCAAGGGTTTACAAAACGTATAAAAACGACAGTGAAGGAGGCAAGGGGGTTGTATCTCCATAGTTTGTGCGATGCTCTTTTGTTTTATGGTTTACGTGTTGTTTGGGTTTTATGGATGTTGAGGATTAATGAGTGAATACAACGAAGGTACAGGTAAGACCGGGAGATTTACTTCGCGTTTCAAATGTCGACAGTGAAATGAAATGGCTAAATCTTCAGCTCTGGGAGGACTCTAGGGGGGGCTCCGTGAGGGCTCTACATGGAAGATAATAAAACTAGTACGGACGAGAACATCCCCGCACCACGACCTGGATAAAGAATGGCGGGTTCCCTTCATACGTCACCTAGACTTGGGAAGAACTTTCACCCACAAGGCACATCGTTCCTCACTGTGAAGGTGTTGGGCCACGTCAGCTCAAGATGATATCAACAGCGAGAGGTAGAACACTTCACACACTTCCTCCACCTACAGATCTCCGTCAGACACCAGGTAACCCCCATCAAGTTCCTCGTTCACACCACACAGACGAGACGCAGACCGGCCATAACACGCTACACGCAGACGAATTAAAAAAAAATGATAAGAGATGATGTCCTGGGGGATTGCCGCACCAAAGACGTAGGGCCGAGGAAGAGGTCAAGAGGTAACGCTGTTGCCTGCTATATGATAGTAATTTTCGCGCAGGGTCCGGTAGCTTTGTTTACTGACTACCTGATCGTGCTGCCAAGCCCGCCTTCCACTCACGTTCTCATTGGCCCGCGAGGGTCACGTGATTATAGTGGGGTTAGCCAATAGAATACCGTCTCGACGGAGGCGCGCATTTTGTTTCTTGTCCGAAAGATTACAAATAAATTAAGTGCTTATTATCTTATCCGAATAAAGTATCGAGAGGCAGAATTTGTATCTCGGGTCAGAGTATAAGGTCTCTGAACCTTTACAGCATCGGGGAGCAGTTTTTCCTCCAAGTACAATCTACACCCCCTGGCTGCTCTGGACGCGCGGCAACTAATATATATACATCTCTCTCCCTCGGGTCAACTCTGGGGCTGACGGTGATGAGAGCGATGATGTAAGGCTGACCTGACGGTGAGTCGTGGGATCGATTTGTTAAAAATTAGCTCGTGACCAAGACGGCAGGGAGAGGTGCCCCGCTGGTCACGTCAGCCTCCTGAGAAGGTTGACCCCGTCCCTCCCGCTGCGCCTGACACCAGCGACGTCTGCGCCCTCCTGTGGGAGACTCACTGACCCCAGGGTACAGATGAGGTCACAACCGAGGTCATGCTGCCGCGTGGGTGTCGTGGTGGTGGTGGGTGGATGATGATGGTGGTGGTGGGTGGTGATGATGGATGATGGTGGTGGATGATGATGGTAGTAATTGATGATGAAGAATAGTGATTGATGATGATGATCATGACGACGACGATGACGATGATGATGAGGAGGAGGAAGGACAGAATTCAGTAAAGGAGTATGGAGATAAATGGTGGGTGGATCCAAGTGTGGATAAGTGGATAAAACTGTTTGTCAGTGGCAGCGAGTGATGGCCGGTGGATAAATGAGTGACTGGGAAGGTTCTAAAAGGATTCACACACACGCACACACACACACACAAACCCGTCCCGACATCTTTCGGCAGCCAGGGATTCACCATTAGGCAGTAGCTATCAGCGCTCCCTGACAGACAAGTCTCTTGATTCATGAGAAATTCATCTTAGGAAGAGGTCAATATATGTTGATATATTCACCAGTTGCCGGAATCATGATGGTATCGAGCCCTTCATCACTGCCCGGGCTGCACACATCAACCTTTGTTGATTCAGGTCGCAGCGGCATGGACGGCCTCCTCCTCCTCCTCCTCCTATGTTGAGGATGGATGTAAAGGAGGAGGGATGGAGGGGGAGGGAGGGTGGTAGGGTCACACATTGTTTTATCGTTTTCTTTCTCTCTCGTATTGTTATGCCTGCGCTTCTCTGACACATGAATGGCGTTGCTTTCGACAGTGAATGTTTCTGAAATTCACTTCGAACCCGTGTCTAAATATCTTCCTTTTTGACCGAGGATGCCTTTACATTTATTCATGTCAGCGACCACACGTCACCCAAGACAATTCTAACCCCCCTCCCCTCCCACACACACACAAACAAACACACACTACCCTCTCTCCCTCCCTTCCCCCTCCCTCCCTCTCTCACACCCTCCTATTCCTTCCTACACAGCAATTCTCACGTGGGGGGTATTTAATCTCTTGCTATCAACGCCATCTCATTTCTGTGTTTAATCTGTGAGCTCTCAGGAGAGAATAAGAGAAGCCCTCTCTCTCTCTCTCTCTCAACTCTCTCTCTCAACACTTTTTCTTCTGCCCAAAACACAAAGCATCATTCATCGCGGGTACATAATGAGCATAAATAATCCCCGCCCCCCTGCACCCATGGTCACGGGGGAGCAGCCACACGGGGCTATCGTCGGGACGAGAGGTCGACGAGGGGTCACCGGTAGGTCATGAACGAGCCACTTAAAGCCACCACCACTAACCACTGCTGCAGGATAGGAGGACCCCGGGGGTGGACGGGATGGGTGGAGGGAGGGAGAGGAGGAGGGGTGGCCGTGAGGTAGCTGGGAGAGGAGGGGATAGGAGGAGAAGGATGGGGGGGGGGTAGTTAAGGATACAGACAGCTAGGAAGATAGGTATTAAGCATCATGGAGAGAGGATGAGTTAGTGGTCCACCATTACAAGGTTAAGGCTCAATAAAGTAGTATAGTAAAACACACTGGAGACGACAACTCTTGTGTTCCTGAAGCACAGCTGAGCTTCCTTGTTGACCTTGGAGAGCAAGTAACGTTGACGCTAAGAGCAACAGCAAACACACTCCTCAGCCACCCTCTCCCTCCCCCCCCCTCACCTGTTAACCTCTCCCTCCCTCTCACCTGCTAAGTCCTCCCTCCCCTTCACTTACTAACCCCTCCCTCCCGTACATCCCACTTCTCCCTCTCACCACCAACTCCTCCCTCCCCCTCCCAACCATCTTGCCTCAAACAGTGGTGAGCACCAGCTGACTTGTCTCCGGCACGACGCGACCATCACAGCCAGGAGGGTGAAAGGTTCCCTCCTTGTTTAGTGGGTCTTACCATTCACCTTCAGATACTGTATCTTGACATTTAAATACAAAGATATATTCAGGTATGGTTTAGTATCGTTTTACATTTTCGCTATATTATAATATGATTGATTCAACTTCAAACACATTCAATTATTAAAACAAATAATGGGGTAAAATTATCTAATAAAGTCTTTCCATTAAACCCACCAATGATTGTGTCTCGTGATCCATTACTTCAAGTCAGGTATCTCCTTCTACTCTCAACACAATACGGATCTAAACCAATTTGCAATCCAAACTTGACCACATCCTAAACGATACCATTGGCGGCAGAGTTATGGCGCAGAGAATGAAGTACACTCACGATAACTCGAAGCAACGAGCCCTTAATCGATGCAAATCAACGCGTTCGAAACAAAGACTCGATACTTAACGACTGAGCATTAGCAGGGCAATCTCATCCTACAAGTTCATGAACAATGCAAATGCACTGGAATCAATCTACCAAACTGGCGATTAGACTTGGGATAAACGCTTGAGTAGTTTCTCTGGATCGACAAATCACCAGCTACTCGGGTTCGCTAGGGTTCAGAGCTGGTGGTTCGAAGCAGCTCAGAGCATGACCTCCGCAACCCGGTCCCTATCGATGGCTATCTTACTCACATAACTTATTAATTGAGCTTTTGTTTCTCTGACTGCTATTGTTTCCACGTGAGCCACAAACTCAATAACAGGAGAGATATTTACGATACACCGAGGAGGAGGAAAGCTTTTTATTATTCTGTTAATTTTCCTTTTGAGCGGAGGACCAAGATACGATATTTGTTTAGCATGAAAGTTACTTCTTATTAAAATCTTTTCTGTTTATCCAACCATGTTAAGTAACCCACTTCCTCCTGACTATAAACACACACACACACACACACACATCTCCATTGTTTATGCAGCGGCCATACATCGGGGTTGTCATGGTAACACAGACAAAAGCAGGCACCCACTTTCACAAGCCTCACACAGCCTTCGTTATATAGTAGTGTTATAAACCAGTCAGTATTAATACATGCCTAACATAAGCTGTACTCACGACCAAAGGAGGGGAAGAGAGTAAGAGAGAAGGGGGGAGGGAGGAGAGGGGGTAGAGGGAGGGAGAGGGGGTAGAGGGAGTGAGAGGGATGGAGAGGGAGGAGGGGGGGGGGGGAGAAGGAGAGGAGGGAGAGAGATTCACCTTAAAACACCTTAATCACCTTCGCTTCAGTGTCTACCGTGATCCTTAACTGCTCTAATAATACACTAGGTTAGGTTAGGGTAGCATCAAGGTACTTAATTATCAGGTGATGGTGAAGTAAGCTGGGATACTTATTCTCCAGGTGATCCAGCCAGTCCATCCATCCAGACCCGAGTTATGGATAAGGCTGTCAGGTGGATCAGCAATGTTATCCAACCTACACGACCCCTATCATGACTTAGGATAAACGACCCCCTTAAGCGTTGGTGAGGGTCAGGAGGCCATATTCTATAAAAGCCCCCTTGAGCATGACTACATTCCCGTGTAGTCGTGGAGAAGGAGCCAATTAGTACTATGTGAAGGGTCGTAGGAGGGTCGTGGGAGGGTCGTGGGAGGGTCGTAGGAGGGTAATAGGAGGGTCAAAGGTAGGAAGGTAGTAGAAGGGCGTAAGATGATAATACAGTAGAGGGGTCGTAGAAGGATCGTAGAGGGTCGTCGTAGGAAGGTCGTAAGAGGATCGTAATGATTCCAAAAACTATCAATAAATTAGACCGTCATTTATGAAGAAAAATCAACCTTTTTCATTAATATTTTCATTCATTCATCATCAATTTCCCTTCATTTTTTCATTCATTAATAAATAACTTTTAGACTTCAAATATAAACAACTTCCACATTTTTCTGACGTTTTTTTTTTATTTGAAACTTTTTAGAAAATTTATGGATAATTTCTACACTATTACACCCGACACCCGTGTTATTTTTTAATACTTTTTAATACTTTTAGGGTAATAAATTAGAGGCTTTATTCTAGTAATTTTCTTTATAGGAGAGAAAATAGTATTAACGTGGGAGTGTTTACGTCGAGGTTAGGTTAGGTTAGGTCTGTCTGTGCCTGAGAGAGAGAGAGAGAGAGAGAGAGAGAGAGAGAGAGAGAGAGAGAGAATGGGAGAGGAATGAAGAGAAGAAGGAGACAAGCGAAGGAGAGAGAGAGAAGGAGGAGAAGTGAAGAGGAGGAGGAAGGGAGAGGAGATAAAAGGTAGGAGGGGCATGACCCGACCTGCTCCCACTTTCGATGGTATCTGCCTGGCGATCCCACGACTGTGCTGACGCTGGCCAGGCACGGTGTGAAGAACGCCTTGCCTGGTATCCCGTCCGGCAGTTGGTAAAGCAATAAAGACGAGTGTAATCCTGGCTGTATATAGTGAAGATTGGCCTCCTGGTCCGGGAATGGGGAGGGGGAGGGGGAGAGGGAGGTAAGGGGAAGTGGAGGGGGAATGGGGAGGTGGAAGGGGAATGGGGAGATGGGGAGGGAAGGGATAAGGGATGGGGAGGAGATGGGGATGGGATGGGATGGAAGTGGGGAGGACACGAACTTAAACGCATCATCCCACTGCAAGATAGAACGGATGGAACCTAACGTAATGTATCACAACGTAAACTAATGTAACGTAACGTAACGTAAAGTAACTTAATCTGAGACTCATTGACGTAGAATTAGAGACAAATATTTGATGATAATAATAATAATAATAATAAATAATAAAAGTAAACAAATATAATAAAACACTAATAACAACGGAATTTTTAACGAACGAAGATTAAAGTGAAAAGTTACAACATTCTATTTACCAGCTGATGGAGGATGACCCCCCCCCCCCCTCTCTCTCGCACCCCTCTCGCACCCCTCTCGCACACCTCTCGCACACCTCTCGCACCCCTCTCGCACCCCTCTCGCACACCTCTCGCACACCCTCTCGTTACCGGCCGACAATTTCCTTATCTCGAGAAAGAAAGCATCGTGACCATCCTCCCTCCCACCAGCCCCCCGCAGGTCGCTCCTGAGGCCACCAGATTATACAACACAACGCTGATAACATGAAATTATGGCAGATAAAGTAAGTGAAGCTAACGCTGCCTGGTAGAGGAGGAGGAAGGGGAAGAGGAGGAGGAAGAGGAGGAGGAAGAGAGAATTAATAGTCTTCTTCCGTAATTTCGTCTTCCTGCCTGCCTCCTCTTTAAGAGTCGAAGACCCCAAAGACTAGGTTGCCCTCATCTTCCTCCTATGCCTCCTCCTCTTCACCCTCTTCTTCTTCTTCCTCCTCCTCCTCCTCTCTGGTAGCTTCCTGACGCCGATGGTGAGAGGTGATAGTCGCTTGATATATTGACACGACACCGTCAGAGAAAACAACACTTTTTTTTCTTATTTTTATTTAATGGTTTGTTAATGGTCTTAAATTTTGGTATTTTTCCTCCTGACACGACAGAGAAAATAAATCTACGACCAATGGAAAAAGAATATATATTTTTTTCTTCTTCATTATTGAGAAAGTTTTAATATTATAAACAAGTTTTCTAAAGAACGATGTTTTAAAAAAAGGTTTTCTAAGTGTGTTTTCAAAGTGGTTTTAATGATTTTGTAATGTTTTTCTTCTATCAACATTAAGAAAAAAAAAAGATATTCCCAAAGAACAGGTTTTTGTTACTATCCAAATAAACAACATTTCTCTCCTTCCACAACAGATTTAATAAGTTCTAAGTCTATGAAAACGACTTCAAGAAACACCACCTTTGAAAAATACACCAAATGCTCTATATATTTCGATTTTTATTTCCGTCGTCCCAAAACCCAATTCTACTTTAGATTTAAGAATGGTGGAACCTAGTAAAACCTGGAGGAACCTATTAAAACCCGGAGGAACCTATTAAAACATGAAGGAACCTATTAAAATCTGGAGGAACCTACTAAAACCCGGAGGAACCTATTAAAACATGAAGGAACCTATTAAAACCTGGAGGAACCTATTAAAACCCGGAGGAACCTACTAAAACATGAAGGAACCTAATAAAACGTGAAGGAACCTATTTAAACCCGAAGGAACCTATTAAAACCTAGAGAAACCTATTAAAACCTGAAGGAACCTATTTTAAACCCGAAGGAACCTATTTTAAAACCTGGAGGAACCGTTTCAACTGTATATCGGCCATCTTATCGCGATCTAGATTATAAGAGTCCAAGTGATATTCCCCACAGCTCTCCACTACACTCAGAACACGTTTCTTCACCAGCAACTGTTGGTTAAACCCATTCGATTCTTCCCCTTGATCAAGATCTTGTTTACAATTGGCTCGCCTGTGCAATTGTATGAGGTGGTGGTAAGCTATCTATCGCATCCTGTAAGTGAGGTGAGGGTTTTCTTTCTTTCTTTCTTTCTTTCTTTCTTTCTTTCTTTCTTTCTTTCTTAGTGTCTGTCTGTCTCTCTCTCTCTCACCACCGTACACCACTTACCATAATCCCTTACCCTCCCCCACCCCCTCGGTAGTCTACACAGTACACACTTGAGCATTTCCATGACTACAATAGGTGAGAATTGGTAATGAGATCCATAGGCCTATAAAAAAGTAGTAGGCATAGGAGGCGTAGGGAGGAGCGAGAGAGAGAGAGTACAGGTGAATTTGGGAGAGAGTCACCTGAGTTTGGCTCGTAAAGTGACAAAAATTTTTTAGAATATATATCAACAGTTCTTATACGCACTAAAAAAATAAATCGAATTTATACCAAAAGTCAAAGTCTTCCGCATATATCCAGGTCAGGGTTCGAATCCCGTACTGCGAATGAAAAGGCTCGAACTCCGACTAGTGAAGGGGGGAGGGGGTAATGTTCCAATGACGTTGATATATATGGATCATGAGCATTTATTTGCATATCTACATTGGATTTATTAGGTATATTGTACAGGTGTTCTCGAGGCTCGTGTAAGAATGGACTTTTGTAATGGACTTTCACTGTGAGTAATTAAGATACCTTTATAGACTCACAGGTGTGCTAGAAGTACAGGTAGCACATCCTAAACACACCGTCTCATGGGGGCGGGGCGAGGGGGGGGGGGACAGTAAGGTCTCCAGCAGTGAAATCCATTACTGATCCTCCCGATCCATCACACGCCCCAGTGATAGGTGATCCACTGGCACGAGGATCATTACGGCTTCCATTACGGCCAACACACCTGCAGTGACTATCCCAAACATAGACGGATGCTCACCATACATCATCCCAGGCCTAAGGCTGCTCAGGGATTAATCTCGGGGGGGGGGGGGTGTCGATACCTGGCCCGTGTAGCAAGACGCGGGGGTGGGGGGAGGGAGGGGGGAGGGAGGGGCGGGAGGGGGGAGGGAGGGAGGAGGGGAGATATCTGATGCTTGTTTTTCTAATGTGATCAAATAATAATAATAATATTAATAATAATCTACACACAAACGCAGCGAAATGAAACACCAGTCAACCCCATCATCAGAGGTGAGTGTGAGGGAAGAGTGGTGTAGCAGAGGCGTTGGGCAGGACTAGAGGAATGTCACATGGTTGGAGGAAAGGACAGGGAGAAACAAACAGAGGCAGGTGCTAATGACAGAGACTCGCCGCCAGGTAATGTGGTTTGTAATATCACCTTGACCAGCCAGATGAGCCTCAGTAGATGGTCACCTTCACATATTTCTCTCTAGGGTCAAGTGTGTGTGTGTGTGTGTGTGTCTCCAGTGTTTGGTCTCTCCTGTCTGGTGTTGAAGGATGTCTTGAATCTTATATTGTAGTGAGGATGTAGGAGGATATACCTGTGTTGGTGGAGGGGTATTTTTCTTGTATAGGAGGACAGGAAAGTGGGTCAAGTGTTAAACGATTTACAGAGGAACATTAACCATGGCAGTCTTCTTCACAGCTGCTGGGTGTAGCCGTGAGAAAGTTTGTATTAACGGCGACATTACGCGGCTCTTGTGGTTATAGCCCGGGGAAGGCACAGAAGGTGAGACCCTTTGTCCCATAGACACTTAGGGTAGACCCCCTTTAAGGAATTTACTAAATGATAGGCACTATGTTTGGACAGGACCTGATGTGGCCGCCGGTGACAGTGTGATTGCCGCCTTCGTCTCGTCTCTGTGGTGTGGAGGGAGTCATTGTGGAATTACTCGATTGATTTTAGGGCGGAGAGAAGGGGAGAGGGAGAAGAAGTGACCGCCAGTAAGACTTCCCTCAGGTCAGTTTAGCCTCACGTGGGAATGGTGGTGTAATGTTTCTCACTCTTGGCTGTTGTTCTCAGAGAGGAGTAGATTCAGAAACATAAAAAATGAAAAACTATTAACTGGTGGAGCTGTAAACTTACCTCGACATATTCGGCGCACAGTTCTATGCTCCCGACGAAGGAACAGACATCGTCGACGGTCCACTGGCCGATGGTCTCGAGTGTGGTGCAGTTCTTGTCTGAGCAGGGCGTGGGGGGCTTGTGGGTCCCCGGAGAAGGTGTGGGACGAGGCTTGGGTGGCGTGGGCGACCGGGTGGTGTGGGCCTTGGACTCCAGCTTCTTCTCCTCTTCGTGTTGAAGACCAAACAACGTCTTGACGTCGAAGGACTTGGAAGGTTCTGTGCGGGGTCTCTTGGTGGCCATGGTGGCGGAGAGGTCGAGAGGGGAGGTTGGGGCGTCAGCTGGCCGCTTCATGGCCCCCCGCAGGTAGTTCTCCAATTGTGACTGTTGCGTCGCCGAGGCGTTGCGCACCATGTTGAGGAGGACTTGCGAGGAGGACATGTCCACCAGAGGGAACCCGGGGAAACCAGGGATACCCGCGGCCCCTGGGAACATCGGGGGCGCCCCTGGGTGAGGCAGCGGAGACATGCCCGCGGCTGAGGACACTGGTATCGTCTCCATCTTCTTCTCGGCCTCCTTGACTGACGCCGCGGTGGTGGGCTGTGTGGGCACGCCGATGAAGGGCGCCGACCCGTGCTTGAAGCCCGCCAGGCCACCCAGGGGATGACGTAGGAACCCGTTGTTTGGACTGCTGAAGTAACTGCGGGGGAGACAGAGAGAGAGCCATTAGCCACGCTCGGCAGGTCAAGAAGTTTCCATTACATTACCTACATCAGGCACCATTAGTGGCTGGTCACCTCAGGCACCCAAAGAGGAGGCAGGGGTCAGGGTGAGTCAGGGTGAGGGCGGGTGAGGGTGGGTCAGGGTGATGGTGGGTTAGGGGGAGGGTGGGTCAGGGGGACTAAGTTTTAACGTAATAATGCAGACGCCGCGGCCGTCCGCCCTCCTGGAGATTACGAGCCGCCATGAAACACACCTCGACCACACACCAACCACACACACCAGCCACACCTTGATATCAGCACCACACTATTATTCAGAACCTTCACAACCATATCACCACACTCACCACACCATTATTTTAAACCTTCACAGCCACACCTCGACCACATCAGACCCACGATACAGCTCCTCAAGGCTTCTCGGTAAGTTACAATCACACGAGAGTTAAAGAATCATCACGACACACATGGCCTCCACATACCCCCCCCCCCCCCCCCCCCCCACACACACACCACTCTAATTTCTTGTGTAAATATTATAAAAAAGTAATCACATACCAACAGAAATCCACATTAAGTCTCATGTTCTATTTGTTAAGTCATTATATACGAGAAAAACAAACTCCACCTGAGAGGAATTTAACGCCTTAAGGAAATACGATCATGTTGGTAGCTGAGACAAGCACTGAGAAAAGCAATCACAGAAAAGAGAGAGATGAGAACCTGTCAATGTGGTGATGGTGTGGCTGAGAGGGGAGGTAAGGTTGAGGGGGTGTAGCTGAGAGGGATGTGGTTGAGAGATGGATGTGGCTGAGAGGAGTGTGTGACTGACAGAGGGGTGTGGTTGAATGGGGATGTGGCTGAGAGGAGTGTGTGACTGACAGAGGGGTGTGGTTGAATGGGGATGTGAATAAAAGATCAAATGGCTGAGAAAGAGATGTGGCTTAAAGGGTGTGGCCGAGCTTTTGAAGAATTTGCATGGGTGTATATCTGGTAAAGAATACGGACGTGGGTGTGGCTGGGTGTAGGAGAATGGTATTGAGAACATGTAAGGTGGGTGTGGTTTGGGTGTAAGAATGGAGTGTACAGTTATAGTCGTTAGTAAAGATGGTGTTAGGGTGGTGGTGTAAGGTGATGGTGTAAGGGGTTAGTGGTGTAAGGGGTTAGTGGTGTAAGGGGTTAGTGGTGTAAGGGGTTAGTGGTGTAAGGGGTTAGTGGTGTAAGGGGTTAGTGGTGTAAGGAGTTAGTGGTGTAAGGGGTTAGTGGTGTAAGGGGTTAATGGTGTCGAAGTCAAAGGAAAGTTTATGTATGAGGGTAATGAGGGAGTGTGAGTGGTGAGGGTGGGCGTGTGAGTGGTGATGGAGGGCGTGTGAGTGGAGAGGGTGGGCGTGTGAGTGGTAAGGGTGGGCGTGTGAGTGGTGAGGGTGGGCGTGTGAGTGGAGAGGGTGGGCGTGTGAGTGGTGATGGAGGGCGTGTGAGTGGAGAGGGTGGGCGTGTGAGTGGTGAGGGTGGGCGTGTGAGTGGTGAGGGTGGGCGTGTGAGTGGAGAGGGTGGGCGTGTGAGTGGTGATGGTGGGCGTGTGAGTGAGCAGCTGGGCGTGTAAGGAGGAGGGGGTCAGTTAGGTCAGCAGTGTGACGGGTGGAGGAAGAAGGGGGGAGAGGAGGAAGAGAGGAGAGGAGGAGAGGGGAAGGGGGGAGAAGAAGGCGTGGCATGATAAGAGACTCAGTGCAATGGAGTCAGTCTGTTTCTCGAGTTCACATTAGGTCACTCCTTAATTCACCTCCTCCTCCTCCTCCATCCACCCACACCATACTAATCCACTTTATCCAACTCACATTAATAATATATTCGACCACCCACATATGGCTGCATCCCTAATCTCTCTCTAAATCTTCCAAGAAATCAAAAAAAAAAAATAATAATCTTCAGTAAGACATTCAGACCATCCCTTCCTCCCCCCTCCTCCCCTTCCCCGTCCCCTATCCCTCCTTCTCTTCCCCATCCCCTCCTCTCCTTCCTCTCCCCTACCCTCCTTCCCCTTCCCCTACCTCCCCTCCTTACGGTGTCAAGAAGTTCACGCGAGCGATCATGGTCTGATATGACTGGGCCCCTGGATAAAGATCTCTCAGTCTTTATATTCGGACAAAGATTTCAGACTTGGTAGATTTCTTTTCCTGATATCTTAAGGTTGCCGAATCGATGGCCACCCAACCCAACCCAGCCCAACCCAACCCAACCCAACCCAACCTAACCTAATCGATGGCCACCCAACCGAACCCAGCCCAACCCAACCCAACCCAGCCCAACCCAACCCAACCCAACCCAACCCAACCTAACCTAATCTAACCTAATCGATGGCCACCAAAATATGCTGAGTGTGATGACCGTGACGGAGTGGGTGTGAGTGGCTGATGGTTCACCTATCAGGAGATGAAGGTGATAGCCTGACCGCTGCTGCCCGTCATCAGCATACACCTTACCTCCCCCCCCTCTCTCTCTCTCTCTCTCTCTCTCTAGATTCTGTCTGTGTTTCCTTATGTCTATCTTTCGGTCTATTTCTGTCCGTGTTCTGTCTGTATGTTTCCGTCTGTTTTTTTTATTTCTACCCACAAATAATTTAAATATGAATTACCACTCCAGAACCCAAGTCCCCCCACCCAACACACGCCTGATGTCTCCTGTCAAGCTACACTAAAGTTCTTCCCTATACATTAATATCCATCTCAGGTCAGCCTCTAGTCCACGTCACAGCCGGTCAAAGATCCACCTCGAGGATAAGCTCTCTCTTGTTCTCATGTTATTACAAATGGCACTGCTTCTCCAGGATGCAAATTTCTTCATTTTCGTGACGTCTTCAACTAAGGCTCCTTCTATCAGAGCCTGACCCCATCCAGGATACTCAATGACACACAAGACGCATCAATGACTTATGTCCTGGAGCTTAGATTCACCCTTGTTTCCGATACGATTGAGGATTGAATTCCCTTTATCTTCAGGAAGGTTGGGATGCCCTCCATGACCCCTTTGACAGGAGGTTATGTCGAGGGGATTGTCAGTGAGGTTCTGGGCTAATGGTGGCTTTGTTAAGTCTTTGTCACGTGCGTCACCTCTTTAACGCTTTTACTACTTTCAATCATAACCGTGACTTTTGGAGGAGAAGAGGAGGAAGAGGAGAAGAGAAGAAGAGAAGAGGAGGAAGACAGGAGGAGGAGGTGGAGGAGTAGGACAGAAGAAGAGGAGAAGAACAGGAAGAGGCGGAGGAAGAGAAGAGGAGTAGAAGAGGAGGAGAAGGGGGAAGGAAGTGGGGGGGAAAACATATGTCAGTGGGGAAAAAGGTTGGTACCTCAAGGGAGAGATTCTATATATGGGTAAGGGAACGCTGGGTGTGACTCAACCCTTAGGGGAGGACACGATGATAATGATGAGAGAATGAGATGATTAAAGATGAGGGAGATGAAGTGCCAGAGAGAGAGAGAGGAATAAATAGAGGGGGAGGAGAGATGCAAAGATGAAGAAAAAGAGAAAATAAAAATAAAAAAGAACGTAAGAAAGAGAGAGAGAGAGAGAGAGAGAGAGAGAGAGAGAGAGAGAGAGAGAGAATTACAACACTTCAAGGCTTCCGTAATTTACAGGTGAGGCCACAGGTCACGTGCCGAGGCTTCAGCTTGCACTCTCTCCCGTGGGATAACTCGCTACCCTTTACTCAGCCAGTTAAAACTTTACTCACCACTAGTTTACACATTTACTCGCTCAGGGTAACGCGAGTGTGGTGATGGTGGTGGACGAGTCACTGCCACCACCGAGTGAACCGGCCCACTCCTTGCCTCAGACATATACTCATTGAAATCACCACCTTGTTCAAGCCGCGGCGTCTCGCGTTCATGTAATTCTAAAGGCTTTTCAATCTTAAGACAGTGATATTTCAAGTGTGATTATGGCAACATGCGGCTCACCACAGTGGGAGATTCAACCTTTTTAAACCCCCCTCGAGTGTACCATTCTGCCTTGTGGTCATTTAGCAGGAACATCACCCCTCCCCGTATGCTGAGGTCAAGAAGCCACACCCTAATTCACGACTCGCACAAGAACAATACGAATTCGAAGTCTTCAAAATCCCTAGACACAATGGTCTATAAAGAGGAGCAAGGCATAAATCCTCCGGCCAGGGGGAGGGGGATGAAGGGTCCCGACAGCCTTCTCTGAGCAGCGGGCCTCCTCACCTTTGACCTCGGGGGAGTTGTTAGCACCGGGAGGCCCCAGCGCTGCCTCGCAGGGGCACCGCCACCACGTGGGGAGGAGAGACACGTCCACCATCTGCGGCGGCCACTGGGGGCGTCAGGGAGGGAGGGAGGGACGTGGCCGCCTCAGGGGTCGCGTACTGAAGCGTGAGGGAGTGGCCCCATCACCACCGGGTACGTAATGACTCGCTCTGTTTACTGTTTTTCATCCCCGTCTCGTCTCGCCCAAGGAGGCGAGGCGGATGAATAAGATTACGCTATTCTTACGTCTACTCAACATCGGATTTAAAAGACTCACAGAAGCAGAAGGCGATTTACAAGAGGAATAAACTAACATAGCAAAGATATTAACAAAAAATAAACCCGTGTGTGTGTGGGGGGGGGGGGGAGGGTTGGTGGGAGGGGGGAGTTCACTATTAGCAGATGTACAAGTGTTGGTACAGACAATCTCGGCATCAAGATGTCTTAACGACTGGCCCTGGTCACGACCCAGCCATCGAGACCAATATCTAATCCAGGGGTTTGTCGGGGGAGCCCTTCGGAGGCGCGTCAAGGGCGGCCACGATAGGTAGAGGGAGGGAGGGAGGGAGGGAAGGGGGGGGGTTATCTCATTTTATCCCTTGGTCATCAGGTACTCATGACTCTGAGGTCGTGCCAGGGTCGTATCTGGTCGTGTCAGGTCGTGTTAGGATTATTCCAGGGTCGTGCCAGGGGGTCGTGTCAGGGTAGTCTCAGGGTCGTGTCTAGTCGTATCATGGTCGTGTGTCATGGTCGTTATTGGTGAGCCTCTCTCAGGAGTTGATCAGCAGCGTGATACACCTCCAATGGTTCGGTACATAAAAGTGATGTTGATTTGCCGATTCATTTAACCCTCCGTCTCGTGGGGGGGGGGGGAGGTGGGGGGGTGAGGGAGGTGAGCGGGTGAGGGAGGTGGGGGGTGAGGGAGGTGGGGGGGTGAGGGAGGTGGGGGGTGAGGGAGGTGGGGGGGTGAGGGAGGTGAGCGGGTGAGGGAGGTGGGGGGGTGAGGGAGGTGGGGGGGTGAGGGAGGTGGGGGGGGGTGAGGGAGGTGAGAGGGTAGGGGGAGTAAGGAGTGATGATGGGGGTGGTGAGGTGGGTGAGGAGGGTAAGGTGGGGAGTAAGGGGGGAGTAAGAGTTGAGGGTCAGGTCGTCTCGTAGTGGATGACAGAAAAAGTTGTTCATTTATCCTGTGATTCACCACTGATCGTCCTGTCGATGAAAGTTGATGATACTGATTCGCCGATCATCCTGTTAATGTGGTACTGATTCGCCGATCATCCTATTAATAAACATGACGATTATGATACCGATTCGCCGATCACCTCAGCAGCGTCCCAGGAGAGAGAACACTTTGATACCTAAACAAAAAAAACTTCTGCGCCCCCCATCAGGTTGCATGACCCGAGCAGCATCAGGGGACCTCATCAATCTTATCGTCTCTGTTGGCATTCATCCCGAGAGAGAGAGAGAGAGAGAGAGAGAGAGAGAGAGAGAGAGAGAGAGAGAGAGAGAGAGAGAGACTGTTTACTACTACTACTACTACTACTACTACTGCTGCAGTGGTTGAGAAGTGAAAGGTACACAGCGATTAATCTCTCCTGCTGTAGTACTGATGACTGGTTGGATACTCACACCAGGGTGGCGTTTGAGGGTGCGTAGAGGGAGAAAGAGAGAGAGGGATAGATGAAGAGAGGGATAGATGAAGAGAGGGATGGATTGAAGGGGAGGGATAAATGGATGAAGTAGAGAGGGATGGCAGTGGTGGTGGTGGGAGCAGTGGTGGTGGTAGTGGTGGAAGCAGTGGTGGTGGTAGTGGTGGTAGCGGTGGTGGCAATGGTGGTAGAAGCAGGAGCAACCAACTAGCCCTACGGTGCTCACGACTACTGCTCATTAATTGATAAAGGCCAGGCATTAATTTTGCTGTGAGACATTGGGGCTCTCTGAGTTACGGAGGAACTTGTGTTAGTATTATGTATGAGAGAGAGAGAGAGAGAGAGAGAGAGAGAGAGAGAGAGAGAGAGAGAGAGAGAGAGAGAGAGAGAGAGAGACAACTTATAGTGACCTTTCTGATCTCTACCTCCTCCTCCTCCTCCCTCCTCAGCCAAGACCGTCCCACACTACCACTCAGGGCAAGACCTCAAGACCCCCGTCCCACCAGGTATAGGAGCCAGGTTATCTCCCAATATCTCTCTCTCTCTCTCTCTCTCTCTCTCTCTCTCTCTCTCTCTCTCTCTCTCTCTCTCTCGGGGAAATCTGTGAGAAGAAGGAGAGGTAAAGAAAGGAGGAGGAGGAAAGAGATGGGAGGAAGAAGAGAAATTTGAAGGAGATACAAGAGGATAGGGAAGGGGGAGGTGGAGGTAGGGGGTGAGGTTGAGGTAGGGGGTGAGGTTGAGGTAGGGGGGTGAGGTTGAGGTAGGGGGGTGAGGTTGAGGTAGGGGGGTGAGGTTGAGGTAGGGGGGTGAGGTATAGTGGGTTATCACACAGGCCATCTTTATGACTCGGTTACCCAAACATCATCTGCATATCGAGAGGATGTGCACAGGTTTTCATCTGAAGACGCATGATGGTGGTAGGTGGTAGGTGGTAGGTGATGGTGGTAGGTGGTAGTGGTGGTGGTGGTAGGTGGTGGTGGTAGGTGGTGGTGGCAGGTGATGACAGGTGAACTCATACAATAATAGGTAAGAGAGAAAGAGGTGAAAAACGTCTTTGATTTTCCTTGTAGCAATGGTCAATGGTCATACCTGCTGGCACTTTTCTCTCTATGTATTCAAACATTTTAATTCTACCTCTTGGTGGTGAGATTGTCTAGTCAGGAGAGGAATGAGACGCTGTTCCTCCCCGCCCCTGTGATCCTGAGCTGCCGACGACCTTCAACAACACTGTCACTCTAGGGTCCCCGAAGACACCGCAGCAGCTGTTGAGGATCACAGTTTTTCTACGATGTCTGATCATATATAATAACCTAGAGTACACACGAGTACACACACAAATACACACCACCATAATAACCTAGAGTACAAACGAGTACACACACCACCACACAAATCACTGCTTCGTGTGTCACTGCTGAGCCAACTGCACCGTCGTCAAAGCAAAATAACGAGACTATTACCTTCTTCAGGAGACCTCAACCACCCCACCAGACAAAACTACGATACTACTGCCTTCTTCAGGAGACTTCATCTACCCCACCAGACAAACGACATCATTATCATCATCATCTTCAGGAAAACTCAACCACCTCACAAGACAAACGACAACATCACTACCTTCTTCAGGAGATCTCAAGGCGTAGGGGTCGCGACATAATAGGTTTACTTTTTGCTGGGGTATGATGGCGCAGAAGGGGTGAAACAATGAGATGCTGGCTGAGAATAAATAACCAATTTGGTATGGGTACAGAGAGAGAGAGAGAGAGAGAGAGAGAGAGAGAGAGAGAGAGAGAGAGAGAGAGAGAGAGAGAGAGAGAGAGAGAGAGAGAGAGAGACGTGCCCGGGTATGATTACAGACGAAGGTAATTGTACAGGGCATTAACCATTCTAGTCCTTTTGTCCCTTGGTGATAAAGGTGAACTAATGCCCGCCACCTTTACCCCCAGTCTAATAACGAAGGTCAACAAAAGAACTCTTAGACTCAAGTATCCTGGTGTGTTAAGTGACTTCTCTAAACACTTAAGGGGTATATGACCTACTTAAGTGTATATATAATTTGAGAATATAATTAAGTACCATGTAGTGAATATATCTACAGTATTACGTAAGTTATTCCTATTCCTATAATTATCTTTTATTTCTCTTATTTTTTTTATTCCATCTTCTTCCATTATTGAGGTTTCTGTTATCTCTCTCTCTCTCTCTCTCTCTCTCTCTCTCTCCAAGTTATAACTCAAGGCAGAAATGTAGACGGAGAGGAATTCCGGTTTATTAATTTGATCTCATTAAGTACCGTAATAGCTGATAATATACACGGTAATAAAGAGATAATTAACCGTTCATTACTGAGTTATTACCGGGGGAACCTACCTGGCCCTACCTGGAATATATTAATCACTACAATAGGCCTTTTTTAAGCAGAGAGAGAGAGAGAGAGAGAGAGAGAGAGAGAGAGAGAGAGAGAGCAGTATATGGGGGTAAATCACGTATATAGAATTTCTTTATGAGAGAGCGAATGACTATCACCTATATATCAATATCTGTCTTTTGACTGGTTCATTATCAGGATCGTACTGCGTTAATGGAAGATTCCTTAGAAACAAATAAAAAAATCCTGGTGATATTAAGGTGTGTGGGGGGGGGGGGGTAGGTTAGGTTAGGTTAGGTTAGGTTACGATAGGTTAGGTTACGATAGGTTAGGTTGCGATAGGTTAGGTTAGGTTAGGTTACGATAGGTTATGTTAGGTCAGGTTAGGTTAGGTTACGATATAGTGTCTTAAAAGTTTCCATTCTTCACGTCACTAAGACAAAACCAACCACATGTCGTTAGGTTAGGTTGTTTATTGTTCTTGAGAGTCTTAGAGTATTTGAGAGAGAATATTAATAGGTGTTGTCTCTCTGATCATTAACCAGTTACCTGCCTTAACCTCAATCACTTCACAAGTAATCGTCTAATGTCCTCCCGTGGCTGAACAATTGTGTTTATTTATACTTCATTAAATGTCTGTCTCCTCAAGAACCATTTGTCAACAGTGGATATCATTTTTCATTCAATTTTCTTTCAAATTTCTTTCAATTTTAATCGTCAATGTGTAGTCATTGTGGAGACATTTTCGAGACATCAACCCGTTATTGACAGGTGTTCTATAAGTGAGGTATTTCTTTGTTTTTTGTCTCAGTGCCTCGCCGATAGTCTGGGAGGGGGGGGAGGGGGAGGAGGGAGGAGGAGGAGGGGGGAGAGGAGGATGAGGAGGAGGGGAGGAATCTTCTTACATGAACTTTTGATGGTGAAGATTTACCGCTACCTGGGTTAATTAAGACAACCGACAGGACGAGTTACAGCCTCACCTCCCCTTCCCACCTCTCCACCATCACCCCCTTCCCCCCCTCTCCACCATCACCCCCTTCCCCCCTCTCCACCATCACCCCCTTCCCCTCAGTTACCTAAGAATGTGGAACAGTCTTCTAATCACTATTTCTTCTCCCAGATTGACAACAGCATCTTGGGGGTACGACCTATTACCTGTGTAAATTCCACCCCCTATCAGGTAGACTTAATGAGACGATAGTATGGAGGAGATCACCTGGTATGACGTGAGTAATGGTGGTAGTTGTGGTAGTGGTGGTAGGGGTAGTGATGGTAGTGGAGATGATAGGAGTAGTGGATGTTGTTGGTGGTGATGGTGGTGGTTGGGGTAGTGATGGTGGTGGTTGGGGTAGTAGTGGTGGTGGTGGTTGGGGTAGTAGTGGTGGTGGTGGTTGGGGTAGTAGTGGTGGTGGTGGTTGGGGTAGTGATGGTGATAGTAATGGTGGTAAGATTTGTTAGTAGGGATAGTGGTGGTAGTGATAGTAATGGTGGTAATTGTAGTCACATATGCATAGAGAAACACACATACACATATACTAACGAACACACACCCAGACTACCTTCCTTCACATATATACAGACAAAAACATACATGGAGAGAGAGAGAGAGAGAGAGAGAGAGAGAGAGAGAGAGAGAGAGAGAGAGAGAGAGAGAGAGAGAGAGAGATGCTGGCTGAGACACTAACATGGTTAAGGTCGCTCAGATAATACAGACGGCAGTAATTAGGATTTGTGGCCCCTGGCAGCCGGGAGACGAGGAGGAGGAGGATGGGAAAGCTAGATAAAGAGGGCCATAGAAGATAGAAGCTATTAATGAAGGATAAAAAAGGTTATTCTTGTGTATGGTTTGTGACTGTGTGTGTGTGTGTGTGTGTGTTAATCTATATATGAAAACAAGGACATCCCGGGAGGCAGGGTTAAGAGGGGGCACCAGGACGCGTCAAGGGTGAGACTGCATCACTACACACACGCACACGCACACACACACACGCACACACACACGCACACACACACAGGTGAATAAGCCAATAATAACAAAGAGCCGCAGGTGGCCATGGTGGCGTTGACTGTAGCTTCAGAGGCCAAAGGTTAAATCCCCTCTGGTCTTCTCCTCCTGCTAACCCCCCATTTCAGCATCCCCCCTCCTCTCTCTCCGTCACATCTCTCCCAGCATCTTCATCTCCTCACCATTCCTCCCTCTTCCTCCTGCTCCTCCCCGTCTCTTCATCACATCTTTATTAATATCTCTTTCTTCTTCCTTCACAACCCAGTAAGTTTGCTTTGTTTATCACATCTGTTGACAAGACTGATGTACAATTTAGCTTAATCTGAGTAATTGAGTCTTGTCTTGTCATTGAGAATGTTGTTATTATGTGTTGCCACCCAAGGCAGAGGTTTGTACAGAAGAGGTGTTGAAGTCTGTTTATAAGTCTTGGCATAGTAAGAGCTAAGCATCTCTTAATCTTCTCTTATTACGTCTCTCAGCATCCTCATCTCCCGACGACTACGACTACGGGAGGTAGCGGAGGTGCACCAGGTGGGACCATCGTCAGGGGAACACCTCAACACGACAGGTGGGGGTGAGATCTGGCGACTTAGTCCAAGGGGCGTCGTCCTTTGATTGAATCTTATAGAGCGGAGATGAATACCAGGACCTAGGGAGCCTGTGAAGGGAAGCGGTGGGGGGTTCCTTTATCTGGCTTTTCTCGTATCAAGGCGCGACCCTTTGAGATGACGTTCTGGCGGCAGTGTAAAGCGAGCGAGCCCTTTGAGATCAGTTTTTTTTGATGGAGGTGTGGGGGCGAGTGATCTCCAGAGTGCCCTACACGCCCTTTGAGACGAACTTCTGGAGGAGGTGAGGAGCTAGCGGGGTCTTCAGAGAGCAGTCGTAAACATGCTGTTGAATACGGTCGGTCTTCAGTCTTTATATCTAAACAGAAGTTAACTCAAACGTGTTTATAATCAGCCTGTATTGTCCGTCGGCAGCTTTTAATATCAACTCTAAAGCCGACCTAAGACTGAACTAAACTGTGTTGTACTCAGGCTAATGTCTCCCTCGTCTTGCAGGTGTCCACGGCTGCATCTAAACTCTCCTGAAGTAGGTGGAAGCTTGAGGCCACCAGCAAGCAACTCCGCGGGAATTTCATCCTTGTCGGAGGAGAACAAGTTACGAGCGGAGTTAATTCTTGTTGCGCTGGACGAGTGATGGTGTGTGTGTGTGTGTGTGTGTGTGTGTGTGTGTGTGTGTGTGTGTACATGTGCGCACGTGTATACATCATGTAGGTGTGTGAGAGGTGGTGCATCAGGTAGCCACACACACACACACATTATACTTAACCATAATGCACCTGCGATAAATCTTGGCTGTAATTAACTGATCCACATTCAACTGGTAGTGATATGTTCAGGTAGTCGCTTGGGAAATACCTTTAATTAATCACGTTAATTAGGAAATCATGTCTCTTGTTCTCCCTCCTCTCTCTCTCTCACCACACACAGACAGAGGCACAACAACCCGTGTATCTTGATGTAACATGACGTTCACTACTGTTGATGGTGTCTAGCAAGGAGGTTACGTAGTGAGAACAGGACAGCTCAACGCGAACCATCCTATCAAACTTGCTTTTTAGTTACGTTAAATTAGATTAGGTAGGGTTAGGTTAAGTAAGGCTGGATTAAGTTACCTTCAATTTGATTAGATATATATAGATTACATTAGGTCAGATAAAGATCAACTTGATTCCTATTTAAAACAAAAACACAAAAAAAATAATAACAAATACCCCCAAGAGCTCCTCCCCTTTTCGTGGTATCATTCTAACACACATAACCAATAACCACTCAGTCGGCAGTAGTACCCGGGAGGAGGTGGAGGTCTTCACGATCAGCGGGGTGAGGAAGGTCTTCACGATCAGCTAACATAATAACAATGCTCTTCGTCGGAATAATATACCATTAGACGTCAACATTATCTCTCGCTACTGAGGATTTTATTCATCTCTAAATGTATTCTGAGTTCAGTTAAAATCTTAATTATGGTGTGTGGAGAGAGAGAGAGAGAGAGAGAGCACAGCACTCGACCACTGTCTTCCCTCCACCCAGCCACCTTCCTCCATCCTTACCCTCCACCCAAACCTCCTCCTCTAACCTCTTCCACCTTCTTCTTCCACCTTCCTCCTCCTCGTTCGCCGCGGGAGGGAGTGAAGGGACAATTATATAAGTGTTATCGCCCGAATGACAAATACCAGATGGACACGAAGCTTTAAGATAAGGGGCACTCAACCTGGCACGACTACTGGTCAAGACTAATTGTAGGTGTTGTGTCTGTCTGTCTGTCTGTGTCTGTCTGTGTCTGTCTGTCTGTCTGTCTGTCTATGTATGTGTGTGTCTGTGTCTGTCTATCTGTCTATGTATGTGTGTGTCTGTGTAATTCTGTCACATAAATAACGCAAAATCACGATAACGAATGAAGAGAGAGAGAGAGAGAGAGAGAGAGAGAGAGAGAGAGAGAGAGAGAGAGAGAGAGAGAGAGAGAGAGAGAGAGAGAGTATCTTGGTTTCACTATTAAACATGTTGATTTATAACGGGGTTGTTGAAGAGAGGAGAGATGTCTGACCTCTTTAGTGAGAACCAAGAGATGTATGGGAGCCAGGTTGATATATGTATTTTGAAGAGGAGTAGAGAGATTGACCTTGTGGAGCGGTGTGGAGGTGTGTGGAGGGGTGTGGAGGGGTGGTGGTTGGGTGTGTGTGTGTGTGTGTGTGTGTGTGTGTGTGTGTGTGTGTGTGTGTGTGTGTGTGTGTATTGGAGATAAGATGTGAGGTGGAAGTATTTTATCTAGTAGAAGCCCAAGAAGTTATCCCATCCACTTAACCAACCGATCCACATACCCACACAGACATCCACATCCACCATCTCTCTCTTAAACCCTCCAAATATCCACCACCACTACCATCTGCCACCACCTCAATAGCCACCGCCTCATCTCACCTTAATTACTCACCTGTGCTGCTCCCTACACCTGTGAAGGAAGGTAGATCTATGGTATGGTGTTTACCCTAAAGTGGAGTATATAAAATAAATCTTTGTCTGCTTGAAATACACTGTTTACAATTTAATAACAGAGCAGGTCGGGCACCATACAAATAAATTATAGGTTGATTTGCATAGTAATCCAGAACTTCACACCGTAATAGGGACAAGTAATTGACTGGAGGAGGAGAGAGAGAGAGAGAGAGAGAGAGAGAGAGAGAGAGAGAGAGAGAGAGAGAGAGAGAGAGAGAGAGAGAGTAGAGAGATTTAATAGCTCCTCCCCATTCACGTGTCTCTCTCAATAAAAACACTACATATATTTCATAACTCAACGTCGTCTATAAGTTTCTAATTAATCTCGACTGTATCTGAAATATAATCACAGAATCCAATTAAACGCAACATCTAATTTGCACTGTAGGTGTGTGTGTGTGTGTGTGTGTGTGTGTGTAACTACCTCACCTGTTAATGCTTTACCTGTTAATTGTTTATATCGAGGAGTAACACCAAATCCACGAAAATTTAATCAAATGAACCTCCCAAAAGCAGTTACTAAATTTTCCCACCTTTTAGAGTAGCCAGAAACGACGCGGTGATTAGCATTATTTATGACATTACGGAGCGAGGCGAGTTTAGCATAACAATGAAGCCATATCGTTGGAGGTATAATTTGATTTGATTGGATGTATCTGGGCACAAGGTAAGGGTAGAGGTAGGCAGGGTGTGAGTGAGAGACAGGGAGAGGCATAGACAAGCAGGAAGTGAGATAGAGCGAGAGATAGAGAAAGAGACAGAGAGAGAAGTATAGATTGATAGTAATAGAGATATAGCATTGTCTTTAACCTAACCTAACCTAACCTAACCTAACTTAACCTAACCTAACTTAACCTAACCTAACCTAACCTAACTTAACCTAACCTAACCTAACTTAACCTAACTTAACCTAACCTAACCTAACTTAACCTAACCTAACCTAACCTAACCTAACTTAACCTAACTTAACCTAACCTAACCTAACTTAACCTAACCTAACCTAACTTAACCTAACTTAACCTAACTTAACCTAACCTAACTTAACCTAACCTAACCTAACCTAACCTAACCTAACCCAACCTAACCTAACTTAACCTAACCTAACTTAACCTAACTTAACCTAACCTAACCTAACTTAACCTAACCTAACCTAACTTAACCTAACCTAACCTAACCGATGGAAAATAAAGAAAAACGCCAATCCAGACCAAATACTACAAGCCACCCAACCCAGAGAAACCAGAAGCCACCCATGCCACCCAACCCACAAAATTCAGAAGCCAGGGACCCATACCACAGAACTAGCAATCAGGCCCCTCCACGCGTCACAAATGGAGGCTAGCAAGGGCACAGTAGGGGAGAGGGAGGGAGGGAGGGAATGAGGGATGGATGGAAGGAGAGAGGGAGAGAGGGAGTGAGGGGGGAATGGAGGGAGGGAGGTTCGACTGACGGGTGGCAGGTGCTAGACGCTAGACGGGATGACATTTTCTCTCTCCAGGTAAATTGCACAGTGTTGTGAATTACTGCGCCTCGCTGGTCACTCGCCACATGGTAGCCGCTTCCTCGAGATGGTTCTGTGTGTGTGTGTGGTGATAGTTGTTGATAGTTAGGGATGTGTGGGAGGTGTGAGGGAGTGTGTCGTGGGGGAGGGGGAAGGGGGGGAGGGAGAGGAGGGGGGAAGATGAAAAGGATGGGGAGGAAGAGAGGAGGGGGGGATAATGGGGAGGAGGGGAGGTAACAGCTGGAGAGTTGCATGTTAAGGGGGAAGGAAAAGGGTTAAGTTGGGGAGAGTAAAGGTCAAAGGTGACTTAGGTTGAGAGGAGAGGAGAGGACAAGGAAAGGAGGAGGATGTGGGAGGAGGATGGGAGAGGAGGAAGAGAAGAAGGGAAAGAGGAAGAGGAGAAGAAAGAGGAGGAGGAGAAAAAAGAGGAGAAATAATAAGAGGAAGATAAGAAAGATAAAGAGGAATGAAAGAGAGAGGAATAAGAGTAGGAAGAAGAAAAGAAATAAAGAAGAAAAGAATAACAAATGGAAGAAAGAAGAAGAAGCAACAACACTCACACCTTATTTAACAATCACCAATGGACTGGGGCTACCACTAACCCTCCCTCTCTACCCCCCCCTCTCACCTACCCCCCTCCACCCTCTCACCTATACGACGAGCGCTAATTGGATCAAACACCTGAGGCACACTTGACTCAACCATTATAATTAGTCCTACTAGTATTCTTAAACAACGATGAAACTACCACATGAGGGTAATACATTAGGCTGTAATTTATATATATATACATCGATGTACCACCAGGTAAATAATACACCCATTACTATCACTCTCTCATCACCTCAAATTATATAACAAACGCGTATATGGATTTTATATATATATCAGGGCCTCATCCAGTAAAATGTATATAACATGTATCATTAAATATTATAATCTTATATTACGAGAAAATTATATCAGGTATAATATATCGTATACTGTGTGTGTGTGTGTGTGTGTGTGTGTGTGTGTGTGTGTGTGTGTGTGTGTGTGTGTGTGAGTGTGTGTGTGTGTGTGTGTTTATATCACCTTATATGGAGTAGCCGCGGTACGTCTTTATATCTGAAAGCATTGTATTAAGGGAAATTCTATCCACGAGCTAATACCAATATTTCTCGAGCATTATTACACGAGTGAGCTGGTCTTATAGCGTTATATTACCGGGTGTAGAAGACTTATTAACATTATGCTTGTCTAATATAACATCCAACAAGCGAGCATTATTTGGAGTAAGTCTTATAGAATTATGTATAAGTTCTCCAGGTGAAAACAACAAGAATGAATTACCTGTTTCTGAAGTATTATAGGAGTGTATTAATGAAAGTCAATTGTATATTGATATAAGCCTTATGGGGTTAATGTTGATGTTATGCTAATTAATGATATATAATTTGCCTTTGACGTCTAATCATAGGTACATGGATATATGAGTTGGATATATATTTACACTATATATGTGTTAGTTGTATAATTTTTTCCGTGTGTGTGTGTGTGTGTGTGTGTGTGTGTGTGTGTGTGTGTGTGTGTGTGTGTGTGTGTGTGTGTGTGTGTCCTCATTTGGGTTTCCTGTCATCGTACTCAAGGGGTTAAGTCATAGTAATAAGGTAAAGTTATCCTACTAAATGTACTCAATAGGTTAACTCAATGTACTCAAGAGGTTAACTCACTATGCTCAAGGGGATTAAGTCACTGTACTCAAGGGGTTAATTCATCGTACTCAAGGGGTTAAAAATATTCACTCACCAATATCCATCTCTGACCACGAAAAAGTAAAATTAAAAGTGATTATCTTTTAAAAAACAAGATTAATGTTTTATTCTATTTATGTGTAAGTATTTTATTTAATTGTCTGTGTATCTTTATATCTGTTTATCTATTTATCTCTAGTTATCTATCATCTTATCTAACCCTACTACCACGAACCCACACCAACCACCATCACCAACACCCTCAATCACCACCGTCAACAACCACAATCACCAAACACTACCAACCACCATCTATCCTCATTACGAACCCCTACCACAACCCCACATCACCAACAACCATCACCAACCACCATCACCAACCACCATCACCAACCACCATCACCAACCACCATCACCACCACCAACCACCAGCATCACCAGTGACCCTAGATATATACGAGGATCCATCCCCTCAGTGTGTCTCATCCCGTAGAAAGAGAGAGAAATTACTTGGTCGAGTCTCTTATGTGGCTAGAAATACCTCTTTTATCTCTCCCTCCCTTCCTTCTCTCTCTCACCTTTCCCCCTCTTTCTCTCACCCCTCCCCCTCCTCTTTCTCTCACCCCTCTCCCCCCTCTTTCTCTCACCCCTCCCCCTCCTCTTTCTGTCTCTTCTTAACCCCATCCTTCCCATGTCGACGTCAGCCATTATGGTTTTCAGGGCCTCAACCAACCCTCACCTCCCTCCCTCCCTGCCAGCCAGCCAGTCGACCCTGCAGCCCTACACCAGCCCTTAAGAAAACAGCTAAGAATCCCTTTTTATGGTGTGTTTAAGGCGTCATCCTCAGGGAACTAAGGGTCAGTTTATTACGATACGAGATGTGCTATAGTGATATGGGTGGTTTAAGGGTATGGTTTAGTGGTTTAGGTTTTAGGGGATAAGGTTTATTATTGATCGGTTTTGTGGTTTAAGGAGAAAAATATTTAAGATAAGGTTTTTGTGAATATTTTTTTTGTTTTTTTTAGGTCAAATTCTGGTTTTATTTTCCATAGAGTTTTAATTGGGTTTTATTGTTATTGAAAAATATTATATGATCTTTGGATGTGTTTTAAATTCATCAATGTCGTTAGATTTATGGTTGAAATAAATTAAAAATATGACTTTCAAGTTTATTTTAGACTCAATATCGATCTACTTCTCCCTAAAAAAAGAAAATAAAAGCAATATATATCTTTTGCAAATATTTTTAAGCGTTTAGCATAATTTAAAGTCATGATTAAGTCATATATATAATACTATAAGACTCTAATTAGGACTAGTGACGTGGCAGACCAGGTGAGAGCCAGGTGTTATGTGACTTGAGCGTAGCAACGGCGGCGGAGGCGAAGCGCAAGTCTAAATGGCCAAATGGGATCGCATTAATCGGATTTTAGTTATCGGTTTTTCACGACAGAACGATAGTGAGTTACACAGGTTTTTTTTAATCAGTTAGGTATCGGTATTATATAAAGAAAACGCCACGAGAATTTTAACGAATGATTTAGGTTCGTTATCGGCACTCGGAAACAAGCGCTAATCGTATTAAAACTCTATAATCGGGTCAGTTATCGGTTCCTATAAACAAACGATGAAGAGCATATTAAATACGTAATCGTAATAGTTATCGGTACTTCTAAACAGACAACAGACAAATTTCCAACAATTAATCGGATTAAAAAATCGGCATTCAAAAAGACAAGCGAAGTTAAATACCGATAATAATTAATTGGTGAAAAATATCTACCTCATAATATCGTCAACAGGTACAAGGAGGAAGAGGATGAGGAGTTACAGCTGTCACAAACCAAACCTCCATAGAACAAATTAAATCTACAACAGGTGTATCAAGACCCCGACATCACGAGACAAATAGATCACAGGTGTCTAGCGGTAATTTCAATAACTAGTACAACAACAAAACAATAACAACACCCAACAACAACAACAGCATCAACAACAACAACAACAGCCAGAGCTCCTTCACATCACGAGTTGGAGCATAGGAGCATATTTTGCCCTTCACATCACGACTTGGAGCATAGGAGCATATTTTGCATCCCAAGGAATTTTTTATTGTCGCGTTGGAGCACCGAATCTGGCCTGGCTTATGGTAGGTGCGAGGGGGAGGGGGGGCTCAGGTAGCCAGCAGGTAGAGTAGAGGACCAACACCATATTTGATTCTCATTAATATTCAAACTCCGTGAGATGGAATACCTAACCTAACCTAACCTAACCTAACCATTGATAACATACAGAATGATAAAGACGATTTTGCTTTGATATTAAATATGTTATGTGTATTTGTTCATTCGTATGTGTGTGTGAAGAATAAGTTATGGAAGGAATTGTTCTATGTCAGTGTGTATATTCCTAAGAGTTATATTAAGTTACGAAATATTGATGAAATTCTGTTAAATTTTGTGACATTAAACATCTAAAGTTCTTTATATATTTTGGTTGTAAATAATACTGTACAGGATCATTATTCGCTCGTCATTCACTCTAATTGAACCTTTGTGTTTCATCATCCACAAGAATACATTTTTATCCACTAGTTTTTGTGTTGAATTATCTGAACATCTCGCCTCCATCACGCCAACAGGTGAGAGAAGACATCATATATTGCCTCCATCACGCCAACAGGTGAGAGAAAACATCATATATTGCCTCCATCACCTGTAGTGTCGAGAACTAATCATCAAGTCATCATAAGACCCGACCAGGTGAGGGGAGGTGTTAGGCCTGGCCGCTGCCTCACCTCTCACATCATTACATCATCGACAACTAGCGATAACACGACCCTTACGACCCCCCTTAACGACCACCAACCACCTTACCCCTGACAATTGTGGGGTAGAAGGAGAGGTGGAGGGTAGGAGAAGAGGTAGAGGGTAGGAGGAGGGGTAGAGGGTAGGAGGAGGGGTAGAGGGTAGGAGGAGGGGCAATGTCTTCTTGGCCTATGATAAGGATCTGGTAACCATTACAATTATAGTTCAGGCTGTGACCTTCCCTCCCACCATATTAGGGCTGACCCAGGAGCCCACGGGTGGCCCACGCTCGAAATTACCTTTGATCCCCTGAGTTGTGGGTTGACAACTTACTATATGTATTATCTACTGCTGACGCTATACGCAGTCGCGACCTGAGACCACCGCGACCTGAGACCACCGCGACCTGAGACCACCGCGACCGCAAATCACCGCGACCTGAGACCACCGCGACCTGAGACCACCGCGACCGCAGATCACCGCGACCCCAGATCACCGCGACCCCAGACCACCGCGACCCCAGATCAGCGCGACCCCAGAAACCCCAGACCACCGCGACCCTAGACCACCGCGACCCCAGACCACCGCGCGGTAAAAGGCTACATAAGGGGCCGTATGATGTAGTTTTTACGACACTGAGACTCTTCTAAGACTCCCATAGAAGGTGACGCATCGCTGGAGTATAAACAAAAGGTAGATGAGAAGCGCCCGAGAATAACAATATACAGGGTGACGCCTAAGTTCTCATTCCCGAGAAACAATTGTATTATAATGATTTTGTTTAGGGGGATTTTATGCACCACCCTGTATATATTATTTTGGTAGCTACGTGTGTTTAGTGTGATATATTATTATTATTATTATTATTATTTCTTTGGTGAATTATGTGTTCATTGATAAAAATATGAGGAGGAAAAGGAAGTATCATTAAAATTAGTGATTTGTTAAAGGTGATGGTTGCGGTGATAAAAATAGTGATGGTAGCGGTAATGTTTCCTCTCTACACGTCACCATCACCACCATCAACCGCCCCCCCCCCCCTCGCACACATTCCATCACCGAGAATATGTAATTTCACTACCAGTTCGGACTACCAGACAACCATTCATCTCTGACCAGGACCCGATTCTACCAGACACGGTTCACTGATACCTATTGCCACCCGACACAACCCTGAACAGGTCTCCGGGCACCGCTAATTACACCTTACGCATATTTTTCAATTTTTCACATACATGGACCCCTGACCTGCACTCCACCCTGACGGCTAGGTGAAGAGGAGGGGGTGAGGAAGGAAGAGGGAGGTGAGGAAAGAAGAGAGGCTAAAGGCGGGTCGGGAGAATGAAGAAGAGATGAGAGAGAGGAAAAGCAGATAATAATAATAATAATAATAATAATAATAATAATAATAATAATAATAATAATAATAGAGAAAGAAAGAATAAACTTCCCATAAGTAGAGTTTTGCTGGGCAGTAAACGTGACTGTCAAAGGGAAGACTTTTCTAAACGATCTGGCCAAATAGTTAAAGATGAAGAGAGGGAGGGAAGGAGGGAAGGAAGGAGGGAGGGAAGGAAGGAGGGAGGGAAGGAAGGAGGGAGGGGAGGAAGGAGGGAGGGAGGGAGGGAAGGTAGGGAAGGGGGGACCTGCTCCGCTGCATCCAGGACGTCTTGTATGGGCCGTGTCGAGTCCCCGGGGAGTGGATGGATTTGGGAGTCGCTAACAGCTACCGTGGTCGGGGCTGAATAATGCAGCACACACATTTGCAAGACAAAAAAAAAACAAAAACAAAAAAATATCCCGAGTTTGGGGGGCTGGGGTGGGGGGGTGGAGGGGAGAGGAGGATTTCGTGTGGAAGGTGAGTCACTGGGACATAAGTCGGTGTTTGATTGGTCGAGAAAGGGATCAGTGTGTGTTTATCACTGAGGGTATAAGGTTTTTTAGTGGTCAGAAGGTCCGGTAGCGTGTGTATTACATGGCAGGCTTGGCTCTGATACTCCAGGTGCCACGTCGCTATCGTACCTCTGCCTACCTGAAGGGGCCTCTGCTACCTGTTGATGAATATTGATTAACTAGTTTTACGAGGGGACTTTCTGGCCTCATCCACACACACACACACACACACACACACACACACACACACACACACACACACACCTTCTGTAATTTACGTCACCATCAGATACGGGAAGTGACGGCGGATGTTATAAGATTCTAAAAGAGGATCGTTTCCCTATCACCAACACGGGAACAATGTGCTTCTGAATCGTACGACATAAAGTTTAGAATACCTTATCGTGTCACCTGCACTATCACCACCTACTAATTGGATGTGGAACTCCGACCTACCAAACACTTTTTACGTTAGCATATCGATTAATTGTCAAAAAAAAAAAAAGTTGCGTGGTCGGGAGAACTTACGGAGTCTTCCTCAACACCGCCATCCTACACTTTCGGTTTATGGGGATCAGATAACCAGAGCAAAAACGTTTCCTCCCCAATTAGCATACAAGACATCAAGAGCTGATCCCATGTGCCTATAAACGGAGTGACAAGAGGCAGTAAGTAGTCATATAAAGTTTGGCCTCCTTACTGACAACACAAGGAGGGCCTGACAACACACTGAGGACCTCACAACACACGGAGGGCTTGACAACACACTGAGGGCCTGGCAACACACTGAAGGCCTCACAACACACTAAGGGCCTAACAACACACGGATTTATAGCCCTAGTCTCCGCCAGCTACCGATTACACTGACCATTTTCACAACACAACTTATACAACTAAAACTCCTAATTAATCACTATCTTCCTTTCTTATCTCATTTTCTTTCTACGCATTCGCTATTTTATTTATCCAATCACACACAACAGAAGCCGCAATTAATAGCTCCATAATTACCCAGGTGATTAAGGGGTGATTAGGAACATTTCTAACCACTTTCTTAACATCGACGTTGAAACTACAAAAGTCACACTCGACCGATGCCGATATTTCGACCCCAAGAATTAATTAGAAAAGAGACTCGGGTATCGGAGGTGTCGAAGGGTGATGGATAGTCAAGTACAGTTTGAGAAGCACGAGGTGGGTGAAGGTGGGTGAAGGTGGGTGAAGGTGAGGCCGGCTCTCTGATTCCTGGAGGCGACGACGACTGCGGCGGCGCAATATCTCAACGCCATCACCTCGCCCGGCAGCTGGGACGAGGTAAGGACGGACACACACACACACACACACACCATCTCGGGCGACCGTTGGGCACGAGCCTTTGTTTAGGATAATATTGGTGTCCTTTAGTGTTTGAGTATATATCTTCAATAATTTTATATATGACGTATTTCTATTAAATCATTCCTAAAATCTAAATCACTAATTAAACTTAGCAAAAAATATTAATTCGTAGCAGAAGTAAGACCAGACAGCTCCTCTCCTCCCGCCTCTCAACCCCAGACCAAGATAATGAAACTGTCTCTGTCGTCTCACGTGTAAAAGACGATACCTTGTAAATGTCTTCCAAGTGGATTTTTTAATGTCTTTCTCCTCGCTAGGTCGATCGGAAGGTGGGTGGGTGGGTGGGTGATTGGGTGAGTGGGTAGGTAGGTGGGTGGGTGGGTGGGTTGGTGAGTAGGTAGGTAGGTAGGTAGGTAGGAGGGTGGGTGGGTGGGTGGGTGGCGTCTTACCTTCTCCAGTTTCAAGAAGGTCGAGACCCATTACTCCTTGACGAATTCTCAAGTCGTCCCCTACTTCTTTGCCTCACCTAACCTGAACCAGAACCACACAAAAGGCTTTTACGAGACGACAAACCCAAGTTGACCAAACGTTTAAAAGCCTTCCTCCTTCATCGTCCGGCGCGACACTTCATTTCCCACTTCGTTTTAGACTCTGAATATGACGATTAAGGAGGCTTTTATCTGGACTCCCTCACATGACGAGCACTTTTCCAGGGATCGTTTGCGGCCATTGGATGAAGTCGTTTGCTGGGTTTACGGGTGTTTACTCTGGGGGTGTGAGGGAGTCGTGTTGCACGGGGCTCTGATGATCCACGAGATAAGCTGGCCGGCCATCCCCATCTAGCGTCTCACATAACCTTCTTCAGGTCTTCTTTCACTTGTCTCTCACTCCCTTACTGACCGTTTCTCTGGTGTCATTCCCTCACTCTTCTTCCCTCTTGTGTCATGTGTGTAACCTGCCCTTACTCTCTACCCTTCTTCCGTGTCACATAATCCCGTGTTATTTACTTTCCGTCCGCCCTTAGTGTCAATTGGTGTTATGGTGAATATGTTCAAGTGTCTGCGTGTTGGAACAGGCCCCAACTATGTGCTTCAAGACGTTAAGTTAATGAACAATCGGAATGGGAACACTGCCTTAAACACAGATCTCGATGTCTGATTCACGAGACTAAAATCCGTATTCTTCTGTCTCTCTCTCTCTCTCTCTCCCTATCTATCTATCTCTGTCTCTCTTCTCCATACATTTATCTCTCTATCTCTTCCGCTACTCTCACCAACTACAGAAGACACAGGTAAAGGTGTAAGGGTGAAGCAGTATATGTGTACAGAGTGACGCAAGGTGAAGGAATGTTTGGAACGCTCCTGTAGGTGGAATCATTGAAGACCTGGATGGTGGCAGTGAGACCCTCAAGTAAGGTGACTCCAGAGGTCAGGGTATCCAACAGAGATGTTCCAAGATAATCTGATTTTCCGACATACATACCGCCATGGAGGGAGAGGGGGGGGAGGGGGGGGGAGGGGAGAAGGACTCACATCTTCCCTCCCTCCCTCCCTCCTTCCATACTTCCCCTTCCTTATTTCCATCTTCTCTCCGTCTTTAGTAGTGTCAACTCTTTATCTTCCTTCGTTAATGACTCCAATTGCAGGAGTTTTATATAAGGGTCTTAGGAGACATCGTTATATGGCTCTCACTGTCTATTGGGGAGGCTGAGGAGGGAGGGGGAGAGGGGCAGGGGGGGGGACGAGGAAGGGGCAGGAGGCTGGAGGGGGGGGTGGAGTGGGATCTGACTTACGCTGCCTTTAAGATGAAGATGATGATGATGATGATGATGATGATGATGATGATGATGATGATGATTCGAGTGTAATCGGAGATGGAAGAAAGAAGCAAAAAATTGAATGAGGAAAAGCTGAGATACAATGGTGAAAGAAGATGGAGATAAAAAATTATACAAAGATTTAACTAATGTAAACAATGAGTAGAGACAAAAGTTCATAAGCAGAACCAGTTAGTCAAAGTTCCAAGCTCCTGTTACTCTCAAGTTTCACCTTCCTGTACACCTGAGGGCGGAGTCGAGGGAGGACCTGTTAGTTACCATCACCTTCACCACTCCTGCTGCTGTTCGTTGTGGCTTTAGTCTCCTCCACCTTCTCCTCCTCTCCAAACTCTCTCCTAAAATGACCGCCGCAAAACCCAGGAGCACGTGACATCGCCCCTACCGCTGACCGTCTTAAAGCCCACACGGTCATTCCTGCTGGGGGGGGGGGGGGGGGCTTGCAGGAGGGTCCGAGGAGACGCCGTCACGGGCCCTGTGTGGAGGTCACGCCGGTGAATAGTCGTAAGGGCTCTACACGTCAACTTGACGACCTTATTCCCGCCGGCTCACATATCACTCTAAACGAGGCTTAAGGCTACTGATAGAGCATTTCAAACCCCTTCTCTTTCTCTCTCGCTCCCCCCCTCTCTCTGTCTCCCTCCACACTCTCTCTCTCCTTTTCTCTCTCTCTCCCCCCTCTCTCTGTCCCCCCCTCTCTGTCTCCCTCCCTCTCCATTTCTCTCCCCCCCCCCCCCGCACTCTGTCTCTCTTTCTCTCTCTAATTTCTTCTCTTTATTTCATCTTCGAGGTTAAAGACACCATTAACTACCAGGGTAAGTTAACACCCATAGATATTATGGTCTTTTGAGGAGTTTAATGGCGTCGACATTTTCCCCGATGAACTTAACAATCTATAAAGAGTAAGACCGAATTCCCTAAAGTACCATAGATATTTTTTGAGAGATTGAGTCACCCAAGAAAGCGTCCCTGAATCCTTCGAGGTGTCCAGTAGGCTAAGGACGCTAGTGGCCGCCCCCTCGCCCCCAGGTACACAAAAGGTGAAAGGTGCTCAAAGTGTTCATGAGGTCGACCAAGGGAGAGGCAGGAAATCACACATCCTGCCAAAGTCCTTATGAGGCGTTGAAGGATACCATATATGAGGGATATTTACTGTATGAGGGAAGAACAGGAGACGATGATAACGAAGGAGGAAAGAGAGAATAAGAAGATAAGAAATGACTGACAGATAATAACGAAAGGAAGAAATAGTAAGATAAAATATATTATTATTTATGATATGAAAGAATGAGGAACTGAAGAATGCAATAATATTACAATACGAGGGAATAGCAGATAACGAAATAAAATAAGAAAAACAAAATAGAATAAGACAATTTAACTTTTTCTTTATCAGTTGTTGTTATTATCATTATCCTTCTTCCGTCTTTATCAAGATATGAGTCTACTGCTTCGGGTCCACGAGTTTGAATCCCTCGGGGGTTCGGGGTTCAGAGGGACAAACAAACAGACCTTAGTAATTAACTGTACCTTACCTGTCTTAATATATTTTCTTTTTGCGTTACAAGGTGAATATTTAATAGGTGCACAATAAACTAGCCACTCCATGGTAAAAAAATACACACAATTGTACCCGGAGCTGACGTCATGGGGTTGGGGGAGGGGGGGAGGTTACCTGAGGTTTTGGTATCTTAGGGTATACAGGGCATTTTGTACCCCAGCCATTTTCCTACCTGTGGGTACGATATGACGCAGGTACGACACAAGAATAACAGATTAAACAAAGCAAAAACAGAGAAATAAGGAACAAATTAGGAAAATACAAAATAAATAAATACAAAACGATAAAAGAGGAAGAAAATGATAAAAACAAAACAATAAAAAATAAGAAAATTATATAAACCAAGGAGGTGGACCAGAGAGAGAGAGAGAGAGAGAGAGAGAGAGAGAGAGAGAGAGAGAGGTACGGATTATCGCCTCATCTGACACAGGACTTCACGATGCCCGTAAAACCTTGGCAGGATGTCACAGGATTTCCCTCTCCACCCCCCCCCCCTCAAGGTCCAGCAGCTTTATCAAGGAGAAGTAGGAGGAGGAGGAGGAGGAGGAGGAGGAGGAGGAGGAGGAGGAGGAGGCCAGGAACGATATGGAAAAATAGGAGGGATGGAGAGAAGGTTTGGAGGAAAATAGAATGAGTGGAAAAGGAGGAAAAACTCCAGCGGTAATAAGAATATGGGAAATAAAAACGATAATAATAATAATAATAATAATAATAATAAAATAAGAATATTATCACTATTATCATTATTATTACCATTATTACCATTATTATTATCATCATCACATACAGTATTCATGTCACTAGCGCCTGAGTCACCACCAGTATTAAGGACACGACCTACAAGACCATAAAGCCTCCTGCTGGGGGCGTGAGAGAGAGAGACATGACACGGTAAGATGCCCAGATACACGCCACCTCCCCCGTCAGGAAGACTAGACTAGACCAGAGCAGACTGACCTAACCTAACCTGACTTTTTTTTCGTTTGTTTGTTAAAATTGTGGATGATGGTAGTGGTGGGATGGTGGTGGTGGGATGGTGGTGGTGGGATGGTAGTGGTGGTAGGGTAGTAGTGGTGGGGTAGTAGTGGTGGTAGGGTGGTAGTGGTAGGGTAGTAGTGGTGGTAGAGTGGTAGTAGTGGTGGGGTGGTTGTTCTGTAGTGGTGGTAGGAAGGGTGATGGTAGTAGTGGTGTGGTAAGGGGGGGGTGGTAGTAGGGTGTGATAGGTAAAAGAGGAGGGAGGGGAGGGGGGAGAGAAGTTGGGTGGCGGGGGTGGGGGTGGCGGTGGGGGGGGGGAGGGGTGGTAGTTGTTGTCCACATCGATAAAGCCTCTGGCACAAGAATAGGTTAAGATAGAAGCTCTAACACGACCTATCTGAGGGGGATCTCCGGCACGCCCCGCCAGGAACACCGTCAGATACAAGGTCAGGTCCTGTGCTTCTACCCACCAACAGACAGGCTACACGAGTCAATCTCTCGCCTTCTCTCACCGATAAGGACTCTGTTATCCATCATATTTACCTCCCTTATCTCTCGCATAGGAGGAGATTTAAGCCACGTTTACTGTCGCCTTGAGTACTGAAGAGGTGAATGGGTACATGGGCGGCGTCTCCATAGGGCACCGCAGTGACTAAACGGAGGTGGTGGTGGTGGTGGTGGTGGTGGTGGTAGTGGTGGTGGTGGTGGTAGTGGTGGTGGTGGTGGTAGTGGTGGTGGTGGTAGTGGTAGAACGGTAGTAAGGTAAGAAAATCATTCTAGTACCTTACCACCACTACCACCAACACCATAACCAGCACCACACCACAATAACCACTACCACACCACCACACTATACCTCACCTGGTTGCTAGAATGTTTCCCTCCTCTGTGATACCTACCGCCTGTACCCTCACCACTAAGAGACCATCCAATAATAAGAAAACCTCTAACTAATAAAACCAAATCGAAAAAAAACTCCCCGTGGCGTATCAAGATAAGATCTAACCTAACCTAACCTAACCTAACCTAACCTAACCTAACCTAACCTAACCTAATCTAAAGAAAATCAATTATAATATAAAGTTAATGGATAATTTTGCTTATTATATATCAATTATTCAACCCCATTTTTTTATCAATTTCAATTTAGAGATAAGAGTGTCTAGTTCATCCTGGAAAAAAAATAATAATAAAAAAAAAGGACCCTTAGGATGGTCACTGTAAGATAAAAACTTCGTAACTGGACAACATTCTGTGGTCTCGAAGCCTGACCAAAGCTCTGGTCTTACAATAGATAGATGTTATCAGTAAAACCACAAGACCGACCTTTTGACTTCAGGATACGTAGGTGGGGGAGGGGTGGGGGTGAGGCAGAGTGGGAAGAGGGTGGAAGGGGGGTGGAATGGGGTGAGGAAGGCTGGAAGAGGGGTGAGACAGTCTGGAAAGGGGGGTGAGGCAAGATGAGTAAAAAAAGAGATGAAATTTAGGGTGAAAATCAGTGACCCGGAAACGAGTGGTCAAGAGAGAGAGAGAGAGAGAGAGAGAGAGAGAGAGAGAGAGAGAGAGAGAGAGAGAGAGAGAGAGAGAGAGAGAGAGAGACTCAGCAGAAATAAAGGCTAAAAGAGGGAGTGACGCGAACGGGATTCAACAGCCTATAATTACTACAGGAATATCAAGAGTCCATCAGACAGTTCTCTCCTGGGGCAGAGAGAGAGAGAGAGAGAGAGAGAGAGAGAGAGAGAGAGAGAGAGAGAGAGAGACCCCAAAATACAGTCGACCTAATTTTTTTAATACATTTTAATACAAACTACAATCACTTTCTGGTAATTTATTTTATTTTTAGTGCCCTAAAGAAGGTGGCGAGTCCTGTCTCCATGGTGGGTCTGGGTGATGAATAATGATAATATCTTCATTCACTAGTGACTAGGAGGTAACACTAGGCGGTAACACTAGGAGGTAACACTAGTAGGTAACACTAGGAGGTAACACTAGGAGGTAATACTAGGAGGTAATACTCACTCGTTGGGGTTGCTGTTGTTGTACTTGGCCGCCAAAGATCTCATGAGATCAGAGCAGTTTCTGTTCATGAGGGACTCCATCTGCTTGATGGCTCCTGGACCTCCTGGGAGGCCGCCCACACCAACACCCACACCGCCCAATGAGGCGGGGCTGAAGCGATCGTAGGCGGAGGGGATGGCGGCGGGAGGCGTGAAGGCGGGGTTGGGAGGCGTGCCAGGGAAGGAGGGCGTGCGGGTGCGGTGTGAGGCGGGAGACTTGGGTGACACAGAAGGGCTGGGGGTGGCGTGGGTGGCGACGGGGGCGTCACTGCCGGGGTCTGGTGATAATCTCTCTGATTTGACGTCGTTTGTGGAGTCTGATGGCATCTTGTCCTCCAGGCGGGCACCGTTGGGCACCTCGCGCCGCACCTTCTTGCGGCCCTTGGCGCCGTACGCTGCGGCAGCCGCGGCGTTAGCGGCAGCGACCGCAGCGTGTTCCTTGTCTTTGGTGATGGGTGTGTTGTTGTTGTTGAGCGCCAGGTCCTGGGCCGTCTCGCTCTCCGTCTGGTTACCTGCAATAAGACCATCAAGGGTTAACACGGGTCACCTAGCCAAGGTCGGGGCACCTAGTTACTCTGTTTTTGTCAGATTATACACAAATATTGTGGGAAATGATTATAGCATCACTCCTGGGGCACGTCCTGGCCCGGGGCAGCAGGGGGCGGGGTGGGTACAGGATGGGCGGGGTAAGAAGTGATGGTTCTGGGGGCGTCATCGGCACGCGCACCCTCCTCCACCAGCACGCGCCACCCACGCCCTCTACACGCACTCATATACACGCCCTGTACCCACGCACGCACCCTACAAGAATCATTTATTGAAGTAAAAGTACAAAGGCAAGAGAGAGAATACCCCAGGGTATGGGCAGGGTCGGGAGGGAGTCGCCCGGGCAGTGCCGCAGGTGGTGTCCTGACCTCTGCCATGTACTGACATGTCCTCGCCCCAGGGACACACATTACCTGGGTGTGGGGCACAGCTTGCCCTCTGCCCCATGGCGGGGATCTCGTGCAGGCGGGCACCAGCCAGCCGGCCCGACCAGGGGTTCAAAGGTGCAATTTAGTGCGAAGGGCGAGAGGTCGAGGCGATGTGCTGTGGCCTGGAGGGAAGGAGGGAGGGAGGGAGGGGGGGGGGAGGTTGGCTGAAGCAAGGAATTAAATTGTCCGGTAGCAAGGAGGACTACAACACACGGGCGTCCCCTCCTCCCTAACATGTGATCAGGGATGAGGTAGTACAGCTTGTGTGGCATCAACACAGTCCCTAATCTGCCGCCGCTTCGACCTGCCTCAGGGGGTCTCCGCCCCCCTCGGCCCCTGGGGTCCCCCCCACCACAGTCCCCATGTACCCTTGACCCCATCCTCGCCCGCTGACCCGCCCCGCCACCGCCCTGACCACTTTTTGTGCCACCCCCTGCCCGCCTCTGTCACCCCCGGGCTCGACTTGGCATATAAAAAAAATAAAACTTCAAATGTTAACTTTTTTGTCTTACAGTTTGAATGTTGTATGAAGCCGTCGGTTATCATTCTGTCGTGAAACATTCAATAAGCAAAGACCGCCGCAGTTAAAAGAAAAATGTAAATAAAAATAATATATTAGTTGGTAACATAATGACGTCAGTAAGCCACAACCAATCACCACGCACAGCCAGTCCTAAAGGAAAGCATCTCATCGCTCATTGGCTAAAGTTACGCTCTTGCAAACAGCATATATTTTACTACATTTTCGCTATATGAAAGAAAACCTGATAATATATACCTCACAATAAAAGAATACAACTATAATCTTATAACATCCCTTGGGAATTGACATATATATCAAGAACACTGTAATTTAGACCCATTAGGGATACTTGTACACCTGGCAGGCGGGTGGCAGTGACGGGCCGCGAGATGAGAGTTGAGCTGACGATCACTCTGAGTTCAGGCGTCACAGTGGCAGGTTCATCACTCTGAGTTCAGGCGTCACAGTGGCAGGTTCATCACTCTGAGTTCAGGCGTCACAGTGGTAGGTTCATCACTCTGAGTTCAGGCGTCACAGTGGCAGGTTCATCACTCTGAGTTCAGGCGTCACAGTGGCAGGTTCATCACTCTGAGTTCAGGCGTCACAGTGGCAGGTTCATCACTCTGAGTTCAGGCGTCACAGTGGCAGGTTGATCACTCTGAGCTCAGGCGTCACAGAGGCAGGTTCATCACTCTGAGTTCAGGCGTCACAGTGGTAGGTTCATCACTCTGAGTTCAGGCGTCACAGTGGCAGGTTCATCACTCTGAGTTCAGGCGTCACAGTGGCAGGTTCATCACTCTGAGTTCAGGCGTCACAGTGGTAGGTTGATCACTCTGAGTTCAGGCGTCACAGTGGCAGGTTCATCACTCTGAGTTCAGGCGTCACAGTGGCAGGTTCATCACTCTGAGTTCAGGCGTCACAGTGGCAGGTTCATCACTCTGAGTTCAGGCGTCACAGTGGCAGGTTCATCACTCTGAGTTCAGGCGTCACAGTGGCAGGTTCATCGCTCTTACTGAGGCCTGTCTTTTACGTTATCATTCCACCTCTTAGACATATACCATTTTATTTTTAGATTAATAGAAATTAGGTTTCGCATCCGTAAAATATGAGAAAAAATGTCAAATAATTAATAAAAAACACGTCCTGATAAACTCAAAATAAAAATGAATATAAAGAAAAAATAAAATTAAGGAAAATAAACCAAACGAGACACATTTTACACACAAAAAAACGAGACATCAAAAAAATAAATAATAAAAAAATCGGAAAAAATATAACATACTCGTGAAATAAATAAAATATTGAAAAAACTATAATATTTAGGTTCTCATTTGACCTAAGAAATTCCATCATGGCGGCGCGGCATAACACCTGAACCACCACCATCACCTTGGGCTGGCCGAGTCACCCTTGATCCCTAGACCATCTTAATTACGCCGTCAAAATTTCACTTGTTATCGGGTCGTATCGGAATGCAGATGGGCGTGGTAGCTGCGGGCGGCACCTGTGGGCGTGGGTGGGCGGGTTGGTTGGTTGGCTGGCTAGGTCACCACCGCGCGCCGCCCACTTAACCCACACACGAGAGAGAGAGAGAGAGAGAGAGAGATCCTTAACTAAACTCTATGTAATACTTAAAGACAGAATTCAGTCCTTAAGTCCTGTATTGACAGACTGACAGACTAACTAACTGACTGATTCATTGACTGACTGACAACTGAAACTTAACAGAAAATGCTTAAAAAAAATCATCACAAACCTGACATTTCAAACGGAAGGAAAAACTAAATAAGCATCCAATATGGCCGCATAATTACACTGAGACTATACCTTAAGTAGATACATTACAACATCGTTAATTAAGGGGCAAAAAACGAACCTAGTGCGTGTGTGTGTGTGTGTGTGTGTGTGTCCTTCATAAGGGATGCGGGGAGTATGATTGATGCTCCTCCTATGCTCCTACAATGCTCCATGATCCATTATCCATCAAGTATCCCAGCTAGAGTGATAGAGACTGGTGGATAGGTACTTTTGAATGGCCTTGGATAGTATTATATATCCCAGGATAATCGTCCCATGTTGTGGATAAATAGACATGGATAATAAATATATACCTTTGGATAATCATAATCTTCTTGTGGATAGGTTGGATAGATACAATAATCCCAAGCCTGGAGGAGATGGATAGATTATACCAACTGGGTTATCCTCCTCACCATGGGTAGTGGTGTATATCGATCTAATTATATCGGTGTAGTTGGTCTGTCTGTTGCCGGGCGCCTCACACCTGATCCAGTGATGACCATCTGGACGACGAGAGGAAGAGGAGGGAGAGGAAGAGGGAGAAGCGGAAGAGGAGAGGATGAAGAGGAGGAGGGAGAAGAGGAGGAGGGGGAAGAGGAGAGGAGGAAGAGGAGGGCTAGGTTGTCCACTGTCCGTCCACTCTTCATCTGGGTTGTGTGTGTGTGTGTGTGTGTGTAGCCACTCTCTGGGGCTACACAGTAATAACACATCAGATGATAACCTTTGTGTAACGCGTGTGTGTGTGTGTGTGTGTGTGTGTGTTAGGGCACGGATGGCTGCTTCTCCACCTGTGATGCGTTGACTTTTTTTATAATATAATATCGTGGTTATTGATGTAGCTTCTGGAGACATAGTTACTATAGTAGGGTTTAATTCTGTAGGTCGTAGTTAAGTGGGTTGAAGTTAGCTACTGATTATGCAACGTAGTTTTTTTTTATATCAGTGCATGTTGCAGGTAATGTGGGTTAATTAAACAACTAAGGGGCTACCTGAGAGCCGTCCTTCTCACCGTGACGTGGTTGTTGTTGTTGTAGTGTGTGTGAGGCAGGTCATGTGGGCGTCTATGATGAGGTGGCCTGCGGGATGCTGTGACCTCTGGCCCGCGGCTCACGACTCTAGTCCCGCTACAGATGCCACAGTGGTCGCCTCGGGCATCCCTTGCAGCGGCCGCCGGGTGGGCACAGGGGCACAGCGGTCACCCCCCCCCCCCCCCTATCCTCACCTCCACCCTACCAGCCGCCAACCTCTCGCTCCCTCTACCCTGGTTGCGCCCCCGGCTACCGCAAGGGGCGCGGGGTCACCCCAGCCTCGCTAGCGACGTGTGGCGGAGACCCCGCACACGCGTCGTTGCTCTCAGGATCCCATCACGCTGACGAAGGCTCACCTGTTCACCTTCAACACCTCCGTCAACTAACCACAAAATCATAAATCACAAGAATTTGCAATATGCCATTGATGGTAATCTCTCCTCCAGTACCTTCGTCACGTGTAGGTCGGGGGCAGAGTGAGAGGTGCTCGCCAGGATCTGTCAGCATCGCCTGGCGTGGACGGTATTCAGAGCGTAGCTGGCACATCACAGCGGCCTGTATGTATAGGCCCTGGCGGCTCACGTCATGACGCTGCACTCCACCCGGCGTCTATTGTCACCAGAGCCACGGGCAGTCCGCATCTCCAGCGGCCTCCCGACGTTTCTACCAACACCTTGTCACTCAGAGGTTATTTGTCAGACAGTCTCAGCTGGAGTCCGACGTCCAGTGTCCCACTTTCCACTCCAGTTGGACTGAATTACTCACCACCGCCGCCGCCACCGGTGCTGTTGTCACCTCCATCATCAACGAGGGACTAACACCAGTCGACAGTGCCTTCCACCCCGACACGGCCATCCCAATAAAAAAGTACGACTCTTTCCCTCGTCAGACACCGGAGGCCTTCAGAGAGAACCAGCGACGCGTGGCTCCCTTCAGACCAGACCTCCCCTGGTGGCGGCTGTCACCACCCTTTCTATCAGCCGACCATAGCGACAGACATCAATAGCCGCCCAGTCAACCTCTTGCCGACCTACAAAGCCACCCATCCACTACACACAAGCCAGTGTTCATAGTCCCCAACTGTTTACCACATCTATGGCCATCACCTATGTACTCACAGCTGCTAGCAAGAACGCAGGGTTCAAGCAACCAGCTATGAGCTGCTCTCCTGCCGCCTACAGTGCCTGTCTCCGCCCACTACCATCGCCACCCACAGAGCTCCTCCGCCCCCCCCCCCCACAACGTTTCACTCACCGTTCCTGCAGGTTAGAACGCCACGACATTCACCCCGCAGCATCACCTTCGTCTAGAATATCACCACTTCACCACCCACACACGCCGCCCTCTACCAGCGCCCACACAGCCACCTTCCACCACCGCCCACAGCGTCTCCCCACCACCAACCAGCCGCTCCCGCCGCCCACACGACCCCCCCCCCCCTTCTCCTTCAACCGCCGCGTGCCACCCGCTTCCAGTCATGAGTGTAAGCTGGAAGAGAGACTCACCGTCACATACTTTCAATTACCGCTGTTGACCCCGTTACCTCCCACCACCGCCGTCCACTACCATTACGGCCACCATAACTCTGCGGCAGACCAGGCGACCTACTCCCATGACCACCGGCCTCTGACTAGTACCACGACCTACCTGAGTAAAGATGACACAAGGCTACAATGAACAAGAACTATACCTAGTCAGTGAGAGGCTACCATGATCGGGAATTATCATGATAACCCAGATATAAAACTACCATAGCTACTGCTCACCATACTACCATATACGTCACAATGGTACCTCAAGACCAGACTCACTAATACCATGAAGGACAGATGATCCACGCTTATTCTACGTCATTAAATTACCATGAAATACTATGATCTCCCGTAACACATTCAATCATCTATTACCCTAAATTGAAAAACAAAAGATAAACGCAATGATAAAGTCAAAATCCTATCCTCTTCCACCCCTCCCACTCAAAAAAAAAAAAATCCCAGTCTCACAAGAACTCACACCTCCTCGTAGTTCCAGAGCAAATGCAATGCTTAGTTCTCTTATATTCCAGGTATGCAAATGGATCCTCCTGCAGACAATATGAGATATGGAGGCATGAGAGAACAAGAGACGATTAGATTCTCCTCGCACCAGGCTCGCGCTCGGCTTTTGTTTTGGAATGTGGCCCGGGGTCAAGGCGTCTATGGCGTCCACCACCTCCCTCCATCCATCCCTCCTTCTCTCTCTACCGACCTTAGGGAGTTTCGCAGGGGATTCTCGACCCTTCCTGTCACCTGCTCTGTTTTGTTCAATATTATCAATGAATTACTATACGTGTTGGGAAGAAAATATAGCTGCTTTCATGATAGAAGGAGAAAAAAAAAGAAGTCTAATTTGTAATAGTAATAATAATAATAATAATAATAAATCTCAATACAAAAAGTCTACCCCAAAACCCTTATTTAACCTCACCATATCTTAACTTCTTCAACAAATCCGAGTAGAAGATATTTATCAAGATGGTTACTAGTCACGCGGCGATGGGGAATATCGAGAGATAGAGCGTGTAATGATGAGGTCGAACCATTGTTCTCGAGGTGCCGTGGCGAGAGGGTGCCGGAGTTACGAGGGTGTGTGGGGGGGTGGCACAGTGGGATGATAACTCGACCCTGCTTCATAACCCTCGGTCGTAACAGTAGGGAGCATCACGCCTCCATGTAGTGCACCTTCCTGCTGTGTACGTCCATGAGTGTGTGTGTACGTCCATGAGTGTGTGTGTGTACGTCCATGAGTGTGTGTGTGTGTGTACGTCCATGAGTGTGTGTTTGTGTGGGGGAGGGTTCACGCGTTCGATAAGAGTTCGAAACGCTTCACAGTCACTTTATCATCCGATTGAACCTTTGTTTACGTGTCGGAACATTACTCGTGAAGTGTGCAGAAGCTGTAGGGTTTTGATATGTACAATTCCTGTGAACACAAAGCTGAAGGGGGGGGGGGGGTCTATGTTTATACAGCCGTGTGTACTTGTCCGTGGAGTGTACACATGCTTGCGGTAATCTTGTAACATTGTGCGTGTGTGTGTGTATGTATGTATGTTTGTTTGTGTGTGTGTGTGTATTTTCTAATCGCCAGGTGTGTCTACAACGGGTGCAATTTCCTGGCATGTGCGTGACCAGAGGCGTGTCCTGAGGTTTCCACGGAGGCGTGTGTGTGTAAGGGGGGGGGGGGTGGCAGCAGCCTTCCCCGTCACGATCTTAAGTTTCCCCCGCGGGGCCCAACACATCCCCCGCCCCAAAGACCGAACACTCCTTTTCCTGACTCTTATCTCCGTCAGCGCCTTCCTCCCGTAACTACTTCCCCTCCAAGCTTCTCTTGTTTACTGATTTCCTCTAAAAAACTATTAATTATCCTCCAACTCCTTCAAAATAATAATGAGAGAACCTTCACTCCTCCTCCAAGAAACAGCAAGGTGTTGTATAAGGTTAGTTTGCATCTCCGTCAAAATGTCTAAAATTCAACTAACGGAGGAGCCTCAATGTTTCCCCCCCAAGGACCAGAGAAGGACCTAGAGACTCCACATTATCCCACTGTATCAGGAGAAACTGTACCTCTCCAACCTCCTATATTACCCGAAATCACCCCGACACACATACACACACTCTTATCAACTAGAAATGAAAATTACACCTAACAATCCCTCTTCCCCTCCTCCTCCCACTCCTCGAACCCTTGTGTTGTTATGTTTCGGGTCAAGGGAGAGGCGACGTGTACTTCATCCACACCTGCATGTCTTCTGGCACTTCACAGTCCCTGCGTTAAGTGTACAGGTGCTAACTTAAGAGGCTCCGTCAAGACACAAGCTCCTTAAAGACACTTGGCATATTTATACCTCCTTCAAGATGGTCGGATATTAGTCCTTAAATACACTCGCATTTCGGTTTGTTTTCGCCTTGTCTGCCGCGTGGATGATATCAATCGGGTTAGCACTATTATGGCCTGTGCATGGCTTACACCGCTTGATTATAGATATTTCGGCAAGCTATCGATAGCTCTCGTGGAGGTGTAAGTTTGAGCGCTAACTGGCGGCTCACATGCAGTCCTCAACACATCCCACAAAAGGGCGTCTATATTTCGCCAGTCGACACAAGAGACACAGAATTTATAAGGCCTTTGGATCTCACAGGAGGTATTATTAGTTTAATCTTGACTACATGATTTGAGTCGTGGCTGAGGTAAAGTTTTCGATTTTCTGACTTTGGAGAAAACTTTCGACTCGGATCAAAGTTTACGACGGTAGAAATATTTCCTCCTTTTCACGGATTTTAAAACTTTCTCTCGTTATAGGTAAGATGAATATTCTGTTATCCTTTACCTGTACATTCAGGTGTGTGTGGGGGGGGGAGCATCACCTGATTATTAATAAACTCATGAATAATATCAACTGGTTTTTTTCTTCTTCTTACTCTACAATGGTCAGACCCGCAAGAGTTATTGATTGAAAATATTATTTCAGGCCCAGTGGTCAAAGCTCTCTCCCACAATCCATCACTCACCCCTGTCTATGTTTATATCTGTTTACTGATAATTTATGAACCTACCAAGTTATTTATTGACATCATTCCTCGGGTCAAAACAGCTTCCGTCTTCTACTCAAACACAAGATGATTATTTTGGTGTCTGTGTGTAAAATATATAGACCACAGACGTGTATATTTATCCTATAAGTATAAGGTCTTGGTATACCATAAACAATGACGTGGGCGATGATATATGAAACGAGAGAGGGAAGGGGTAGCTAGGCCGACCCCTAGTGAGCGGATGTGCAAACAAGACTGTGTGTTCCAACGCTACACCTCTTCTCATTTCCATATTTTAATGAACATCTTTTATTTCCATTCCTTGACTTTGAGTTATATAAAGAATACTTCTCTTTATACTACAACAAGTACGGTATGGTATTAACGTGTTTTAGTGAGTGGGGGATGACTTTAGTCTTAGTTTTAACAAGTTAATAAAGTCAGATGAAGGAAATCGGACACCAGCAGAGGGAGGCGAAGGTGTCCCAGCAGCTTGTGCATGGATGGTGAGGAGGTGAGGGAGAAAGAGAGAAAAGGTGAGGGAGAGAGAGAGAGAAGGTGAGGGAGGGAAGGTGGTAGGTGTTGGAAGCATTCTCACAGATGCCACAATAAAGGTAGAGGGTGTATGCGTTATGCTCTGCACCCATTGTTCTGGCTCGTGTACTTCAGCCAGAACGATGTTTACTGAGACGCTGTTCAACCTTCCGATAACATGGTCTTAAAAAGGTAGGTTAGGTTAGGTGAGACGGATTTACACAAGACATATGTATTGGAAGTCTTTGTGTATTTCATAAGCATTTTGTTGATAGATGAAAATAATCTCGTTTAAAGACATAGATTTTGTTGTTGTTGAAAATATTACAGAAATTCGTACAACATTTATCGGCCCTTTATATCCGGACATATGACACATATTGATCAGTCTCAAGCATGTCTTTGTGTGTGTGTAATAGAGACAACAACTCAGAGGACGACTGACTGCTCACTACCACAAGAATCTGCCTGCCATGTGACCCTCCTTAGTGATGGCTGCTGTACCGTCAACCCAGAATGCCCCGCTGCTGGATAATGGCGATACTTATGTGCGTCCTCTGTTCACCGTCGTTATCGAGAGAATCTGAAACTGTACGCCAAATTAAGGTGTAAGTGTCATGGCGTCTAAATGAGCCATGACACACCTATGAGTTGTTTCGTTTATACAGAGAAGAATGTCTGTTCCTTCAACGTTGCGCCCTGGTTCTTAACATGTGGATAAGACTAAATAAACTCCGGTATAAATTGTTGATTACGGAGCTTACTCTTATATATAGCAACATTCTTTTCATCAGGAATGTGACGAGGTTGACCTTCTACCCGCTTCTATAGATTCCTGACAACAATGCGTCTCCTGTCAGTGAATTCGTCGTCAAAGGATCTAATTCCCTATTCAAACAACACAGGGAAGCGAACATGTCAGCGGCTGCTCTCTTGCAAAACTGAAAAAGGACTTGAAAGGTAGTTTATGCAAAGTGTGATTGTTTAAGATGATAAGGAAGGAACAAGGAGCTGCTCTTTGTGTTAACAGGAGGTGAACTTGTGCCGAGTTTGACGCTACTTGATGTAAAGAGTCGTCTGCTGCGACTTTACGAGGAATAAACTAATTGTTGTCCGAGAGTCTCATTCGCGTCCACCAGATGCAGAATCCTGAAACGAATCTTAAGGAGTCGGAGTCATTAGCATATGAATCAATGGAGCTAAATGTCCGCCTTGACACTCGCCAAAAACTCGCACGAGATCTTAATGATTTGACTCGAGAACAGAAGCTTGTTGGAATTTAGATTAACATCACTAAACCGGTGCTGAAAATCGCTGTGTCAAATCAACTTCTGGTAGTTTTTTTCCCCCTTCTTCTTCTTCTATTCAGTTACAAGAACTATAGTCCACTTCCCGGTACCAAGAACAGGACGAGAGAAAACACCCGATTGAACTAAAACAAGTCTACCTGAATCTCGACTACCATGTCCATCAAGTCTTAACCAAGTACCTACAAAAAAAAAAAGACTTCAAAAATTAAATCTGATTTGTTGTTTAAGCGGAGTACAAGTGTGTGATGGAGGAAAAATTAAACTTATAAAATAAAACAACACTCAAACTCAACCACCACCACCACCACCTCCCAGCTTTGATCACTGGCGATACATACGACCCTTCAAGGATATAAGTTCGACCAGGTGTTTAGGCGAGCTGGACGAGGCTGTGAGGTGTTCAGAGCCGTCAATTGTCCAGCGAGACGAGCGGGAACCCCCACACTCGCCGCTGCAGTTGTCCGCACTTATCAACAGGTCCTGGTGACTCGTCCTGTTCCACCTGTCCCCCACCACCACCACTACCACCACGGAAGCCTCGCATCACCTCAACAGACAGACTTTAAAATTGTGTTTTCCTTCGTAATTGGAACATAAATTTAACTTCTTTTCCGCAATAAATATTCTAAGATCAACGACGTGCCCTGAGTCCTCGAATTCTGTAGGAAGTAACTGATAAGACTACAAGTTATAGCACAGAAGACCACTAAAGAGTACTGGAAAACGATTGAGTAAAAGATATTTGTCCAAGTTATTAGAGACAAGAGTTTTAAAGAAGCTGCTGATTCGATATGATGTAGTGGGAGTCAATGTTGCTTCTACCCCTGCAACACCCAGTCGGCGGCCTCCTCCTCCTCTCCTCATACTTCTGATCGGTCTGTGTCAGCTTTTGAACCTCGTAAAAAGTATTCATAACAGCTGGAATGAATAGGTCTCTTTACTCTATCTCCTCCATTAATGTGTGTTGTCTGAGAGCACCGCGTTAGTGCCAAAGATTCCCTGGGTTACTGTCAGAGCTGTAACCTAACTTAACCTAACCATACATCAGTCAAAGCAATTAACGGAATGGAAGGAAGAGATAACAACAAACAACCCAATAAAACTAAACGACCTGATACAACCAGATGAACGATCAGACATTGAGTACCTCGACCCTCTTAATCGACCCAACTACCCAACACCAAACCTGACGTCGCTGATAATACGCCTCTCTCTCTCTCTCTCTCTCCTCAAATATCACCAATTCCGATCAACAAATAACTTGAGTGAACTGTCGACATCACTCGGACCCACCACCACCACCACATTGACCCCTTCTTCCCCTCTAGCACCGTCGCCGGCAGGAACCTCGCTGGACACACAGGTATATTAATGAATGTGACCACCAGTCGATGATCGGGTCCATGTTTAGTTGATGATCCACGAGTCCGGGACGATCAAGTCAGATTAATGCAGTAGACTTCTCTCGTCCCTTGAATAATAGATGTGGTGACGAACTCTCATCTTATCCAGCCAGGGGAGACTAGGTTGGTATACATCATCGTCATTATCATCATCATCATCTTTGTCGTCATCGTCATCTTTGTCATTATCATCATCAGCGTCATCATCATCATCACCATCTTCGTCGTCATCGTCATCGCATCTAAGTTAAATTTATTCACAGGTGAGAAACATCGTGAGGAACTCTTGATCTTGCGGAAATAAATGAGAGACAGTGGCTGGTATTGTGAGGTTATGTAGATGAGAATTCCTTAAGTAATACAGGTTGACTGACTCTCTCCTAGTACAGATTGCATCATGTAGTTGACCTGACTACTCTTAGCGTTTGATCTGACCTTTCTAGCTTTTACCTGGTTCTCCTAGCTCTGATCTGGCTCTTCTAACTCTGACCTGACTCTCCTAGCTCTGATCTGACTCTCCTAGCTCTGAACTAACCCTCCTAGCGCCCAAACCACCGAAAGAACGCTCCCAGCAGTTGACCTGACCCTCCCAACAATTAGCCCGTCTCCCGGAGCCAATGGACCGAGGCTGATTGATGGAGGCACTCCCAAACGATGTGACGTCACCCGGGGCACTACCTTGAGGCACTGGGCATTTGGGGGTATAATATTAACTCTTTTGACATGAGACATTCCGGGTCTTTTACACTGGATATACGGCATTTACACTGGATATACGGCATTTACACTGGGTATACGACATTTACACTGGATATACGGCATTTACACTGGATATATTACCAACATTTACAAGGGGTTCGTTGACCACATTTATGCTGAATATTTTAACATATTTACACTATATCTTGGGTCACATTTACATTCGGCATTCGTCTCAGTTACACCGTATAAATATATATGACTACATTTACACACAAAAATCTTTTATTATTTGTACCAGACATTTACATAATTTACAGAATATATTTTAGGCCAATTTACACTAAAAGTTACCCGTATTTTTACACTATATACTGAAATGTGTTTTACGGTTTATTATCCAAACCAGAAATTTACGGCTTTTTCTTACGATTGAATTAATTTTAACATTTATATTAACATGAACACTAAAAATTAACAGCTTCAAAACGCTAACGTAATTTCTAAAGTAACATTAAATCGGGGTTAAGAGAAATTGATCATCGTACTCAAAGGATTAAGTTATTGTATTCTAGAGGTTGATTCTTCGTACTCAAAGGATTAAGACAGTATTCAATGGCTTAATAAATCGTACTCAAAGGATTAAGACATAGTATTCAATGGCATAAGACATCGTACTCAAGGATTTTAGACATCGTACTCAAGGATTTTAGACATCGTACTCAGGGGCTTAAGAAATAGTACCCCGGTGTTGAATCTTCGTACTCACTCAACAGGATGCAAACTACGTGCTTGAAATAGTACACAAACGTAGTTATATTCGGTGTTTTCACGTAGTTAGGATAGACTAATAACCTTTTGGATGTAAGTAACGACGTGAATTTATCCATCTAACAGGAGACTAACCACGTCTGTAATAGCGAATATACGTAGTTATACAGATATAGTAGATATAAATAGGTATATACGGTATATCTACCTATAGGATTATTCATAATACTTATACATCACTAATACCAACATAAATGGCTCAGGTAATTAGATACAACCACACCTGGCAAACTTAACAACCCAATTCCTTCCTGTCTTAACCCGTTCATATGTTATATACGGTAAAGACATATACTCAGACATTATATAAAATCCGAGAGACAGCCTTACAGGTAACCTCCTAAGCCAACAGGTTGAAAAGACGTATTAGTTGTTGGTGGAATTGGAACCGTCAAGAGCTGTCTAGTCACTGAGGTGTGAAATAACACAGCGATGCTTTGAAAGGATTTAATGTAAACTATACCGAGACGAGAGTTGAAATGGAGGTTCAATCAGGGTTGAAGGATTAGGTAGTAAGGTTACATGTTTCGAATCAATCCCCCTTGATGTTCCTAATCCTTATGGGGTCCGGAGAGATAAGATAAGATTAGTGATTTGAATGCAGCTAAAGATACCAATCAGGAGACTTGGTGATTTTAATACTACTGTAGATACCAATCCACTTAGCGGGTGATTTGTCTGATGATCCTGTAGTTACATATGAACGTTTAGATGACCCGAGCTCATACCTTCACTGCCTTTGTAAAGTTAAAATGAGGTAAATTGATTGATTGGAGAGAAGGATTAGTAGGGGTCACGTCATCAGTGATTGGTAGTAGTGATGATATACGTCATTGAGATTGTAAGTATAGAAGTAGACGCGATTTATCTATTTGTAAGTAAAGTGGATCATAAAGTGGATAGATCAGTACACTTTCACCACTTAAGATGTAGCCTTCTTGTACTTGAGAAATCTAAGGTAGAGTCCCGTACCATCTCGCATTTCTCAACTCACAACATAACGAATTTAGGTAAGAAATAAACTACTTTACTTTTGAGTTTATTCTACGACACAGGATGTCTCTTATAACAACAGTGATCAGTAGAGAACGATAGAGAGTGTAGGGACTCAACTGGGCTTCGGCTTCTCAACTTTAGTGTATTCTGAAATCATACACACACACACACAACGCACCCACAAGCTCAGTACCCACACAACGTCCCCACACAACGTCCCCACAAGCTTAGTACCCACAAACCCCCTACATCCACACAACACCCACACCACTAACCAAATATATATAATCTACCGTCTCTCTCTGGGATCACCGGAGGAGACAGCTGTGGGGTCGCGGGCGTATATTCTTTTATTAACATCAAGAACATTACAACACAGTGTTTTGGTTTGTGTGTACGTCTCGTCTTGTGGTAACACTTGGGGGCATTCCTTCGTCTCACCCGGTGTCTTGGGGCTCTGATGTCCATTTTGGGTTAGATTAGGTTAGGTTATTGACTAATTATACATAATAGTTTGTGTAATGGCAGTTTTGTGGGCTTGAATATTTATCTACACTCAAGAGAGATCTGGTTAGGGTTCAATGTAGTTTTTATCTGTTTATTGTACTTGGTTGACTTTAAAGACACGGGAAATATCTAATTCATTTTTAGTTACTTGTAAATAAAGTAGTTATATATATACAATGATTTTTCTGGGGTACGATATTGTTTCTTAGTTATATCACCATTATATACTTCAAGACCGTGTATAAATCTCTCACTTCTAGCCAAAAATAAAGTACTTCTCTCCTCAAGTGATCTAACACTCAAAAGACGTAATGCGGTATAAACACACTCACTCCAACACACAGGCATAAAGGTATTTCAATAAAGAGATTCCTCAGAATCTTAATCACTCCCTCATTAGCATCTCTAAGTTCCTACCGGAGGGCTAAAACCGGCCATCAATATCCTTCCGTCATAGTATTGGTGGTGATCACTCAGTCCTCTGCCTATGGACCCACGCCCCTACGGAAAGTACAGGGTGGAGGAGGAACCACCATAAATCCATAGGGTAATCTTAGGCTCACTACCGCCTCTACCTTACTGCTATTACCACTACTGTATAGGGTCTAATCTTCCTTAGTAGAATCGAGTTGATGTTCTTTTGTTTGTAATGTATAGGTAAAGAGGGATCTCATTTCGTTTATAATGCATAGACAAATGTTATGGTAAATACGTCTTGTTTTATGAGTTTTAAACATAAAAATTAATGTATTAATTGATTTTGGTGTTCCTAGAGCCACGTTTTACACAGAATTCAATATTATTTGTTCTAAATATTCTAAAAAGACAAACAAACATGTAGTATATAATATGAACCACGACCTAAGTTCTTTTAACAGTTCTTCATTTGTTTTCTTCACTCAACACTCCTTCACCCCGACAATCACGAGAACATCAAGTAACTCAGACCTTCAGGTAAGACTCCAGCGGGTCTTGTCTGCTGCTTAATAACTCCACAATCTTATACTTTACAATATAACCAATATATTTTCGCCTTAGTAAGAAAGGTAATTATGAGGGTTGAAAATCTCCCGGCTCATTATCCAGGTAGATACAGGTAACACACACGTACGAGGTCTTCACCCATCAGGTATCACCAGGTATCAAGGTGTAGAAATGACAAGAGACTAATGAAATACCTATTCACTACCACCTCCTCCTCTTTCTGCTTCTACAACGTTATTTTCGTCTTCAAGCAAAAGCCTTTAATTTATGACACGGCCGGGATGAATGTAAGTTTATTTACGACTTGATAAATAAGGAACATGGCGTTAAAGACTGGGGCCCTCGGCTTTCGTCTCCAGGTGAGTCACGTTTTTACGCTACCTCGGAGGCTCGTGTGTGTGCCGCTGGTAATTGTTGATTTATTAAATAATTGACCCTAATTATTTCCCTAATTTGAAAATCTAATTCATACGACTTCAAGCTAAGAAAGAAGTATACATATATATACATAAACACGAGAGGTGGTATACATGATGTTTACGATAGTTGATGTATAGTGGTGGTAAACAAGACTAGAATTCTAACTCACAATACTTTATGTGATCTTTCTGTCCTATACATCTTGCTCAGGTTTCATATCTTTAGACACTTGACTCTAAGCTGAAGGACTTAACCTTAAGATATAAATTGTCCATTAAAATGTTAAACCACATCATGGACTTCAGGTCGTGAGTGGATTTTTTTTCCTCAAGTTACAAGTGGATCATTGAAGTGCACTTAACACTATTGAGTTCAAGATCGCTTGTTAAGTAATTAGAATTTCGATGATGTAAATATAATATCATTGAATAGACTAAGTTGTTAAGTACGGGGGCTGGACTTAGAACTTGTAAATATACCTTTAAGTAGAAGTAAGAGTCTTAAGTATATATTTAGCTACAGGTAGACCAGGTTAGTATTTTCTACACCACTGGATTCATGAGGTGTAAAACCGATCCACGTCCAAGTGTTGGTTGACTGAAAGAGACTCACTACACCCAGAGCTCAAGTGGCTGTAATGGTGTATCTATAGTAACGTGAACTGGCCACTACATCACTCAGAGTCAAGACTGTAACTTCATCTCTACCAATAAGTGACCTCAGGTGTACGCCCCTCACCCATGTACAGAGTTTCTGATGGTGGGGTTGACACATCTCTCGCCATTCAATCAAGTTACACCGACCATCACCTTCGTTATAAACCATTGTTAAAGGGAGGATTTTACGGCTGGGGGAATCGTGTATCTACAGGAGGTTTGATTACAACTTCTATGGGCAGAGGTTAAAAGTGAACATCATCCATAAGTGTCATGTTTTTAGGTCAACATTAAAACTGAATCCTAAGTCCACAAAAAATTGAGTTCCTCTCGAGTGTAATATTTCCTTCGATTTATAAGTTGTTTTGATATTATTTCTAACTTATGTATTGAGAAAGTCTTTTGTGATAATTGTTGTGGGGTGTATAGTGTGATCTGATAGAGAGGTGAGGTGAGGGTCAAGAGATCACCTGTGTGGAGTCGAACACATCAGCCACAACAACCTTCATTATCCTCACTTGAAATGTATCTAATTCAGTCATCATCCACAGAGACCATTTATCATACGTATTCACTATATTTGGGGGGGGGGGGGTTATGTCAAAGTTTATGGGAGATGAATTATATTTTTCTACTTTTTTGTTCTTAGCATTTAAGTAAGGGTTCGTTTAGCGACTACGAGTGGAAGGGGACTACCATTGTTGAGCATTAGTGGAAAGTTTCATTACGTTTAAGTTAGTCAAGTGAGAAAAAATTTGACTTACGGGAATGGTACCAAGGCGACTTACTGGAATAACACCACTTGGGCCAGACGACAGCACCGGGAGTGTCGAGATCCGTCATGGCTCTCATCCAGCCTTCCTGACCCCACACTCTCCTACTTGACAGGTCAGCCAGGGTCAAATTTGGGTCACTTACACGATGACCACAACTTGACCAGAGGATAACATACAGGTCAGGTGTCACAGGTTATTAAGGGTTTTGGAGGAGGGCGGTCACACTATTCAAAGGCTGAGAATTGTTAGGTTGATCTGGTTGGCACGAGGCACTACTGTTTCCTTCACCATAATTCTCTAAGAATCCACGTATAAACAACTCACTCCACTGGCATCACCACATACAAGATTCTTCGTCAATAAACCACAACAATATTCTTGAGAGTAAGTAGTATAATCCAAAGCACAACTCGGGGTATGAAGAGCTCTTCCAGCTTCCAGCGCCGGAGAGCGATCACTACCACTTGGGGAGTAACGTCCAGGCGGCGTTCCAGAGAGCGGCAGCCGCGGTGCACTGGGAGTGAGGGACGGAGGGGCGGTGTGAACGGTAAGGCGTCTGCCGCACGACTGTCTGCTCTCGCTACAGGTGAGCGAGCGCAGGTACACTGGACGGTGGAGGGCAAGGGGCGAGGAAGGGGGAGGGAGGGAGGGTGTTTGTGTGTACGTGTGTGCGTGTGTGTGCAGGTCCGCCACGCTAGTGATGGTGGCGGTGGGTGCGTGTGTGTGTGTGTGTGGTGGTGAGGCCAGAGGCGGTTTGGATACCATCGGAGGCGGGTGTGTGGCGTCGCTGCCGCTGGGTCTGTGCCTCCATGGGTCCTCCCTCACTACCTGCTCCATCTTACTCACTCCACTCCACATACCGCTCACATTACTCACTCACCATTACTTAAATAACACATTCTCCTGCACTACAATATAAGGTTTTTATGATCATATATATTTGTAATACTCGACACATATTGTGAAAATTTTAATATATCAAAATGTAATCAAGAGAATTGTTGTGTATTACAGAATCTCTGACTTGTTGACCCCTGACTGTTGATTATAAATTATTCCTGTACCTGATATTTGAGGTGTAAAGGTGTGTGTGTGTGTGGTGGAGGACCCCAGGTGTGTGAGGTGGCGGCAGAGGACTCCAGGTGTGGTCGGCCTACACATACCGTCACCGCTACCGTAGGAGGGAGGGCTCCTGACCGCTGCGCCCCCAGAGGTGACGGAGGAGGCCGGACACGTCACTGAGGGAGTCTTCAGTGTGTCCGACTAAACACTCTCCACGACTTCCCTCACGAAATTAGTTTACGTTGGTTAGGTTTAGGTTATGTTAGCTCAGGTTAGGTTTGTTTAGGTAGTTATATTTACTGACCTAAACAGCGTAGGATTTATATAGGAACAGCGTCTTTCCTCGCTACGGACAGGTGATAATGACACCTGCACGATGGACAGCTCTCGGTGATCTAGGTAATAAAGAATACCTGCGTGTATTTCTCTGTTTCTTTGTTTATTGTTTTGTTATTTTGTTGTTTTATCCCTTTAGTACGATTTGTGTATTTTCTTTAATGAACAGGTAAGAAAAAAAATAAACTTTTAAAGGAAGTAAAGATGATTATAAAGGTTTTGTTTTGTTTGTGTAATTATTATGACGTCATAAGTTACATAAGCCAATAGGAGTAGCGGATTTTAATAACGTCACGAACCTGAGATCCCTGGTTCTGTTGTTCTCACCACTACCAACATCACACCTACCACCACGACCTACCACGACCACCATCTACCACCATCCCTACCACCATCACCAGTACCCCTCACCACTACCAACATCACACCTACCAACCACGACCTACCACGACCACCATCTACCACCATCCCAACCACCAACACCAGTACCCCTCACCACTACCTACCACCATTAGAGCGATCACCTGCATAATTGAATCAGAAGCCGCAGTCGTCGTCCCCTTCCTCCATCTCGCCCCTCCTCCATCTTCCCCCCCTCCTCCATCTCTCCCCCTCCTCCCCCCCTCCTCCATCTCTCCTCCTCCTCCTTCCCCCCCCCCTTCACTTTCTAGTACAGGGAGGCAATTAGATTGTCGCATAACTTGATAAGGATTATGGATCCAATTAGACCCGCTCTAATAACACCCTAAATGAAGGCGTCTAGTGCACATCGGGCCCTAATGACCTTTACTAAGAGTTATTTATATTTTTTATTTTTTTTTAATAATTGTAAAAAAATAATAATCTTGTTGATGATTGAGGAGACTTGATTCATTGAAGAGAGAGAGAGAGAGAGAGAGAGAGAGAGAGAGAGAGAGAGAGAGAGAGAGAGAGAGATTGTATACTAATTGGATCTGAGTATCTAATAGGCTTCTTTCCAAATAGACTTCATCTCTAATAGAGCCCATTCCTAATTGGCTCCATCGCTAATAGGCTCTACCAAAATATGCCCCATCCCTAATAGACCCCATCCCTAATAGACCCCATCCCTAATAGACCCCATCCCAAATAGACCCCATCCCAAATAGACCCCATCCCTAATAGACCCCCATCGTTAATAAGCCCCATATCCTTAATCATTAGGCCTAGGGTCATGACATAACCCACTTTGTATTTCCTTATTTACTATTTTGTCAAGATTAAATCCACTAACTCATGTTCCTTTAGGTGTTTTTGTTTTGTTTTCTTGTTTGTTTGTTTATATTTTGTTTTGAGGAGGATATAGGTCATTCTTGTTTACGTTATGAGGTTTGAAATGACTATTATTCCTTGTTTACAAATGTGTGTTTACAAATAAGTATCTGAGGTGAATGGGACTCTATGATTGGTTGGTTTGGGAGAGTTAATTTATTATTAGAGAGAGAGAGAGAGAGAGAGAGAGAGAGAGAGAGAGAGAGAGAGAGAGAGAGAGAGAGAGAGAGAAGTAAAAAAAAACAATAGAAGAAAAAGTGAAGATGGAGAAAGGGAGAGAGTTTTCCCCAAGACAGGAAGCAGTTTGGACGTGTGTAGGGTCTTGATAGGCTGAGGGGGAGAGTGAGGGGGGAGGGGAGGTGTAGGTGAGAGGGAAGGGGGGAGGGGAGGTGTAGGTGAGAGGGAAGGGGGGAGGGGAGGTGTAGGTGAGGGGGAAAAGGAGGTTGATGGGTAAAGATAATAATAATAAACCTATATTATTCACATTAATTTTAACACTAATATTAATAATTACGATGATGATGATGATGATGATGATGGTGATGGTGATGATGATGATGATGATGGTGATGATGGTGATGATGAATGGAAGAAAAAGATTAACCTTAAACATCACTTAATCATTCATCCTTCTTCATTTATTCCTTCATTCTACACATTCCTTCCCTCCTTCCCTTCCCTCCTTCCCTCCTTCCTTCCCCAACCCTTCAACCTCTTTTTTCCACTCTTGCTCTCTACCCCTTACCCTTCCCCCTCCCTTTCCTCCTACCCATTACCTTTTACCCTCCCCCCTTCCCCCTTCTCCTCCACCCAGTCTCTCATCCATCACTGTCCCTCCTCCCTTTCCATCTCTATTCCCTCCATTTATCTCTCCCTCGATTAACCAATTACTGAAGACATTCCTCCAGGTCCTCCTCCACTTGTACCTGTCGTCTCGGAGCTTCCTTGTGATTCCTAGTTTTGTTTCTGTCTCCTCTCCCTACCTCCCTCCCTCTTCTATCCTGGCTCTCTCTCACCTTCCATTTCTCCATCTCTTCTCCCTCCTCTTCCTTCGTCTTCTCCGCTATCATCTCCCTTCGCCTCATCCTCCCCCTTCTACTTCACCTCCTCCCTCTTCACTTCCCTTTCCTCCCTTCTTCTCCTTCCACCTCTTCCTCCACTCACCTCCCCCCTTTACTCCTCCACTCATCTCCCTCCACTAGCACCTAGCCCCTCCCTTAATCCCCCCTCCTCACCCCCCCCTCCTCCTTACCTCCCTTCCCATCCATCGAGGCCCATTCATCTACCATTCCATCTTGTTACTTTTGGCCCAGTTGAGATTGATTAACTCACCTCAGTAAGTATCGTCTGGTTGGTTAGGTCAGCTTAGACTAGTTAGGTTAGTTTAGGTGTGGTCAGGTCAGGAACAAAACTAGAGGAACTATGTCATGTCTTCAGCTATCAAGAAGACATCCCTGGCTACCTCTTAGTGTAGTGAAGATGGCTACAGCAGCAAGCAAGGAGACAGAGAGGCAGCCAACCGCATCTTCCCTGTCTTATATGTGATAGTCTTTCATGTTTCCTTAATTATATCTCATTTAATCTATGTCTCAGTTACTTAATACAATTGCTATTCTATACACACACCATCTTTATTCATTCTTACACTGTGAATATTTTCTCGAGTCAAATAAACATGCGAGTTTATTTGCATTGTATAAACAGTTTGGACGTTTATATATTTTTTTTGTTTTTGTTTTGTTTTGAATGGATGTATGTATGTCAATGTCTATATTAATATTATTTTTGGGTAAATATAAATAGTTTAATTTATATATATATACATCGAATAAACAGTTTATGTATTTGTTGATTTTTATTGTGAAGGGAGAATAAATTTTGACAATACCTGATGATGAAGTTATTGTAGAATATAATCTTATGTAATTTATTCTATATGAAGGAATTATGTCTGTTTTATGGCCATCTGTTATGTCTAGTCTTATCTCTCTCTGATTATAACACCTTTCTCTTCCTATTTATCATATTTTGCTTTGTGTCTTCGTATATAATTTAATTCGTGGTTTATCTTCCCTTCTTTTGTATAAGTCTCGTAAATCATCATCCTTCTCCACCTTCTCTATCCTCTTTCTTTATCCCCTCTCTTCACCCCTTCCCTCCTCACCCCTCTCACCCTCTCCATCACCCCTCACCTCTCCCTCCACACCATTCCTCTCACCCCATCACCTCACGCGCCATGACGACCTCGACTCACTCTCTGTAATACAAACAATTATACTAATGAACTCTTTTATAAAGTCGAGAGGGAACTGACTCGATCCATCACAACACACTTGATTGTTTCTCGGACTTAATCTTCCAGTTCCAGGACTCAGCCACCCGGATACTTTTCCAGCTCTCCCTAGCGAGGTCTCTGGGTCGTCTTTTAGTCTCTCAGGGGTCGTGTGAGGTCTCTGGGTCGTGTGCCATATCTCTCTAGGGCTGTGTGAGATTTCTGGGTCGTCTTTCGTCTCTCAGGGGATGTGTGAGGTCTCTGGGTCGTCTCTCAGGAGCTATGCGAGGTCTCTGGGTCGTGTTTCGCCTCTGACGGGTCGTGCGAGGTCTCTGGGTAGTCTTCTATCTCTCCCTAGATGAACGAACGCTACACCACCATTCCTCTATAAAGTAAAACCGCCTAGAACATCGCCACTACGGAAGAACAGCTCAAAAGAACTCCTAGAACGTATTACCTACATGAGTAAAAAAAACCTAGTGTGCGGTACCTTCAGGAGAACAACTAGAACATCGTTAATACAGAAGGACAAATCTAGAACACCGTCTTTATAACATCAGGAAGAACACCCAGCAGTAGAACACACAAAGCTTCATTCCTACAACACAACACAACACAACACAGTCTCTACACATCACAGAACTCCTCCTCTCCCCCAACACTACATAACCCGGTTCAACCACCCATCTCTCTCCCTCACGTGTCTAAAGTCAATAACTCAACACTAATAAAACTCTCCTGGGGTAAATAAGTCACTTGCATCTGCCATCACAAATGTCCAATAACTTAAAAAAAAAAAGAGAAAACAAAAGAATCATTTACTCCGTGTTTTGTTTTAAAGCTATCACTACCGTCTTGCGCCAGAGTCAAATAGTAGTTAATATTTCAGGGTTGTCTTGGCTCTTACGGGTATTATTAACTCGGCGTGATGGTTATAATTCCGTCTTAGGATATCGGTCTCTTTATTTTTATTTTTTTGTTCTTGTATTCAATAAGCTAACTGGTGAAACAAGAGGAGGAGGAGGACCCCAACCCCCCTACCCAAACAGTCCCTCCCTCTTCCCCCCTCCTCCCATCTCCCTCCCTCCCCCAGCATCCCCCCACCATCATATCTCCCAATACAACACCTGGAAGCCACTACTACCTGCATTTGCCACTAACTTATTATCCTCTACTGATAGTTGATACAGATAACTCAAACCTCCTCCTGTGTGTGTGTGTGTGTGCGTGTGCGTGTGCGTGTGCGTGTGCGTGTGTGTGTGTGCGTGTGTGTGTATACGTATGTCTGTCTTTTTCTGCTCTCCTTTCTGCCTTAACAAGAAGCCTGGTAATAAACTGATCCATAACACGTCATCCATTTGTAGTTTTAATTACCAAAGATTGAAAATAAAATAGATGCCATTTTAGGTGTTTGAGCCATTTACTAACTCACCTTTTAGAGAACTATTTTTTATTCTTCATTTTGACAACTAAATGGTCCTTAAGAAGTATATTAGCCCTATTATTTACGTATCAATATATTTCTAATGGTTTAAATGGCTGTTAACATATGGGGGGTATTTAACCATTGCTTATAAGGCAGTTCATGTCTAATGGCTTCTCGTAGTTTATGTCTAACTATTTTTTTATGGCTCTTAGTAAGAATATTTATCTCATTTTTGCCTCAGTAATTTATTTCTTCAACTTTTAATATGTCTCAATCAATCGTCCTGTCTGAGGGTCGGTGACTACGGCCCTCCACTCTAACTGTTTTCAGATGATAGTTAATTTCCTTCACCTATCCGAGTCTCTGTGTTCACCTGGCCTTCCTCTTCTTCATTTTTACATCATATATATTTTTTCCGATCATCTTCCATACGTCATTACAATATGTTTCAATAAATTTTATCTCCACCCAAAAAAAAAAAAAATACCCTAGAATAAAAATAACCAAATTTTTTCCCTAATATTAATTTTATCTGCTTATGTTTCTTATTAACAGAATAACTCACTATAGTAAAATTTCCCTAAAAAAACAAATATATCCCTAAGTATTTTATATCCCTATAATATAATAACCCTAAATCTGTATATTTTTTTTCCTAAATACCTGGAAAATTCCCTATCAGATAACGCCATTTAAAGAATACAGGTAGACAAATTCTAACCATTTATTTTCTATATTATCTTAATGGCTCCTAAAGGATTATATTTACTCCGCCAGTAAACAGATGGTCCAGGACTAATGGCGTCCCACACGTCTTCTCCTATCTCCGTCACTAATTGTTTTCTGCAACTTTATATTTTTTTGTAACTTTGCCGATGACTATCTACGAATTTTTCAACGTCTGCCGCTGTGTGCCGCTGTATGACGCTGTGTGTTGGTGTGTGCCGCTGTTTGCCGCTGTGTGCCGCTGTATGACGCTGTGTGTTGGTGTGTGCCGCTGTTTGCCGCTGTGTGCCGCTGCTCTAGATAGATCAAGTTTGTGTTCCTTCTAGATTGTAAAAGTCAATGGCAGCTAACCATTTTTTTTTAGACCAGAGTGTAAAGTGTAAAGTGTAAAGTAAGCGTAAAGTAAGCGTAAAGTAAGCGTAAAGTAAGTGTAAAGTAAGCGTAAAGTAAGCGTAAAGTAAGCGTAAAGTAAGTGTAAAGTAAGCGTAAAGTAAGTGTAAAGTAAGCGTAAAGTAAGTGTAAAGTAAGCGTAAAGTAAGCGTAAAGTAAGTGTAAAGTAAGCGTAAAGTAAGTGTAAAGTAAGCGTAAAGTAAGCGTAAAGTAAGCGTAAAGTAAGTGTAAAGTAAGTGTAAAGTAAGCGTAAAGTAAGTGTAAAGTAAGTGTAAAGTAAGTGTAAAGTAAGCGTAAAGTAAGTGTAAAGTAAGTGTAAAGTAAGTGAAAAGTAAGCGTAAAGTAAGTGTAAAGTAAGCGTAAAGTAAGTGTAAAGTAAGTGTAAAGTAAGTGTAAAGTAAGTGTAAAGTAAGAACAAAGTAAAAACTATATTAAGCGAAAGTAAATAACAAAGTGTAAATTGTATAAAGTAAAAAATACAATAAAGTATTAAATAAAAAATATAAAAATAACCAAAGTAAAAAAAAAGTAAAAACAAAATAGAAAAAAAGTAAATTAATAAAAACCAACTTTATTTAAATTTATTCTTCTTATCAGATTCACTATTTCTTGTACCAATAAACACTCATCTTTATTAGTTAGTAATGGCTCGGTAATTACTACACCGCTTCTTTATTAGAGAGTTGGTATCGAACCCTTGTATTCTCGACTGTGTTAGAATCAGTGATCACCTGAGCCATTAACTTCAGGTGTTCAGAATTATTTTTTTTTTCTACCTCAAATTGCTTCGTCGGGATTCGTTAGTTAAGTAAATTAAAGAGGTTTAATTTATCGGTATATAAAACTCTGCATAAACTATTAAAGCTCTTATTTAAAACCATTTTGTTGGGGGGGGGGGGATGGTTTAACTTCTTGAGGATACCATCTTAAACCCATCGTCTTCAAATGGTTTAATTAAGTGAGTTTTGGTTTAATGATTTAAATCTTATGGAGAGTTTAAGTTATTGATGAATATTATTATTATTATTTTGATCCAGTTTATTAGTCTCTCTCTCTCTCTCTCTCTCTCTCTCTCTCTCTCTTTACTCTTACGTAGCTTATCAATCAATTCCTCAAACCAATCACTCAATCGTAATCTCATGGTCTATAAGTCTGTTCCATCACAATCATCAAAGGACTTATGGACTCCAATCCTTTCCCTATACAAAACTACCTAATCAACTCATATCATACTCAATCCCTCCTTGTTGAAGAGTGATTCCTACCCCATCCCATCCTTCCCACCCCTCCATACCTCCCCCATCCTATCATCCTCCCTCCCCCATACCTCCCCCATCCTATCATCCTCCCTCCCCCATCTCGTAATCCTTTCCTTCCTCTTCCGTCTAAAGGTCATATCCATTCCTTCAAGTCACTCAGCCAAATAAATCAATACCTCGTGATGCATGTTAATAATGTCATTACTGAAGAGAATCACACATCGATTAGGGGGAAGGGGGGAGAAGGGGGGGGGAAGGGGGGAGAAGGGGGGGGGTATGGGGGGTGGGAGGGGGAGGGAGGGGGAAGGAGGGACATTCGGTATCCGTTTGATTCGTACTAATCTTAATTGATCTCGGACGGCATGAAATCAGAATGGACCAGGGAGTCATTATTGTCTTTTCCATATTGGGAGTGCCATTTTCTTTAAGCTATGGGGGGAGGGGGAGGGAAGGGGGGCAGGGGGGAAGGGGGGAGGGGGAGGGAAGGGGCAGGGGGGAAGGAGGGGGACTATTAAGAATTACATGTGCTTGTGTGTGATGTGATTATTCCTACACACACACACACACACACACACACATATATCATATCAACAAAGGTTCTAAATATCTCTATTACATGAGCTTAGCTTAGGATAGGTTAGGCTAGGTTAGGGTAGGTTAGGATAGGTTAGGATAGGTAACAAAATAAACTAACTCTCTGCTATCAGGAGTCGCCATTTTTACCAGAGGCTGAAATTTATGTAATATGATCAGGTCTTCTGTAGATTGAATCGACTGACGACACGCAAGGGCCAGAGGAGAACGATTACCAAGGTGAAAATCAGGTGGAAATAAGGTAGAAATCAGATAAAGTTCAGGTAGAGAAATCAGGTGTAAATCAGGTGGAGAAATCAGGTGTAAATCAGGTATAAAAATCAAGTGAAAATCAGGTATAAAAATCAGATGTAAATCAGGTATAAAAATCAAGTGAAAATCAGGTAGAAAAATCAGGTGTAATTACTTTCGAACACTGAGCATCAACAATAGTAAAGTGATGGCAGTAGTCAACGTCACAGGTAAAGATCACAACAACAACAACAACAACAACAACAACAAAAGATCTTAACTACAGCAGTGTCTAAGTGTCTAGTTGTGTCTTATCGCTATTTCCATCTATAAATTGATTCGTGTTAAGAAGTAGTTAACCATTCATATCATTGTGATGGGGGTAATTTGCTCAGAGGGATTGTTGTCATCTCTCTCTCTCTCTCTCTCTCTCTCTCTCTCTCTCTCTCTCTCTCTCCTATTTGGTATCACTGTCGAGGGTAGATAGGGGAGGGAGGCAGGGAGAGGGAGAGGGAGATATATTTTTTTATTATTTTACGATACCATGATATGACAATAACAACTCTCTGATGATTTAACATTAAGGTGTTGATCGTTTAGTTGTCATTGTTGCCATATAGACACTGATACTGTGTCAATTGAGTGTTGTTGTGTTTATCTGCCATATTGCCATCACGTAGTTTATATATATCTAAACTATGTCTTTTGGTGAATAGTTATTGCCAGGTTACCAAGATGTGAACATATATTGGTACTATGGCACATGGAGTCAGTGCCACCATCCTAGGACGTAAATTACTATTAAGTCAGTTGAGTGTAAGGCAGAGTGTAAGGTGCAAGGTAACCAGGGTCTTGATGCTTTACCTGACGGAGGGGGTAGTTAGTGTGTGTGTGTGTGTGTGTGTGTGTGTGTGTGTGTGTGTCCTGTATAATCTACATCAATAAACATGTCATCTTTCCTCCACAACACACTAACATAATTTTATATCGAACACCTTTACTAAAAATAAAAATAAATAAATAAAAATCCTTATCGTTTTAATCCAGATCAAATTAATATCCACTAATCTCCTTAACACATATTTCAATAACCTTACGCTCTGAGGTGGCAGTAATCCTCGTGTAGACTATCCACCTCGTGACCCTTCAGAACAGTAGATCAGATGGACACCAGATCGATTAGATACCTCAGAGGCGACCAGCAATTGACTGCTAATTGGACCTCCTCTCACCAAATCAATACCGAACTCACTCCACTTAAATGTTGATGGATAGTGATTGCAAAAACCCCTTAGGGAGGCCTGCAAAACCTCCATGATAAGGGATAAATAATACACTCAAATTATACCCACAAGTTGAGGGAATTATAGCAGAAGCACACCTGAATTATACCCCCTAGAAGCACACCAGAATTATACTCTCCCCACCCTCTCCCTCCTTCCCCACAACACCAGGATGAACACTGATCAAACACACATTTTTTTCTGGGATTCGTGACGGGTTTTGGAGCGCCGTCTACAAATTAAGTACTCGTTCAGCGCTCCTGAAAACCCACTTAAGTGATCGTACATCTCCTACTGACGGTGTAAGAGGCAGCGTCGGGGGGCGGGTCGTGTACAGGAGTAGCACTGTAGAGGTGGTGGTGAAACTCCCACAAGCACGACCACGAGTACGACCACGAGTACGACCACAAGCACGACCACGAGTACGACGAAAAACACGACCACCAAGACCTTCCTTCGACACACACACTGAAGGCAAGAGGCGATTGTTTTCTCAGTTCCTACGATCGTGATTCACTCAAATTGTTGTCATCTACAAATTATGTATGTATGTATGTATGTATCTATCTATATCTATTTTATCATTATATTATTGTATATATACACGTATTTACAGGTCATCTAAGAACAAAATGTCCTGCATATAAGACAAGACATGACAGAGTAAGTTTAAAGTTAGGTAGCTGGAATTCATCATCTTTGAAGAAGTAAAGCAGAAGGTTTCCTCAGTATAACGTCTACCTGTCTACCTGTCTAGCTGTCTACCTGTCTACCTGTCTAGCTGTCTTTATTTTTTGGTTTGTCTGTGTAAACATCTCTCTCTCTCTCTCTCTCTCTCTCTCTCTTCGTGATATTATCCACAGTCTGCACCAAAACAAACACACACACACACACACAGACACACACACACACACACAGACACACACAAACACACACACACACAGGTGTCCACCACGGCGTGAAGAGAGGCTACAGCTTGAGGTGAGTTAGTGAGCAACATCCCAGACTTAACCACAGATAAATAAGACTACAAGTTAGCTCCGTGCAACCGTGCGGCTCGTACCGACTACTCCAGGTCTCCTGATGCCTGTAATAAGGTGGGTAGCCAGGGCGCCCTGATTGTAGGGTCGGCCACGACAAACTCTCCTACCGTGTATGGTGGAAGACCTCAACACAACACGCAGGTCTGGTCAGGGGTTGTGAGGTGAGGGGGGAGGGGTCATTAATCACTGGGGGTCATTCATTATTAGGGGTCATTCATCACCTGGGGGAAGAGGTCATTCATCACCTGGGGGAAGAGGTCATTCATCACCTGGGGGAAGAGGTCATTCATCACTGGGGGAGGTCATTCATCACTGGGGAAGGTAATTCATCACTGGGGGAGGTCATTCATCACTGGGGGAGGTCATTCATCACTGGGGGAGGTCATTCATCACTGGAGGAGGTCATTCATCACTGGGGGAGGTCATTCATCACTGGGGAAGGTCATTCATCACCAGGGAGAGGTCAATCATTATCCATCCCATCTATCAATACTCTCACGGTCACCACACTATATCCTGCCTGTCTTTAACAACAGAACCATTAAACCTCCCTTAAAGATCAGTATACACCACTAATTGACACTGACACAGAAAATATGATCATCCAACACCAAAATATATCAACTAAAGACATTATCTATTACAATTCGTTCACTTATCATCTCTATAAAACATATAAACGAACAAAAATATACAAAAACATTTCACAATCACAAGAAAATCACCTTCAAAGCAAAAAAAAAAAACAGACCAAAAAAAGTAAAAAATTGCCAAGAAAAATTATCCCCACAAATGTCAACAAAGATGGAGGCGATATACTCACCTAGACACGGGACCTGATGGTGGGCCACTCAAGAAACATTACATTACCACACCACAGGTCAGTCGATGGTCCACCTTGAAAGCGTCACGACACCTGAAGTTAATTATCGTATTGTTGTTGTTGTTGTGAAGGCCTGGTTCGGTTCTTCACGAGTACGACGCCCCTTGATGAGTACGACGCCCTTGATGAGTACGACGCCCCTTGATGAGTACGACGCCCCTTGATGAGTACGACGCCCCTTGATGAGTACGACGCCCTTGATGAGTACGACGCCCCTTGATGAGTACGACGCCCTTGATGAGTACGACGCCCTTGATGAGTACGACTCCCTTGATGAGTACGACGCCCTTCATGAGTACGACGCTTTTCATAAGTTCGACGCCCTTCATGAGTACGACGCCCTTCATGAGTACGACGCCCTTCATGATGCCACAAGGGACTCACTACCACAAGTCACTACCAGAGATGAGGTCACGTGAGGTAACATCCATATCATCAGTGACCTTTGACCTATTACCTAATGTCCAAAAATATACCTGTTAACAACGTGTAGCTGAGATCATTGTATCAGAAAATATTTACACAGGAGACGAAACTGTGATTAAGATATATACAGACAGACAAATAATCACTAGATGTCAGAGTAACTATTTGTTGTGGGTGGGATAATAAGTAAAGTCAAATTAGGGTCCGTGTTGATGATGCAGAGAGAGAGAGAGAGAGAGAGAGAGAGACTTTTACCTCAATTACAAATCATATCAAAACAAAAGAAAGAAAGAAAGAAAGAAAGAAAGGAAGAAAGAAAGAAAGGAGGGAATGCCGAGAACTGGAATGCGGTCGGAATGACAATGGAAGGGTGCGGGAGGATGGGAGGGAATGTGGGAGGGGAGAAATGGCAGGGAAGAGAAGATGACGTGGGAGATAAATACAGGAGATGGAAAGGAGCCGGAGAGAGAGAGAGAGAGAGAGAGAGAGAGAGAGAGAGAGAGAGAGAGAGAGAGATCACAGCCAAATGACAGACATGCAAACTGATACCAAGGATAGTGGAGGTAAGGAGAGTTAGATTACAGGGGCGTGGGAACAAAGGGGCGTGGTGGGGGCGTGGTGGGGGTTAAGGGGTGAAGGGCGTGTGGACAGGGGGCTGGAGGGTATGACCAAGAAGAATAGGAATAAACATAATGAATAAAAAAAAAGGTGTAGTGAGTAAGGTGCGATAAAGGATGGGTCAAGCGGGATGACCCACCTTCCGCCCACCCTCCCTCTCCACGCCCACCTACCATCCCCACACCCACCCTGACCAACGCTAATTAAGGATGACACCTTGATGGTAGCCTGAAGACTCACCTTGATGGGGTAGTGAGGGAGGCAGGTGACAGGTGGCGTTGCGGGTAACGTGAGAGAGAGAGAGAGAGAGAGAGAGAGAGAGAGAGAGAGAGAGAGTAGACAGGGACATACTTAAACTGACTGACTGTGACTGACTGGCTAATTTAAAGAGAGAGAGAAAGAGACAGGGAACCAAGATAGACAGACAGACAGACACAAACAGACACAGACAGACAATCCAACAACTCTAAACCACCCAGGAGGACAAGTTCACCTCGTTCCACACTTAATAACCAGTATGGCCATGGATGACACCCTCGACCCCGCATTCCGAGTACTCAGGTTCGATCCCCAGGGTGCTGAGGGTCCGTACTGTCACTCTCTCAGGAATTTTTCAATCAGTTACGCTTTTGTCTGAGACCTGAGGGGAAGTGAACTTTATTTAACGTTTTAAAGCTTTTTTTTGGGGGGGGGAGGGGGGAACGGTTGATGCACGCTTGGTGAGAGAGAGAGAGAGAGAGAGAGAGAGAGAGAGAGAGAGATTTATCTGCAGTGCACGTCGCCCCTCCCCCCCCCCCCTGTCTCTCTCTATCCGTCTCACCTACTTCTCTCTCCTGAATCTCTCTCTCTCTCCCCACCTGGCACCCCCCCCCCTCTCCCAGGTTGGTGTGTCCTTTGGGGGGGGGGAGGGGGGTCAGGATGGTGATTACAGTGTCACGCTCAAGTCATTATAATAAAGGTGTCTTCACTCTACTCATCTCGGCAGCAAGAACCTCCATCTCTCTTCATTAATCTCTAACTCCTCTTCCCCAATTCTTTTGTGTGTGATGGATCAACGGAGGTACAGCCACCCATGACCCACCACGACCCACCACCACCACCCACCACGACCCACCACCCCCTCACCACTACCACCACGACCCACCACCCCCCTCACCACCACCACCACGACCCACCACCCCCTCACCACCACCCACCACGACCCACCTCTCACCCACACCACCACGACCCACCACCCCTTCACCACCACCCACCACGACCCACCTCTCACCCACACCACCACGACCCACCTCTCACCCACACCACCACGACCCACCTCACCCACCAGGTAAATAACCAACATTCCACCCACTTATCACTCTCTTAAAGACTTCCATTTGAATAACTAAGTCACCTGAGTCTTTAATTACACCGAAAATACTAAACCGTCAACAATCTATTTTACCGTAGTGATAGATAGATAGATAGATAATTTAATAGGTGTTTTAGCATTATATTCACTTAAATGTTATAGGTCTCTGTTACGGTTAAAGTTTGTTTCCCCTCTCTCTCTCTCTCTCTCTCTCTCTCTCTCTCTCTCTCTCTCTCTCTCTCTCTCGTTCGTAAACAACATAAAAGACCGTAAAAAAATAAAATCCCAGATGGTAAAAACCGACACAGGTTATATTTCCCTTCGTCACCGTCGGTAATTTAGGGAGACTACAGTATGGCTGGTGTACGAGGAGTTGCCCCGAGACACACACACAACAGCTTCACCGATCATCTTTATGCTTTAATAACTGAGGGGATTTCACCAGCCTGTAAAGCTCGGGGAGGGGGAGTAGTGGGAGGGGGGAGGGAATAAGGGGTGGGAGTAGGGGGGTTGGTAGGGGGAGGGGAGTAGGGGGAGGGTAGTAGGGGGGAGGGGAGTGGGGGGAGGGTAGTAGGGGGGAGGGGAGTGGGGGGAGGGTAGTAGGGGGAGGGGAGTGGGGGAAAGAGTGGGAGAGGGGAGTCACGGGTGGGAGTAGGGAGAAAGAGTGGGGGGAAAGGGAGTGATGTTTAGTGGAGGATTCAACCTGTACTCAGCATCCTCCCCATCATCATAAACCATTAAACCATAAACCACTGTTGAGTTAGGACTTATAGCAATGGTTTAACATGCTGTTTTAAAACCATTGGAATCGTCTGTTAGTATCATTCCTAAACCTTAGAAGTTTATATATAGCTTATTGGTTTAGGTTTAATGTTGGGTTAAGATGGAGAAAATGATTCCCTTTTTGGTAAGTTTTATACGTTGGGTTAAAACGCGTAAAGTAATCTCGTTTAGTATCATTGCTAACGTACGGGAGTTTTATATCGTGTGGGTTGAGGACTTGTGTAAGAAAGAAGGAGGAATCTCTCTCTCTCTCTCTCTCTCTGTCTCTCTCTCTCTCTCGTCAATGTTATTTTAGGAACCCTCGTATGCAAGTCCCTTTAAATTGACCATATTCTCCAGTCTGAGTTTAAATGGAATCTTTTAATGTAATGTAAACACAACTCTCATTCTCAAGGTATCCATCAGTCAATACAATCCTGGACTAACATTACTCTAAAGGTCTAATATTTGTGGGGATTTTTACCTCAAACTCTTTTTTTTTTTATCCAGGAAATAATATATTGTCGCTTCTATCATTCGTCGTAAGTTAAGTAAACGTCTTTAAATTCAATGGTATTTTTACTTAAAAGTTTCTATCGTCTAAAATTTGTAACATCATGGAAATTATGGTATTAGATTTCATACAGGTGATATAGTTACCTGTTGTACCTGTGTTTTGTGTTGATGTGATTGTGAAGATTATGTTGTACACTCTTAGTAAACAAAGCCATTCCAATAATTGGTTTAATACTTGTACTTTAAACACCTGTTATACCTGTAATCCAATTTGTAATCGTTATGTACTATGTATTGTATTAACCTTAAAATTACAATGGGATACAAGAATTCAGGTGATTTGTTTTGGTAGGGAAGCCATGATAACTCTAATAACGGGGTTTACATAAGTGACTAAGATGGCTGCCACACCTGTGATTTGTTTACCTGGAGTAAAGTGGTGAGGCCGGAGACACCTACCTCATCATCACCTCTAGTCATCACCCATAAATTCAGATGTAAAGAAGTTGACGCCTTGCATAATCCTCACCACCACCCGGGCGAGCAGTCAAAGGCAAACAGGAGAATCGTGGTGGTGCCTTATCGAGTAATATCGACCATTAGACACTATAGTATATTACTCAACACAGGTGGAAGTGGTGGGACAGGTGAGCGAGGTGTTTTGTCTCGTCTCACTACCACCCAAGATGGTTTAGTGATTGATCGATAAACAAAGGGATATTGAAGGAGGTTTTCTTGATTTTATTTCCTCTTATGGGTGTTTGGGTAAATGGGTTCTGAGTTTATTAAGGCTAAATTTTAATTGGTTATGAATTACCTATTAGGTTTGAGACAGCCTTACCTGAACTAATTTAACCTCTGATAATGGATTGCCCAGTTCTAATGGGTCCCAGTACTAATTGGTCCCAGTCCTAATGAGTCCCAGTGTTCATGGGTCCAGCCCTAATGGTTAGACTCCATTAGAACCAGTATCTCTTAGACCTGTAACTCATCAAAATACCATTGATGTCAACACTCCCCGCAGGCACGCAACGCACGCACTCAAATCAACTCACTTTGGCAGAATACGAACTCCCACAATCCCTAACCTAACCCAACCTTTTCTATCGACCTTCGAATGTAGAGGAGCTCGTGTAGGTACCGTAGACAGTGGCCCTCCGTTCTCTGGGTCCGTAAACCGAGTGACTCAGAGGCTGGAACTGTAATAGTGGTTGAGGACGAAGTGTGTTTACTATGAAGGGTGGTTAAGTGAGTCCTCGTTCACTGTTGAGTGTGAGGACGACTCTCTCTCTCTCTCTCTCTCTCTCTCTCTGTCTCTGTCTCTCTCTCTCTATCTCTTATTCTATTTCCTTTTTCATTTTCCTTCTCTAACTCTCTCTCTCTCTCTCTCTCTCTCTCTCTCTCTCTCTCTCTCTTATTCTATTTCCTTTTTCATTTTCCTTCTCTAACTCATTCTCTCTCTCTCTCTCTCTCTCTCTCGCACGAGCGCATTTTCCCATCTGTGGAGATTTTTACGATATTTATGCAAACGACTCTCGGCCAGACGGTGCGGAGAGACACTGTGAATAATGGAAAATTCATAGGCGCTGCAAGCTGGACTGACGACCAAGAAAATACCCGAGGAACCACCTGACGCAGGGAGAGGGTGGAGGGGGGAGCTAATGTAGGCACACCTGGGGATGGATGGAGGTGAGGGAGGGAGAGAGAGGGGGGAGAATAAGAGGGGGGAGATGGCTGGCTAAACACACACACACACACAATATCAACTTAATACTGCAGCCACCACAATAACATAATATACCTCTAATGATATATATTCAACCATATGATAACATTATTCTTATATCTATACGAGTATACGATAATACATGATACTGGTATAACATAAGAAGGATATATACGTATTACTTATAATGATACGATTCTGCATGAGGTATATCGTACAAGGAAATTTCTTCAAAGTATATTCTCGATAATATTTTTCCTGGTGTTATAATCTTGATATTTAAACCTGTTAAGAGAAATATGAACGCTTGTATTACTCTCAACGTGAGGAATATTATTAGTGATACTGCTCTACACTAATTTACGAGGGGTATAGTTATAAATTTATTTATTTATTAACAATGAGATATTATTCTTAACACTTATTACACCTGTGTTTATATATTTGTTTCGGTTAAGTTTGCTATATTAACTTAAAGATATTCTATTAAGATTACTATATTAACTTAGGATATTCTCGTAAGTTTTCTATATTGACTTAGGATATATTCTCAAGATTGCTATATTAACCTACAAATATTATCTAAGTATTCCCAAAGAATCAATATCTACCACTACTTCTATGCACTCATCTACCTGTACACACCTGTCTTTTATATTAATTAACCTTCATTCAGGTACAGTAAAATACTTTCAGAAACACAATTTAAAAGTATATTCTTAAACATTCACTACACCACCTCTCATGTCTACTCATTCACACCCTCTAACTGCCCATGAACTGGTAACTGTCACGAAACGACTGTTAACCAATGAAGAGAGGGCCTAAAAACACAAACAGTTATCTCTCTCTCTCTCTCTATTTATCTATCTCCATCCCTCCTTCCTTTTCTCTCTCTCTCTCTCTCTACTCTCTCACTTTTTTCTCATCTCCAATAACCCCAAGAACTAATTATCTGATAACAATGATTTTTCAAGACGGGTTGAGAAGCGTCACGCAACAGAACTAAAAACACGACACAACTGAGGCCAGAACTTGTTTCCTTTAATAACGCAGGAGGGACCGTCTTACTTGAGAACCCCCCCTCTCTCTCCGCGCCCCCCTCCCCTTCCCCTCCGCACCCCTTCCCCCTCCCCCATCGCCCCCTCCCTCCTGAACAGTAATTAATACAGTCGATTGGCAAAAAGATGTTATGTAAATTATTCTTTCGTTTCTCATCAGATATGTTCTTGTTGTTGTTTTGTTGTTGTTGTTTTGTTGTTTAAGAAGGAATAGGCGAAGAGGATTTTATAATGTGGATGGAAGAGAGAGAGAGAGAGAGAGAGAGAGAGAGAGAGAGAGATAACACGTTCATCTCGCTTAACCTAACCTAACCTAACCTAACCTAACCTAACCTCCACGAAGAGAAAATTAAAATACATTACACTACTGAGACACAACAGCGCTCTACCGTGGCTATAAAGTACCTGAGTGGAAGTGACTCTTAATTACCAACACCGACTCACCTGTCAGTAAAACAATTCACCTGAGGTATTATTGTTTATTCTTATTTGTTTATATATATACATTACACATATAGGTAGAAAGACTCGGTGTTTATATTGATGGTGATTTATTATTGTTATTGATGTTATTGTTCTTGTGTGATTGATAACGTTCGTGGAGCTTTTGCAATCACAGTATAAGCAATGTGGTATATGTAGTTTGTTTGTGTTGAGTTATTGTTGTATTATTTGTGATTGGTGATTTGTTTATATCTCGTAACGCTGCGTGTGGGGGAGGGGGGGAGGGGGGAGAGAGGGGGGGAGGAAAGAGGGGAGAGAGAAAGGGCAAGGGGGAATCTATATGTTAATTTGCACCCTTTCCCTTGGTCTGTTCTTTCTAAATTAATTGATTCATTTATCTTCGTCAGTAGCCAAGATTTAATCACATATCAATTGTTCTTCACCCACATTACTGTCCACCTGTTCATTATCCTCACCTGGCAGCTACCCCTTTCTCTCCTTACCTGAGGTCATGAACCCAGGTCAAGGTACACACCCTCACTAACATGCAACCTCTCTCCTACCTCATCCACCCCTCCCTTAAACTCAGCCTCAGATTGTAGTAAACGTGAGTGCACGCCCACGCAAACATACACTCTCTCTCTCTCTCTCTCTCTCTCTCTCTCTCTCTCTCTCTTTCTCTCTCTCTCTCTCTCTCTCACCACTTGCACCCTTTAGCACCAATGTTACTCTATGATACATATACCCCCCCCCCCTTCCCCCCAGCAACACCCCTCCCCCAAAGGACCAGCCTGACCCATGAAACACACTCACTATCAACACAACTCTTCCAACCTCACCCTACCAAACGCACCTTAAAAGCCTACGGGACACACTACCCAACAGCCACCACCACCACCTCTAAGCTTCACTCCAAAAAAAAAAACTAACCATGGAACACACCCACCACCAAGCAACACAACACCACACCCCTCTCACTGCAACCTCACCCCGTCACCCCTCCTCAGCACCTCGACCAAGCCATGAAACACACCCCCCCCCCCTCCTTCACTCATTTGCATACATTAGCAGTACTGGGTGTGGGGGTGGTGGGGGGGGGGAGCTAGTCGAGGGGTGGGGGGGGGGGAGCTAGTCGAGGGGTGGGGGGGTGGGAGCTAGTCGAGGGGTGGGGGTGGGGGAACTAGTCGAGGGGTGGGGGGGGGGGGAGCTAGTCGACCCTTAGGATGGAAAGCCTACGCACAAAAACTCGACGCCGCGGGAACCATTAATTATAAATTCATGGAGGAGGACTGAGTGAACGCTTGGTGCACTGGGCATCGACCACTCAACACCGTGAGGAAGGCGCGGTAATTAATCACTCATTGTCCAGGGTCATAAAAACTGCAGCAGCTGATAGGTTAATGCCCGTAAAAACGAAACAGCTATTGAGGTGATATTCCTAGGAGTGAGGTGTGGTAGTTTGATAGGGTAGTTGAGAGACTTCCTTCTTTTCATTACCAGTGCTTCGAATGATTCAATCTGGGGTGGGGGGGGGGGGGGAGGTGGCGGCCCCCAGGGAGGACCTACAGTACCTAGGGGGAGAGGGAGGAAGGAGGGGGGAAAGAGAGAGGGAAGGGGGAAAGAGAGAGGAAGGGGGAAAGAGAGGGGAAGGGGGAAAGAGAGAGGGGTAGTGGGGAGGAGATGGTAGAGAGGGGAGAGGAGGAGGAGAGAAGGGGAGACGTAGTAGAAAGGGGGAGGGAAAGAGGGAGAGGAGGGGAGAGAGAGTGAGATGGTAGAGGGAGGTAGAGAGGAAGAGGGAATGGGAGGAGGGGAGAAAGGGGGGAAGAGGAAGAGGTATAGGAGGGGGGAAAAGAAAGAATGAGAAAGGGGAGAGAAGGAAGGATGAAGGACCCAGTGTTAATGAGGGTCATAAACAAATAAAGTTACATATGGTATCGTTCCCCCTGCTAACTACACACAGCCCTTAGACGACCATGGCGACAAAACAAGACAATTACTCATACTCTTAAAAAAATCATAAAACACTAAGATAGATAGATAGATAGATAGATAGAAACCTAACCTAACCCTTACCCCCTCCCCCCCCTCTATAAACACACCATTACCCCCCCCCTCCCCCCTCCACTAATAGGGTCACCCAGGTGTAGTCAGGTGTAGTGAGGATGGACCGAGGAAACCAGGTGTCACTTCTTAATTACTTCCGGTAGTGTACCTGTGGTCGTTTACACTATCAAAACAAGTTATTTATTTCCGGTGTTTGATTCATTGTGTTTTTTTTTGTGTTTTGTGTTTGTTTGTTTTTAAGCTGGTGATTTATCGTTGGTCAATGTTGATAGTGAATGATAATGATGTGGATAATGATAGTGAATGGAGTAATGATGATAAAATTAATAGTAAAATAAACAATGGAACTATAATAATGATACTACTACTACTACTACGACTACTTCTACTACTACTACTACTACTACGACTACTTCTACTACTACTACTACTACTATTACTAATAATAATAATAATGACACACATCCACACACCTTTACCACCGGAAGAACCTAAAAAATTACTATTTTCGTCAAAATTCCTACTCCAGACCGTAAAATTCCCATTCCCGGCAGGAAGATTCCCATTTAGACTCAAGATAATTCCCAGACAATTCCAAACTATTCCTACACCGGATGTACCCCAAGACCTCTGGAGTCATACGTCACCGGAACATTCCCATTCTATCCTGGAATATTCCCATTAAACGCCGACACGATTATTCCCGACTTCCTTGGGATTCCTGCAGCGGATGTAACCCAGAGACCTTTCGGGCCACAAGTCCCCCGGAACATTCCCATTCAGACTTGGAATATTCCCATTCCTGCTCACTCAGCCATTCCCGGGGAAGCGTAGAGTCAAGGTAAGATTCCCACAGGACCGGAAACTGGGCGGGCGTGGGAACTTCCCGTGACCCGTGCCGCGCCCCCTTCCTCGCACGCCACACAACAGGTACAGTAAAACAGGTACACACACACACACACACACACACAGGTACACACACACAACAGGTACACACACACACACACACACACACAACAGGTACACACACACAACAGGTACACACACACACACACACACACAACAGGTACACACACACAACAGGTACACACACACACACACACACAACAGGTACACACACACAACAGGTACACACACACACACACACACACACACACAACAGGTACACACACACACACACACACACACACAACAGGTACACACACACAACAGGTACACACACACACACACACAACAGGTACACACACACACAGGTACACACACACACACACACACACACACACACACACACACACACACACACACACACACAGGTACACACACACACACACACACACACACACACACACACACAAGGTACACACACACACACACACACACACACACACACACACACACACACACACACACACACACACACACACACACACACAACAGGTACACGTCAACACCGTCTTTTTCCTCATAATACTCTTAGATAACTTAAGGTTCATTTCTCTTAAGGCAAAACTTAAGAGAAAAAAAAACTTGTTTATCACATCATTAATTAACGGTTAGGTTAGGTTAGGTTAGGTTAGGTTATGGTGTTCTATGACAATACGGTTCTTAATATGCCTACTATCCTTTGTTGATTAGGTTACATTAGATTAGGATTAAGTTGTGTTAGATTAGGATTAGATTAACCTAGATTAGGATTAGATTGAGCTAGATTAGAGGTAGTAAGATTTAAGGTTAAATTTAGTCGGGTTAGATTACGATCCTAAATCCAGGCTTGTCAGCCCCCCCCCCCCCCCTCCACCACAACACACATACTGCTTAAATTCCTTCTTCATTTCACCTGGACTAAGCGTACCTGGTATCCGGCCTTACCTGCTATATATAACCTTGGCTCCTGTCAACCTCAGGTAAATCGACCACCTGTATAGAATAAATTATCGACGGTGTATTTAAATTTTTACTTTTTTTTCTGAATATATCGAGATTTTCTTTGGTCTTAAGCTGATAATATGAATAAAAACTCACATAGATGGTTACAGGAGCTCTGGGTCGTCTGTATTACGAGTTACATAAATACAGTCAATAGGTCAGAGCTGTTGTATTATTTATTGTAAACGTCTCTTACTATCATACTTCCACAAACTCATTCATAATACTCTAGTTTATTTTTCTTTACTCATCAGACCTCACGGTGAAAGGGCAACAGGTGTGTCAGTAATTCATTCCCATTCCTAGTCAATTCCCACGAGGGCGGAAGGAGTGGGAATGAGCGGACGGAACCACGTGCGTCGTCACCATTCCCGAACCACTGCCCACGGGGTCATAAGTCATGGACGATGTGTTAAACTATCTCGTTCCCTTACCATATTATTTCGTTCTTAGTTACTTATTGAACATGTATCTAAAATCATCATTATCGTCAACTTCCACCAATTTTAACATGCATCTAATTACTGAACACGTAGAAAGGAATACTTCAATATAAAATGAAATTAAATTAAGTGGGAATTCTCAATGTTCTTTTCGATGTTGTTATATTTCGTCAAGTGAACAATGGTTTGTGATACAGAGTTCTCCACCTGTGAGTTTCCGAGTGACGGTGATTGCAAGATAATGACGATCGGAAGTGGGTGGACGCTGACCCCCACCCAACCCCACCCCACTCCACCCCACCCCACACCCCCTCGGAGCCAAAGGTGTAGGTGTGTGTGTGTGACGATAAAGTACGACCACTGCAGAAATTACTCCAATCTTTACCTCATTTTTTTCCCCCTTTGCAGTTTTACGACATTCGGGTTCTGTTTTGGTTCGAATCTGCTTCTCTTGGATACGTGGCTTCGGATCAATGTTTCATATGGATTGATTCGTTAAAAAAAACTACCATTGAGAACCATGTAATTAAGGATTTTAAGTTCTAGGTTAAATTAACAACACTATTCGACTAATTTGACGCCGATTTACCCTAGAACATAAAAGTGAGAAACCGATTTTGATCCGATAATGGTGACTCGATCTACGCGAACCGGATAAAACAGCGACGATTATATTTATACATCCGGGTCACCTTGGTGTGATATATCCAGGGCGTATTATACCACACACACACACACCTGGGAGCTTCACATTCGACCCCGGTCAAGGGCGGCGGTGGCAAGGTGGTAAGAGGGGATAGAACGCTATTGTTCTTAGTGGCGATTTACGGCGTTACTCCCGATCATTAAACCACGGGGAAAAACCTAACCTAACCTAACCTAACCTAACCTAACCTAACCTCGGGGAAAATACGACTTTTTACGTACGATGTGGAGTGACGCGTTCTGTTCGGTTAGGTTAATGGTGGGTTTGGTTTGGTTAAGTTAAGTTAGTGTTAAAATTAGTTAAATTTGATTAAGTTAGCGTTAAATTAGGTTAGGTGAGTTTTTGTCTTACTCTCAAGACTTTACCTGGGATACACTCTACGGGATTAGCACACCTGAATACACCTGAGTACACCTGAGGAAGGGAGACGACCTTATACTCGTGAGACAGAGATGGTAAGAGAGATGAAGTAACTAAGATAAAAAGGTGAATTATAAAGGAATTAGATAAGAATAAAAATAATAAAAGAAGAAATAAGACAAAGAAAGAAGAATAAAGATAAAGGAAAATAATGAAAACAAAATAGACATAAAATATTCAATAAAATGCTGAGAAAAAAAATTAGAATAATAATTAGAATTTTACCAATAAATTCAGAACTTTTATTTAAAATTCAGAACTTCCTGAATCTTACGAATATTTCAAGAATTATCTAAAAAAAAATCAGAATATAGTTAGAAATAATTAAACACCTTTGAATATTACCTACAAAATTATGTAGAATAAATTAGAATATTTAAAATTAATTTGTTTTAAAAAATGAAGAGAAATAAAGAGAAATTAAGAGAACTGAAGAGAAATTAAGAGAATCTGAAACGAGTTTATTGAGGTGGCGAGGTATAAAGATGTAACCTCTGCCTTACCTCAGTACCTCCTTGGGTTTAACAATGTGGGCAGAGGTGGTAGGTCGCACACACACACACACACACACACACACACACACACACACTAATTTCCACCTACAATTTGTCCTTCATTATGTATCTAATAATAATTACATGACTTGGATAATACGACATTTATACACACTCACATACACTTACTCTTACACGTACACGTACACGTACACATATACATACACAACCCAGCACCGTACACTGACTCTGGGGGCGGTAGGACGGTCACCGTAACTTGGTGACCGTCACGCACCGGCTTCCTAGTTCCGGTGTGGTGCGGTTGTCTACCTGGTGCACACACGCGCAGGTGAACGTACACATAAACACACACACACACACACACACTGACGATCACGATACTGTCAACCACTACGAGAGATAATTACGTTGTTGTTGTTGTTGTTGTTGTTTTTTGTTTTATCTCTATCTCTCTCTTTGTTTATTCCATCTCCCCCTATTCCATACTCTTTTTCTCCATCTTCCTTCCTCCTATACCCTCCCACCCCGCATGACACACACACACACGCACACGCACACCCACACACACACACACACACACGCACACACACACACACACCTGCATCATTTTCCAGCGTTAAGCTTTGCACCTTTCATCATTTTTAATTAACACAACCTCAGGTATTGGTCTTCGTGGGAATGACTAACTGAAAACCCAGATAAAGTTCGGAGATTAACCTAACCTCTTCTAAATTAATCTAATCTAACCTAACCTAACCTAACCTAACCTAACCTAATCTAACCTAACCTAACCACACCAGTAAGTCTCTCACCGAGTCACTTTTATCCCCTTATCTCTGCACTCCTCCCTCCTTCCTCTCTCTCTCTCCCTCCAGAAGACCCACTGAAGGTTACCTGGCCCCTCCGGCAGGACACACACACATGGCCTTAGAGCTTCGTGTTATAAATGGTCTTACGTCCAAGTGACAATACCATGTGTCGAATTATGGGTGGAGACGAGACTTTGCCCCCGATAACACACTCCGATAACACCCCCGTTAGTACCTCGATAACACCGCCGATAACACTCCCGATAACGTTCCCACCACATCCCAAATAACACCCGCATAACGGCCGATGGACTCCTGGGGTTAGTGGTAGTAAGGAGTGGGGGAGGACAGAGATGGGGAGATGGGGGAGATGGGGGGAGTGGGGGGAGTGGGTTGTGGGGAGTGGGTTGAGATATACAATTCATGGGCTCTATAGCTCATGTGACAGGTCCTCTGCAGCCACACACGAAGGAGGCGCTGGTGGTGATGATGCAGTAGCTGAGAGAGAGAGAGAGAGAGAGAGAGAGAGAGAGAGAGAGAGAGAGAGAGAGAGAGATAACGCCATCGGCTAAACAACAATAAGACAACATAATTAAGGACCTTTCATAATGACACTTGGCACTGGTGATGACTTTAACGTGGACGATATTTGTCAGTAGTAGTCGTGGTAGTGATGCTGGTAGTGGTGGTAGTAGTGGTGGTGGTAGTAGTGGTGGTGGTGGTAGTGGTTGTGGTGGTAGTGGTTGTGGTAGTAGTGGTTGTGGTAGTAGTGGTGGTGGTGGTAGTGGTGGTGGTGGTGGTGGTGGTAGTGGTTGTGGTGGTAGTGGTTGTGGTGGTAGTGGTTGTGGTAGTAGTGGTTGTGGTAGTAGTGGTGGTGGTAGTGGTGGTGGTGGTGGTGGTGGTGGTGGTGGTGGTAGTGGTTGTGGTGGTAGTGGTGGTGGTGGTAGTGGTTGTGGTGGTAGTGGTTGTGGTGGTAGTGGTTGTGGTAGAAGTGGTGGTGGTGGTAGTGGTTGTGGTAGTAGTGGTGGTAGTGGTTGTGGTAGTAGTGGTGGTGGTAGTGGTGGTAATGACATTCTTCGCCGTAATGGTCACTGCCTTACAAATATAGCAAAAGGCATTTAAAGAACTAACGAAGGTGTTTTTTAACTAATGACTTCAGTTGTGTGTGTGTGTGTGTGTGTAGGTGTGAGGGCGTCCGTGTGTTGGTCTCTCTTTGGGAACCTCCACTGAACACTATAAGCTGTTGCTCATCAGCCCGGCCTTCCAACACTAACAATCATGTTTTGTAGTAATGTTTATCGTCGTGTTTGTGTATTGTATAAGTCGAATGTTTATTGACAGTATGGTTGTGTTTTCCTCTCATGTGTTTGTTCTGTTTATTTGGTGTTTTATTGTGTTGAAGTTTTAATGTACTATTGTGTTTGTTTAATGTGTTTTTTCTCGACACTTCACTCCGACTATTCAGTTTAAACTAAAAGGTATTATGTGTACGTCTGATTCCTCTCTTTGCGTGTGTGGGGGAGGGTTAAATAATGACCCTTAAATGACGAGGATATAAAGCTTAGATTGATATTTATTGAGTCTTGAAGCTGAGGGGGAGGGGGGGAAAGGGGTGGGTGAGGGGAAGGAAGGGGAGAGGGAGGGGGAAGGGGGGAAGGGGGGAGGAGAGGGAGGGACTATCATTCAAAAATTCTGTTTTCCCAGTCGACTTATATAAAGAAAATAATACCAATATACAAATTAGTTCCTCTTAATGACAAGAATAAACTCACCTGTAAAAGATTAGCATAACCCGGACAGGTACAGGTAAGACAAGTAGATTACAGGACTGAAGAGACACACCAAGAGGGTCTTCAAGGCAGATAAGTGAACCTAGTAGCACCTAACCTAACACACTCACTCTATACCCAGTTGGCATCTCCTGCAGAAGGTTGATCTCACCGTCAGGCATATAAGGACTCGAGTCATCAGTCAAGGAGGGTCATGACAGATAGCTTACCCTCTCTCCCTCTCTCTCTCTCTCTCTCTCTCTCTCTCTCTCCTCCGACCTCGTGTGTTATCAAGGTACCACAGAGATGCGCCCCCCCCCTACCTCTCCTCCCGTTGACACCAAAGAGGCGTTAGGACGTATGTTTCCCCATGTGTTGACGACCCCTTAAAGGTGTGAGGCTGAAGAGAGTTCCTGACGACGGTGTTGGTGAGGGAGAACTGATGAAGCCTCGACCTCTTCACTATAATGCTTGGTGAGACTTGAGTGAGGTTTATATGTAAGAGGTATATTTGTTGCCATTATTGTGGTCAGTGATGCAAGCAGTGTGTGTGTGTGTGTGTGTGTGTGTGTGTGAGTGCATCATATATGGCCACCGTGTTGCAAGTGCCATCGGAAGGTCAACCAGCCAGTGTGTACATTAGGACACAGTGTAGCCAGATAAGAGTCAACTGGGGGCGGGGCATCAAGACAAGAGGTGATTGGACGAAAATAATTATTACCAGATACATGATGATTGGAGGACTATATCCAAGTAAATGATGATTGGAGGACAGGTGTTATGTGATGGACAGCAACAGAGCTAGACACAAGATGATTGGAGGAGGACAACATGGCTAGATTGGACGATTACTTTAATAAAATTACTTCTCTCTTTTTTCTCTCCTCCCTACTTCTCCTTCTTTCCTTCCATCCCTCTCTTCAAAATCACCTCCTCTCATCATCTCTCTCTCCCTCCCTCCTCCTCCTCTCTCTTTCTCTTTCCTCCCTCCCCTCCCTTCTTCTCCTCCATCCACCAATCTTTCTCTCTCACTTTAGTGTTACCAAAGCATCTTGATACCAGAGGTTTTAGAGCTACCCAACAGTACATTGGCAACCCTGACAACACTTCGCTACCCTATTGTATATTAATCATTGTAAACATTGGCTACACTGTCTACACCTCGCTAATCTAGGCTGTGTACTTAAATCTTACTTTTGTTTTGTATTTAGTGTTTTGTTAATAGGAATGTTAATAGTAGGTGTATTAATAGTTAGAATTGTGAATATGCTATTTATTATCATTATTATTACTATTATTGATCATTATTATTATTACTACTATTATTATCATTATTTGTTATTATTTTTATTATTGTTGTTTTCAGTTATTACCTACATAATCTCAGTAGTAAGGTGTTGTGTTCATCTCATCTCACCTCACTTCACCTCACCTCACCTAACCACAATTTTCAGGTGTTTTCGTCTACTCTAACACCTTCCCGTTAGACTTGGCAAGGGCTGGACTGTGAGGTGGCCTCATTAATTCTGACCCCAGACTCTAGACTTAACCAAATCTGTGTTAAAATTTACCTTACTTAACTTAAGCTGACTTAATCTAATAGTACCTTAATCCGGTTTATTCTATGACTAGTCTAATCCAAAAAAGAAGTCTTCACAACTTAATCTAACCTAACTTATTACCTAACCTAACCTATCTCTAATCTAACCTAATCTAATCTAATCTAACCTAACCTACCTAACCTAACTAGTTTCCAGAAATAGGTCTCATTCCGGGTCTGGTTATACCCTCTGGATATTTGGCATGCCTCCTTGCTTGCTTGTGTCTGTATCTGGGAAAATGCGTGTGTGCGTGGCTGCGTCGATACCTGCGTGGTTGCTTGAGTGCGTCTCTACTTGCGTCCGTGAATGCTTGCGTCTGTACCTGAGTGCTTACTTGAGTGTTTACCTGCGTGGATGTTTGCGTGCGTCTGTACCTGCGTGTTTGCCTGCCAAGGAAGCCTCCGTTTAGAAACTCCGTTGCCAGGGTAAAAGGCAACCTAGCTTCCTCGCCGCCCTGGCCCTAGGTGGGACCGGTTCTCTAGCCAGACTCTCCGTTACCGAGGCAGTGAAGCTGGACTTTAATTAGAGTTATTATAGCGGGTGGCACTAAGGCTGGCCGCTAGTGCCCATTACACATATGAATCTACACAGAACTGCCTTATTACCGAGGCCAGTGCGGGATTGGTTAACCTCGAGGTCAACTGACGAAGCTGAATACTCATACGATGGTTAAAGCCAACGATATTGCCCCTGGTGTTAGGATGGTTACCCCCCCCACCCACACCCACACTACCCACTCCCTCCGTATATCAACCCCCTCTCCATCACCTCTTGTCCTTACCTATCCTATTTATCTCACCTATCCTTAACCTTCCTCTCACCCCTATCCCCCCTCCCCTCCCGGACCTGTGGCTCATGACCTGACCTCCCAAGATGCCGCGTGTGATTGGTCCTTCTCGCGGATTGTATGACCACTGAGGAGTATGATGATAGCGTGTAGATACGACACAGCACGATGACGGGGGAGAGAGAGAGAGAGAGAGAGAGAGAGAGAGAGAGAGAGAGAGAGAGAGAGAGAGAGAGAGAGAGATAATGACAAAAAAATACGAATGGAAGAAACTGGATAGGAAAAATAGAAAGACAGAACGATAGACAGTAAAGAGACAGAATATAAAGACAGAATGAAGGAAGAATAGGATAGTAGGATATAGGAGGAAGGATGGCTGAAGACAGTGTATCCTGTTTTACATCCTGCCGATAGCGTCACATCACGACTTGGCTATTTTCACCACATTACTGTCTTTTATTTCATGATTTGACGTTATTTTGTAATTTTTATTTTTGACAGAATAACAACGTAATTCCGTTTTCTATGAGTTACTTCCATAATTTAAGGTTGAGTTATTTATTTTCGTTATTTTTGTTATTTTCATTGTTATTATAGAAAATTTTGTTGTAATTTATATCTTATTATTATTATTATTATTGTTGTTATTATTGATGTTGTTGCAAGTTATTACTATTATTATTATTATTATTATTGTCACGTGTGTTATTTTATTCAAGGTTATATTATCTACATAATTATTTAACTGCTTCTCTTCTATCGAATTATGTAAATACCGCTGCAATATATTTTCTTGGTTGCGGCAGTAGCTCTATGTGCGTTAGATTAGTCACTGGGTAATGTTAACTGATATAAACACTATTAACAGTTATACATTATAATAACACAAAACATTTTAACATCAACACTATTAACATCTCACTGATATTAACTAAATACTCCTGTTATGAACCTCTGCAACACCTCTGCAACACCTCTGCAACTCAAACTAACTACTGCAATATATATCAAATGTTGCGTGGAGTTTTACGAGTATACATATATATATAAACATTCTATTTTTCCAAGTAAATATTTCTTGCAACATTTTATTCTATACACCACATCACTTCCTAAACATTCTTCTCAACATTCTACCTCACCGTTAGAAATGTTTACCTCAGTGTTTCTCTCCATCCTACGTTAATATCCTGAGAGAGAAACAATCCTCCTCACGGCATAATCCTATCATCTAGGATTGAATGCGCTTACAACATACATCTGTCACAACATACATCTGTCACAACATACATGTCATAATTTCCACCTATCATATCAACATTTTTTATAAGTCTTTCAACATCTTCCTCTTACACTATCTTTTATTTAATTTTTAGTCAGTCTGTTGCAACATTCTTCTCTTAGTCTGATGTTGAATGTTTTTATTGCAACATTTTTTTATTATTTTTTTTAGCCATTTTTTTTAGATTGGTGCAATATCTTTTTCTTTATTTATTATTGAAAATTTATTGCAACATCTTCCTTTATTTTGATGCTATGTTGCAATATCCTAATCTTTATTACAATAACTTTCACTAAACTCTTTATTTATTTTACAGACAGTTGCAATACGATTCTATTTTTTATTTGACTTGAAACATTATTGCAACATCTACCTATTTACTTTTGTTCATCCTCTCACCTTGTTGCAACATTTTAAGTACAGTTCAGTGCTGTAAATTCTCCAGCACACAACAGGTATTAACAATTTATTCATATATGTATAGTAATGTATCAATGACCATTAATAACTCTTATACACGTACAGTAAGTCATAGTGTAAACATATAACATTAATTATGAGACGTAAATCATCCTGTATATTAATAATTATAAAACATTACCCCTCCCCCTCTAGTGACCCTTCCCTCACCTGGATAATCAATGTTAATATCGCTCCACCAATCATTATCACTCTTATTAACATAACCAGGTTTACTGAGGTACTTCCTGTTACAACCTCCAGCCGCTTTGATTGTCAGGAAGACTCGTGTCATTGCCTCGTGTACCTTAACAACTGTCGCTTTCAATCATAGTGCCATCATATAAACAAAACTAGCCTCCTCCCTTCCCCCCCTTCCTCCCTCCCTTCCCCCTCCTTCCTCCCTTCCCCCTCCTTCCTCCCTCCCTCCCCCTCCTCTCTCCACGACCTCTACCGAGCCTCTCCGCCCCCACCTGGACTGTGTCAATACCGAGTACACATAAACACCTGTCAGGTAGACCCGTGTTAGTGTGGTATAAATGCTAGAACACCTGTCGCTTCGGTACGTGAGGAGACGGTTCTTGTATTGGGAAGAATTTGTGAAAGTTTCTGACAAGAGAGAGAGGAAGTCTTTGATCAACTTAAGATAATCAATCACTATCTAAATCCGATTTAAACTACCTCTATTTTAACCCAGCCTTACTAAATCTAATCTACCCTTAAGCTAACCTGACTTTACCTAATTATTAGCATCCTAACCCAAACCTAATCTGACCTGCTCCTAACCGTAACCTAACCTACCACTAACCTAACCTACCACTAACCTAACCTACCACTAACCTAACCTACCACTAACCTAACCAACCACTAACCTAACCTACCACTAACCTAACCAACCACTAACCTAACCTATCACTAACCTAACCAACCACTAACCTAACCTACCACTAATCTAACCAACCACTAACCTAACCTACCACTAACCTAACCTACCACTAACCTAACCTACCACTAACCTACCTTTGGCTGAAACATTAACTCTTCCGTCCCGGTTTCGAGTCCAACAATTCATAATGGTTCGACTCCGGATTCGCTTCTCGTAAATCCTGTAAATAATTCTTTTCTAAACGTCACCTTTAAAATGAAAGTTATTTATATTATGACCTAAGACTAATTTAGAAAACCTATAAGGGATTTTTTTTTTTATATTTTGTTCCTCGACTTAAAATTCTGAATGGGATTTTGGTTGTAATTGTTGATGGAAAAGTTCATTATAAATTTTCTCTAGTTTGGATATCTGTTGATTATTATTATTATTATTATTATTATTTTATTATTATTATCATTATTATACATTCTCTCTTCACCACTTCACCTCATCTCTCACCTCGCTTTTCCTCCTCCTCTACACTCAAGTCTCACCTTACCACCCCCTCCCCCTTTAACCTTTCCCCCCTTCTATATTAATCTTCATTACCAAACCATTACGCAAGTTCCATCTTCAATATTATCATTAGCTCTGTCATCTGTTTCCATGATTCTTCTGTATATTTAGTTTTCTCACAGTTTTACGTCCTATGCTCACCTCACGTCGACAAAAATGCTCCGTGTTTATATTTAGTTATAACTTTCACTCGATTCGTAGATGTAGTGAAGATGTTTTTACGGTGGTGGAGGTCGATGGTGAGTCAATGATCTGAATTACGGTATATTAAAATTTATTAGTGTTTATGGTAATTATATATATATTACTGACGATGTATATATATCAAGATAGTCTTTTGGTTAGGTTAGGTTGGGTTAGGTTAAGTTTGTTTTTGAAATGTTTGTAAATATTTCACGTTTTTTATTCCAAGGCTGTTCGAACTACCCCGAACTTGACCATGAGTGTTCCAAACTCGTTCGATATATGATTTTTTTTTTTAGCATATTCAGGTAGAGTTTTTATTAGGTCTGTATATTTGCACTATGTATGAAGTCCTTTTGAATAGTATTAATAAAACAAAAATATGCAAATTAATTCATGCTTAAAAAAATATACCCACAGTTATTTAGGTCGATAGAGTAAGGTACCATTTCATTGCCTGTGTAAGACGTGAGAAAGACACCTAGATTCATTCTGTTGCAACCACCTCCTCTCCCCTTCCCCTCCCCCCCCCCCTTGACCTCCACCACATCCAAGGACATAGTTCTCAACCGTGCCATGTTACACGTCTACACGCTCCACTCGCCACAAGAACACTTCAGAGCAACAAACAAACCTTTTATAATTTTTTCCCTTTCATATTCTATATTTTTGCTCAAGTCCACAGTGAGATCTGATTACGAATTTGCCCAACCAGTTCTCAGTCGTCTACAGGAACAAACTGACGCGGGAGAACAAGCAGGGGGCCCCCACGTCACGCCACCACTTGCTCATCCACCCACAACAAACACAGGTAGAGACGTAGCTGTTCCTTATCTCTCTGCTCTTGTAATCCATCAAGAAGCTATAAACACGATCTTTTTTGTTTTGCAACTTCTTCCTCCCCCCCCCCCCCCTCAGAGATCTCCCAGCTGATTGTACACTTACCAAGACGCGCCGTAAATAACAGTAACTCCCACCGCCTTAACATCTTCCACGTCGGCTGCCTCGTCACTCCCTCCTCGCCTCAATATACACACACACTCCCTCCTCGCAGATATAAATATAAATACAAACACTCACTCATAAACATTTTACCATAAGCCTTGAGGATGTTTTTTTCGCGGAATCCATAGAGCCGTGGCGACCCCCCCCCCCCCCCCAGACCTCTCTCATATATTGGGTTGACGCGCTGCCATAGATAGAGCGACTCCTCGGCCACGATATATGACACAACACCCTTGAAGGAGACACTTGCCTTTGTCCTCACCGTCACCGCAGGACAAGTTAGACCCAGCGTCCCTCAGATGGCAGCGACCTCCTCACCTGGACCCTCCGAGGCATCCAGAGCTCTCAAGAGGCTGGTCAAAACACCGAGCAACCTCTATTTATAGCCAAGACTTCATTACGTATACAGCCTTCTACATCTCGGGGTTCAGAACGACAACGAGACAGAAATCTAAAAGAATTTCCTCTGACGAGAAACACTGCTAATAAGATCGTGTCAACCTGAGGTAATATTTCTGTCATCGTAAGTGTGAATCTCTTGTTGTTGTTTTGGTCATTTTCTGCGGATGATTCCTACGTCTTTATCAACCTTCACCCAAGCTGTGGCAACGCCCCACCTCCACTGAATATAAACTCCTCTTGTTTATTTCAGCGGTACGTAATCAGCGTCAGCTTAAGCTTAGAAGATGACGCCCGAGTCTCCACTAACTCTAAATCAAGCGGCTCTAACACCACCAGCAACACTTTCCCAGCGTCTGAAGAGAGCTAAAGTACCTCGCTCATTTGCGCCATCGTCTCGCACCTCGGTGCATGAGTAGCTCTAAATGAGAAAATATTACCTGGGGCAGCAGGGCGCGTGGCCACGACTTTGGAAAAGCCTTCTCCTCCTCCACCTCCTCCATAACAGGGAAGGGACGCCCAAAGACTAGGATGGCAGACGACTGGGCGTTGAAACAAGCCTGGTCATTGCACACACGATGTTGCACTCAAGTGACCTGACTCGCTGGGGACAATAGAGCTAAGACGTAAACAAATGGGGGTCAAGTGGAGTCCCCTGGTGGCACTGACGTCCAGTTTATGGCGGGAGACTTGACCAGCTTCTTAAGGCGTGACAAAGTGTTAGGGAGGGAGAGAGAGAAGATTGGGGAGTGTATCCTCTATTGTTCAACAGTGTGACCACAAAATAAACTTATTCACATTATAAAAACAACTACGAGAACGTAAACATCGATAAACAAATATTCAAACACATTGCATATAATTTTCTCCGAGTTTGTCTTCTTCTTCTTCCTCTTTACTTCACTTATTTTCCCATTCATCTGTTCTCCCGCTCTCCTCTTCTTCTTGCACCCCGTTCGTTCCTCACCACCCTCTTTTCCTCTTCCTCTTTATCGCACCTTGTCTGTTCCTCTCTCTCCGTTCTTTCTTCCCTCCTATCCCTACATCTTATCCTCCCTACTTTGTCCTGTCCTTCCTACACACTTTCCCTCCTTTCCCCTTCCCTCTTTCTTCCCCTCCTCTACCTACCCTCCATCTTTGCATCTCATCTACCCCGTCCCTTCTTCCTTCCCTCCTCCTCACCTGTAACCTCCCCTTCCTTCCTCACCCCATCCCTCCCTCCTCTCTCCCACTCACCTACCACCCCTTCCCTCCTCACCCCATCCCCCCCCCCCTTCCCTCTCCCCACCTCAAGACTTAAGTTTCAGCATCGTCTTGAGGCCTGTTAACACGTAAGGGAAAAATCCTCGTGCATTACAAGACTGGTTCAGATTACAGGATACGGTTCGCTACTAAGAAATGCTTGAGAAAACGCTCCGCACATGTTAATAGTGAGAGGCTGGCCCGGGGGGAGGGGGGGGGAGAGGGGGTTGGGAGGGGGGAGGGAAGGAGGGAGAGGGGAGGGAGGGAGGTGAGAAGAGAAGGAGAAGAGGAAGGAAAGAAGGCGAGGGTAGACACTTATTGGTTGGTCCACTCCCTCGTGCTTGCAATGTAAAAAACATTTAATTTCTTTAATTTATTCCCTGCACTATATCACAGCTTCTTGTATGTCAGATGAGGAAAACGTGTCATGTAACTTTAATTTTATCTTCCATTTAAAAATACCAGAGTTTTTTTATCCAGTTTAAAATTTCAAAAGTATGTGATTTCTTTTTTCGTTGCCTCACTTAAAATTTCTCTCCTGCAAGTTATTTCAGGAATGAGGAAGTTATATCGTTATTTCCTTAGTTATTATAAGGAGTTTTATATACGAATATTTTAAATCAATTCAAAATCAAGTGTTTCAGCTAATTATTTTTCTTAAGTAACAAATAACACAAAAATTTTTAATTCTTACACTTAAAAAAATTATTAATGAAATATATTACTTTTGAGTTAAATGCTGAAATTTGTGACGTAAATAAGTTAAGAATATTCAACTAATTAAAAAAAAATATCATAATTATTTCCTAAAGGTGAAAAACGGAGCGTGATTATTCCTTAGTTTAGGTTAGGTTAAGTAAAGTCAGGCTCTAGGTTAGGTTAGGTAAAGTCAGGCTCTAGGTTAGGTTAGATAAAGTCAGGCTCTAGGTTAGGTTAGATAAAGTCAGGCTCTAGGTTAGGTTAGGTTAGGTAAGGCTCTAGGCTCGAAAATCAGTCCGCCTTTAAGGAAGTTTCAATGAGGCGCTCTCAGCTGACTCTGTTAACCCTTACTTAAGATTCATCCAAGTCGACTTCTTAAATCTCTCGAGGTGCAACAGCCTATTCATCAGACACGCTCATGAATACGTACACACACACGCACACACAGAGGTAACACGATGCTTAACACACACACAAGTACGTACACACACACACACACAGGTAACACGATACTTACAAACACACAAACAGGTACACACACACACACACACGCACACACAGAGGTAACACGATGCTTAACACACACACACAGGTAACACGATACTTACAAACACACAAACAGGTACACACACACACACACACAGGTACACCGAACGAGATGATTCTTTAGTATACATCAACATTAATGATAAAACCTCTTATAACTTATTAATTATCTCTCTACCTGTCATTCTTAAGTACCCAGGTGCATTATGATCATTAGAGCCAATTAGCCACACGTTTAATTGGTAATCATACCTCACAGGTGCTCTGAGGGGGGGGGGGGAGGCGGGAGTACTTGTGTGTGTGTGAGTGTGTGTGTGTGTGTGTGTGTATCATTATTATTATTATTATTATTATTATTATTATTATTGTTGTTGTTATTATTGTTTTGTCGTTGTTGTTGTTGCTATTATTATTAGATGCTACAGGTAACACAGGTACACCTCTCTTGCCTTCAATCACGCTAATTAGAACTCGCTCTTACCTGTCTTCGTTACCTGTTGCTGTCTACGTCTGTCTTCATTCTTCTCTCTCTTACTCCCTCGTGTCTGTCTGTCTGTCTACTGATCCTGTGTCTGGAGTCTCTTATAAGAATTATTTCGCTAAGTTAATAATAAGTTGGTTTGTATTAGTCATCGTACTCAAGGGGCTGCTTAATTGTACTCAGTGGTAATTAATATCGTACTCAAGAAATTAAGTCATCGTACTCAAGGAATTATGTCGTCGTATTCAATTAAATCATTGAAGACATTGTACTCAATAAAAGTAATCGTACTCAAGAAATTAAGTCTCCGTACTCGGTAAATTACGTCAACGTACTAAGTAAATTAAATTACCGTACTCAGTAAATCAAGTCATCATATTCAGTAAATCAAGTCACCGTACTCAGTAGATTAAATCACCGTACTCTGGAAATTAGATCATCGTACTCTGGGAATTACGAGAAGAAAAAACAGTCACCTTACTACTAGTGTTTACTGTAATCAACTTTCTTGTATACAATGTTTACTTTCTTCCCTAATGGTCCCTGATATACCCTCGGGGCACCCTTAGTCCACCCAGCTGTGAACAAGTGCCTGGATTTATAGTCATGGTCGTTCAAGAGGTCAAGTGCAAGCCTTCTGTACCAAACAATGGCTTTTAATGTTTAGTTGTGTTCATACTCCTAGGTTAGGTTAAGTTAGGTGTGGTTAGGTTAAGTTAGGTGTGGTTAGGTTAGGTTAGGTGTGGTTAGGTTAGGTTAAGTTAGGTGTGGTTAGGTTAGGTTTTCATACACGTTGAAACTTTCATTTCCTTGACTACATGAAACACCCACGAATTAGTTTCACCACAAATTTTTACTCGTGTCATTTATTTACCAAATTCCCTACCAAACGGAGCATTTACACAAGAAATGATTATCATATCAGAACTCACTGATGAAAATATAGTAAAAAAAATAAACATTAAAAGAAATAAAGCTTCGGCGGGTTAGTGTCAAATTTCAAGGCTTGGATTAAATTTTCCTGACCCAAAACGAGATGAGAAACATACTCAATTACCTTATTTGAAGTATGTGAGTAACCAGTATCAAAACACAACTCAGCTCCAACTCATTCGATTCGGTCCCCCCAATAGGCCAGGTCTCGAATAGCGCTCCGGTACTGCTTCACTCTAGGGATTCGTTCTTCCTGGTTTGTCGTCAGCCTTCTTTGTGAACCCCGACCCAGCGTTGTAAATACCCGTAGGTCGATAAGGTATAGTTCCTCACTTCAGGATCAATAGAACAGAAGGACTGGTACCGTCACGCCCGTCAAGAAGCCGTACAGTAATGTCCTACACGACCACAAGACAGAAGGAGAGGACCGTCCGTTCTCACACAGGGAGGTTCCACTACTGACTGACTCCAACACCAGCAGGCCATCTACACCTCGTCGTCTCGTTAGCATTATTATTACGCAAAGCATAACAATAATGATCACTTTGGTGCTTTGAATAGCCGATTAATTGCAAATACATGAGATTATATATATTCCTCGTTCAATTGTGTCTTACCATTGTAACTATATTTTAAATATATCTAATTAATTAGTGTATTTTTGTTCTTGGCAGTGTTAAATTTTTGGTCGTTATACCTTTTTCGATTTTTTTTTTAGTTTTATCCAGTGACTTTTATTGTGTGTTAATATTACAATTTATACTGAGACTTTATCGAATGGGAACACACACACACACACACACACACACACACACACACACACACACACACTTAACCATTACATTATATTCATTATAGCGAAATAACTAAAAGTCCCCCCCGAAATTCTTAAAGTTTTTTCGTCCTTCAGAAATCGCTCATCAGTGAAGATTATTTCTGAGTTGAAACCATTGTGAGAGATGACTCGAATTCCCGATGAAGAGGTTGTGAGGCCAGATGGAGCAGCCAGGTGTGTCGAGGGCTCAGGTTACTGCCTCCTTCAGGTCATGATTCAAGTAACAACTCTTAACTTAACACTCCACCCCCAGGAAGGTATTACGAGGTAGAACTTGAATTACCCTTGAGTTGAACCTTCTATCTTTGACTTATGGCTCTAGGTTAAGTGTCTCGGGTATTTATAAAAATATATGTACACATTGTATCTGTCTCTGTGTTATGCTGCCGACACACACAGGTTAATGACCAGGTAGCTTGATGGGTACACACCGCCATGAATATATATATATGTGTGACTTCAACCATCTGCTTGACACAAGACCCTCACTCAAGAATGTATTTTATCTAAAGGTTTAATATCTGTAGGAGTTATTTGAAAGCACAGACACTTAACAAAATTTCTCACAAGCACAAGCACAGATTTAAATGATATATTATCTGTAGGTACAGTGATTTGTCCTGTTCCGTCACTCACCTCTGTACACTGTAATGTCTATATACACTTGAGGTTAATCCAGGCTTTAATTTCCTTACTATTAACTGAGGTAACGAAAATAGATCTTCCTGTACCCCCCTGAAACCCTGAGGCGACACCTGTGATAATTAACTATCTCTCTCTTGTACAGGTAAAACTTATCTCCCACAGAAATAGGTAACTTATCTCTACTGGTCAATTATCTCCTCAGGTAACTTATTTCCCACACAGAGATATAAATATTTCTCAGAGATTAATTAGTGGATGTTTCTGTCTCAGCTATTAATCAGGAAGCGACTGAATATTAATTGTTTAAAAGGCCAAGAGCGATTGAAAGACCGACTTGCTATTTGCATGACTGTGGGTCCGCCCTCTCTCTCACCCTCCCTCTCACCCTCCCTCCCTCCTTCCACCTCCCCCTTACTCCCCTCTTCCCCCCTCCCTCTCCCCTTATTCCTCTCTTCCTCCCTCCCTCTCCTCCCTACTCATCCCTCTCCTCCTTTCCTCCTTCTCACCCACCTCCTCCCTCCTTCCCTCCCACCTTCGTCCCTGCCTACCTCCTACCTGGGAACACGGGAGGCGGCCGTCACCTCCATCTCATTAGTGGAGAACTATCAGGTATTCACTTAACGGTGAATTGCTTGTCCACCTCTCACTTGAGTGCTTGTGGCCGAGGAGAGAGAGAGAGAGAGAGAGAGAGAGAGAGAGAGAGAGTACCGCTTCTCCAGGTAAGAGAGTCGCACCTTGGCTAATCAACACTTACATCAGGCCGCTAAAACACATAAAGCTCTTGATTCTTTTTATAGATGCAAAACACAACACTTGAGGCTCCAGTGTTTTGTTTCCTCTCGAGTTTATATTATGATGGTCGAGGATGACTTAACGAGGGGTAGGAGGTAATTAGGAGTTTGTTAAGTTTTTATTAAGTCATGTTGGCAGGTAACTCTTAAAGGTATTTTGCTCTAGAATTAAGACCTAGTGAACGGCGCTTAATAACCCTGGTAGTTTAATCACCTGAAACAGCAACAACGGCAACAACAACAACAACGACAACAATATCAACGACAACAATAATAACAACAAAAACATCAACAACAACAACAACAACAATAACAACAATAATAACAACAAAAACATCAACAACAATAATAACAACAACAACAACAACAATAATAACAACAACAACAACAACAATAATAATAACAACAAAAACATCAACAACAACAACAAACACCTGACCAACGTAAATAAACTAACCCTTTTAAATTTATTGTTTTCTTAATATAATAACCTGAACATAACTTTATTTCTTCTAATTAAAACATTAAGACGACCAACACTAATAGGAACATCTTGTTTTTATATAATCAAACCAAACAAAAAAAAATTTACACAATCCACTTACAAAAACGATGACCAGCAACAAGTATAATAAGTCTTAAGTAACATCATTAAAAGTCTTATAAAATTAACGATTATTATACCACTACGAATGGAAGAATAAAATACAAAATGAAATATGATAAACTTGTTCCTCTGCTATAACATTGTCACTAAAATACTACAAAGGTAACTTATTATTTCGAGGTATATTTCCATTCTGTTGATAGTTTGCGTGGGGGAAGGGAGGTTCTTCATGTCCCTGACTCATTATACGTCTCCCACTACACATTATAGACAGTGCTAGTAATTAAGGGAGCGTTAAGTGATGGAGTGTAAGCCCATTAACTATACCTGGTAATTAAGAGGTAATGAAAGAGATTATTATTGAGCATGAGATGGAACCCTCCACCTCCTCCACCTGTCCCCCCCCCCCCCCCACCTTTCTTTTCCCCCCTTACCTCTCCCCCTCCCTCCCCTTACCTGCCCCCCCCCCATCCCTTTTACTTACCTGCATGACAAATATTACAACATGACGAGTCTTTTAGCTAGGTGGACAAATACCTTTTTTTTTGTGAAGTGTAACATGCAAGGTATCTACACCTGGCGCTCTTAATTAGCTATTCTACCACTGACTACCTGAGGGAATTGATGTCGTGTGAATGATGATAATGATGATGATGATAATGTTTATGAATAAAGATCACCAGCTAAATTAAGTGTACAGCAAGGTTCGTATGTGTTGGGAATGGCTATGTCTATACAGGTAACATGGCTTGTATAAGAATAGCGAGGTAGTGTGTAGGTGTGTCCAGGTGATTTAATTAATGCATAAGAGGAGGGATGTGGTTATATAATGAGATCATTCTTCTGTGATCATTATAGGAGTTATTAAAGTGGATGTATGATGATTATTATTTTGTCGTTTATTAAGGAGAGTTAGTCGAGGTTAGGTTAGGTTAGGTTAGGTTGATTAAATGTTATGGTGGTGGATCTGATCTTTGTATTCCTCTTAAAAGAAAAACAAAGCGAGAGAAAATTGTATTCATTAACTCGAGCTGAAGACAAACTATCAAACGTAATTGAATACACACGTTGAACCTTCCAATATTTGTGGGGAGCGTGTGTGTGTGTGTGTGTGTGTGTGTGTGTGTGTGTATCAATGCTTATTCAAATGAGCGTCTCTCTCTCTCTCTCTCTCTCTCTCTCTCTCTCTCTCTCTCTCCTATAATCCTCTCTCTCTTTCTCTTCTACCCACCCTCCTTCTCTCTCTCTCCTACCCACCCTCCTTCTCTCTCTCTCCTACCCACCTTCCCCCTCTCTCTCTTCTACCCACCCTCCCTCCCTCTCTCTCTCTCCTACCCACCCTTCCCTCCCCTTCTCTTATAATGTCAACAGTTCACGAGGGAGGATGATAAATGTCGTTTCTGGTCTTATCGCCAACTTCTTCAGCACTCATGACCATAACAACCCCCCCCCACTCCTCCCCCCACCCCCCAACCCCCCCCCACCCCCACCCCCCCACCAGCCCCCACCCCCCCCCCCCCACAGAGACTCCAGACGTACACCGTGGAATTAGAGTTTCTGTTTAAGACTTGAGAAACAAAAAGAAGCTCATACGAAGATTTACCTCCCAACTCACATGAAGTTTAACCACCCTAGAGCTAACCTAACCTAATTCCACAGGCATCGTTAGAGTATTTAAACACCAGGTGAACCAAAACAAAATGGGGGATTAATCTTCAGGTGATCCTCCCCCTCCTCCCCCCCCCCCAGGAAAAATTATATTACTCATAGTTTTGTTGGATGAAAAACCTTGATCATGTGACGGTGTGATTGTTACCTGGACTACGACTAATTAAGCGTCATTACAGGTACTTCTACACATTATCATACGCTCCGCTAGTTAAAACAATTATCCTATACTTCTTCAGGTAATTTCACAAGTTTCTGTTATGTGTGTAAATGAATTTGAAAAATGTTAATACCTTGTTCTTCCCATGTTATAAAAACCAGCGAGTGAAATAATGAACTTTTAAAAATGAAACAGCAACTTTTCTTTGACCATTGCATGAGGAAGGGAAAAAAAAAGAAGTTAACACGCATATGGAAATTAAGGTGTGGTATATTTTTTTGTGACTTTCCTTCCCTTAGTAAATTTACACTCAGCACCACGCAAGATGTCAGGATGTTACAGCTAGTGGGGGAGGAGGGGGAGAGAAGCGTGTCTTGCTCTCATTATAACACAAAATGCTTCAAGCTCCAACGCGTCTTCCAAATTAGATCAGTTGCTTCAGCATAATCAACGACCTGAGAGACAAGTGAACGTGTTTCCCCACTTACACACACACACACACACACGCGCACACACACACAACACACACACACACACACACACACACACAACTATCTCCAAAATGTACTCAAACCACATTATCTCTCAACGTGTACGAGTCCTATTGAGAGACAATAAGAGACTTGGTTCAGGTAAGGTGTAAAACTTAAGGACGTCTCATGAATCGCTTAACACCGTTGGCTTTCTAACCATTGGTCATGAGGGTGAGATAATACACGTTCTTGTTTCATTAAGTGGCCGAAAAGTAAACAAAAACTAGGCTTGAAGTTAGTGGCCAGAACGAATCCTAACACCGACCTTTCCAATCCAGAACTTTCCAGCACAGTTCAGACCAGACCTTTCCAGCCCCAGTCCAGCACAGTCCAGTTCAGTCCAGCCCAGCCCAGCCCAGCCCAGCCCAGCCCAGCCCAGATAATTCCAGTACAGTCCAACCCAGATCTTCCCAATCACGCACCTTCTCCCTCCCTCCCTCTCTCTCTCTCTCTCTACGCCGCCGCCATCACCTCCCATCTCTCTCTCTCCTTCAGCCCCTTAAAGTCTTCCTCCCTCCTATTTCAATTACCCGTTATCAAATGTGGGCTTCAAATATTTGGCCCGTTCATTATAGTTCATTATTCTTATCCTCGCCTCAACCAGACTGTATAATGCTCGGGTTCTTCCAGCCTGAGAGAGAGAGAGAGAGAGAGAGAGAGAGAGAGAGAGAGAGATGCACATCGGAGAGTGGGGCGGGCAGGCAGGCAGACGGGAAGAGATGCGGGCAGAGGGGACGATCTTGAAACACCATCATCCTTCATTACAACTGAACGCTCTATTTCCTGCCCCTCTTACCCCCTCCCCCTTGAGAAGGTTCCCCCTTATTTTACATCTTAATTGACTTTATCTCGACTGAATATAACTCTAGGGTCTATATAAGGTAGGAGGACCATTTTTGTTGCTATCTCCCTCTCTCTACTTGGACACTGATGGACCTCGGGTAACAGTGCCGAGGCAGGGGAACGAGAAACCTCCCTGAATGGTGATAAAAGGAGGAAGGTAAAGGTGTGTAGGGCAGAGTAATTGTCCGCTACATATGACTACACCTGAATTAGTAAACCAGATCCAAGGTTTATTGCTGAGATGGTGGACTGTTACAAGGACACTAGGAACTGGTATTTGTATTACGATTAAAATTAACAGATCATGTTACAGTCACATGGTTAGTTTTATATAGTTACAGATTATATTACAGTCACGTAACGACAAGTTGATAGATACGATTACATAGATATAAATTATTTTGATTACAATTAAGATTATGATTCAATTACATTCATAATCAATTACAGAGTTTTATTTCACGGTAACAGGTGATATTGTAATTAAGTGGGCGTTGACGTGTTACCCAGATAATGAGATACAGGTAAGATACAGCGGGTTACAGGATAGTGTGAATTATAACCCCAATCATATTTTACTTTTCAGTGTAACGTACAATACTGTAATTTTATAGTATATGTTTCCGCGTTACAATACTGGGGGGGGTGGGGGAGGGGGTGGAGGGGGGGAGGGGGAGGGGGGGAGGTTAATCTTTTACCTTTATGTAATGAGATACAGGCAGATTACATCCTATTATGTATTATGACAACTAAATTACATCCTTGTGTGAAATATGACACCATCTACCATCACTGTAACACAAACTATCAAGTTTATGGTGAATATTCTCGCCATTACACAACACTATGAAATGAGATCTTTGTTTTTAAAGGTATCAGATCCAGGTAAGTTAATCTCTCCCATTAATTATGACAACATTGGGGTATTTCACCTTCACACCGAGGCGAGTGAGATTGTCTGGTCGTAAACACGGGAGAGAGAGAGAGAGAGGGGGGGGGGGGGGTTGGCACACTCGTTAAGGTGGTGTTAGATGGTTTAGTGTTAGTATTACAAGCTATTAACGAGAGCTGTTAATGACTACATGGGGGAGTAATCCTCTGCTAAATGCTGCCATTAACGATCAGGACTTGACACGTTTTATTATTTCTGGCTATTATTGGGAGATGAGGTGAGAAATAAGAGTGAGGATTTTGTTTTGTCTCTCTCCCTCTCTCTCCGTCTCATTAGTTCTTTTTCTCTCTATTTTTCGTTTCTCTCTCTCTCTCTCTCTCTCTCTCTCTCTCTCTCTCTCATTGGCTATCGATGGCTTTCTCTCTCTCTCATTTTCTCTTTCCAATCCTCTCTCCTTTTATAACTTCTCCTTCCTTCTATCCCTCACTCCTTCCTTTCCCTCCTCTCCCCCTTCCTTCTCCTCCCCAACGGTACTCAGCCTCTCTCTCTCTCTCTCTCTCTCTCTCTCTCTCTCTCTCTCTCTCACACACACAACACATTGGAGTGAGGGAAAAAAAGAAGGTGCAGCAGGTCTCATCTTACAGGCCTGTGTAACCTGCAGCAGTAGGAGCCACCCACCCACCGAACCACCCACCCACCCACCGATCAGAAAGCCAAGAGAGAGGAGAGGACCTTACACCCACCCAGCTGTCTTCCTGAAACACGCCCATCACCATCACCACCACCATCACCATCACCACCACCATCACCATCACCACCACCATCACCATCACCATCACCACCACCATCACCATCACCACCACCATCCTACTATCACCACCATCATCACCACCATAAAGAAGGAAGGAAGGAAGGAAGGAAGGAAGGAGGGAAGGAAATGGTGGATAAAAGGAGGAGGAAAATCAGAGTAATTAACAGAGGAAGAAAGAAGAGAAGGAAAAGAAGTCAAATGAGAACTTTAAGTGAGTCATTCTTCTTGGAATTCTGTAACAATCAGTTGAGTGGGGGCTGCCTCGAGGGGGTGGGAGGGGCTGGTTGAGTGGGAGGGACTATCTCGGTGGGTGAGAGGGAGAGGTCGAGTGAGGGGGGGGGGTTGCCTCGGGGAGTGGGAGGGGCTGCTTGAGTGGGGGCTACCTGGAGGAGGAATGGGCTGGTCGAGTGGGGGCTGCCTCGAGGGGTGGGAGGGGCTACTTGAGTGGGGGCTACCTTGAAGGGCCCTAAGAACACACTGACAGGTACAAAGTGCAGGAAGAAACGACGTTATCAATTAAGGGTGGTAAAGTCTCTCCCCTCTCTCTCCTCCCCACTCCCCCTCTCTCTCCTCCTCCTCTCCCCCTTCTCCCATTACCCCTCCTTCACCCCGACTTTCCTCATTCTCCCATCTTTCACCCCACCACCCTGTCACCCCGTCACCCCCTAATGCCATCTCACTGTACAGTCGCGGGTCACAGGGGGTGGAGTAGTGACGCCACAGGGGAAGGAGGTGGCTGTGAGAACGATGACGTCACGGTGGGCAGGTCAGAAGCAAGGTTAGGTTAGGTCAACAGGTGGGAGTCTCTTTTTTTTTCTTCTCCTCCTCCTCCTCCTCCACATCCTCTTCCTCTCCTCCCGCTCCTCCACCACCTCCCCACCACTATCACCAACACCATCTCCTGCTCCACCACTACCTGCTTTTGCCCCAACACCCTTATATTCCTACCTATAGCACAGACTGGCAGGGCAAGGGAAGGGCAGGGTAGGGCAGGACAAAGCAGGCCAGGGCAAAGCAGGGCAAGGCAGGGCAAGACAGGGCAGGGCAGGGCAGGGGAAGGCAGGGGAGGGCAGGGTAGGGGAAGGCAGGGGAGGGCAGGGCAGGGCAGGGCAGGGCAAGGGGAAGGCAGGGGAGAGCAGGGTAGGGCAGGGCAGGGGAAGGCAGGGGAGGGCAGGGTAGGTGTTGATCCGTTTCCTAACATGAGGCAGGTTACCTCACCTCACCTGGTAGGATGTCTTGCACACCGGCGGCTCGTTCTACCATCATGCAAGAACACCTGATTATATTCTTAGTTTATTGCCTAATGTACACGAGGGAGGGGGGGGGGAGTCCTGTTCTTAAGACACTAACTCGAGAACCTTAAGTGTGTGAAGGGAATTGAATCTCACTGTTGTTGTAGTGGTTGTTGTTGTTGTTGGTGGTGGTGGTGGTAGTGTTGTTGTTGTTGTTTATGTCGTTGTTGATGTTTTTTGGTATTATTATTATTATTATTATTATTATTATTATTACTTCTATAACATTCTAATTCCTCCATTACAACTACCTAACTTTGCCTCCTGTGTAATATAATCCGGAATATCAGTGAGTATTATCGTCTTTCCTAATCAATGCGCTCTGTTGACAGTGTTTACTTTCATTCGAGTTTTTATGTAAGTTTCGTGTGTGTGTGTGTGTGTGTGTGTGTGTGTGTGTGTGTGTGTGTGTGACGCTTGGCCGGGAGTTTAAATACAGGATAGTTGCTCAGGTGGGGCTAGAGAGAGGACGAAGTGGAGGGAAGAAGAGGGAAGGACGAAGTGGAAGAGGAATGGTGGATAGGGAGGGACGAAAGAATGGGATGGAAGAGAAGGAGATTCAGGTGTGTTGTATTATTATAGTTGCTTATACATACACACACACACACACACACACACACACACACACACTTGAACTCACAAATCCCATTCAGAATTATCCTCAGTTTCTCCCTTAAAGGTCAGAGAGCTGTTACGTTACGCCTCACCTCACAAGCCACGCCCCCGCTCTTGACGTCATGCTTGAGCTCACATACCACGCCTACGCTCTGACGTCATGGCAAGGCTCACAAGACACGTCCACTCATAAAAATACTCACATGTGACGTCACGCCTGGGTTTACATGCCACACCTATATTGTAACGTAACACCTGGGATTAAAAACCACCCCTACAACAATACGTCACAGTTGACCTATTAAACCACGCCTACAACAATACGTCACAGTTGACCTATTAAGCCACGCCCACAACAATACGTCACGCTTGACCTCCTAAGCCACGCCCACAGTTTCTTTGCCAGACAGCGAAAGGACAAACTCTTGCCTCTCACCTGCCGGGAGACACTACCGGGGCGAGGTCACACTGTGTACACTGAGGTCACACTGTGTACACTGAGGTCACACTGTGTACACTGAGGTCACACTGTGTACACTGAGGTCACACTGTGTACACTGAGGTCACACTGTGTACACTGAAGTCACACTGTGTACACTGAGGTCACACTGTGCACACTGAGGTCGCACTGTGTACACTGAGGTCACACTGTGTACACTGAGGTCACACTGAGGTCACACTATGTATGCTTAAGTGACACTCACAGCCCAAAACTGTTCATAATGACTCAAACTCATCAACTCTCTCGATCCTCTATGTTACCTGTAGGGGAAACAGACTCCAGAAACTCTAATGGTGATCCAATTCTTAATAAAAAACCTATAAACATTTCTCTTGATCATCTAGACATTCCTGGAAGTTTCAGATAGAGAATTAAACTCCCCCTCAACACCCAAACAACTCGTAAAACACCTCTCTCTCTTACCTCCATCCTTCAACCCTACTAATATAACCCCAGAAAACCTCTCCTTCCCTCCCTCCTTTCCCCCTTCCCCCAATTTAACCCCAATAAACCTCTCCAGTAAGGTGATCCAACTGTCTCCCCCTCCGTCACCCCCCCCCACCACACACTGTCTTGAGGAGCATCACCGGCCGTGGTTGTCCCTCACCCTGCTAGTGGCTAATGTTGACACTGGAACCCAGCCATGAAATAACATTGACACAACTCACCCGGGGGAGAGAGTCCTTGCCAAGACACGGTCACATGTGTTGTCTCTATGCATTAGGGTTGGGGTGGGGTGGGGTGGGGCGGGGTGGGGCGGGGTGGGGTGGGGTGGGGTGGGGTGGGGTGGGGTAGGGAAGGTTAGGAGGTGGAGTGGCGAGGAGATCGGGGAGGAGTTGGAGTAGTAGGGAGGAAGATAGTGAGAGAGGAGGAGTAGACAGAAAAATGGAGTGGGTTTGAAGGGGTGGAGAGAAAGGTAGAGAGGGAAGGAGAAGAGGAAATGGAGAAGTAGGAAAAATATGTTAGAGAATCAGAGCACGAGGAGAGAGAGAGAGAGAGAGAGAGAGAGAGAGAGAGAGAGAGAGAGAGAGAGAGAGAGAGAGAGAGAGAGAGAATACCAAGAAAATAGAACAAAAAGAAAAAGAAAACAAGAGACAAGATGGAACAAGAAACTAATCATCCATCATTATAATTATTTACCCAAACACAGATAACCAACACGACTGTATTGAATGATCTTAAAGGTGGTTTTCTTTACGTGGGCCGTGGGCACAGGAGGAGGTGGTGGGCCGTGGGCACAGGTAAGAGTTTAAGAGGAGGTGGTGGGCAGTGGGCACAGGTAAGAGTTAATAAGGGAAAGGAAGGTGTAGTCTTGTCAAGTACAGTTCAGGTCAGGTCAGTTTTGTTCAGGTCTGTTTAGTCTAACTCAGGGGGTCACTGAATGCCATCATCTGCCTACAAGAGATTGTGAACGAGTCAAGAGCATTTTTTTGGAGGGACTGATGAGAAATGTTCGAGTGTTTGATAATAATAATAATAATAATAATAATAATAATAATAATAATAATAATAAATAATAAATAATAATAATAATAAAACACAAAAAAATGGGGTGAATCTTAAGTGCAGACCAGCAAGTGAGAGGACAAGAGGCAGTGGCCCATGACAGCTGATGCTTGAGTGCTTACTTAATCCCGTATACTAAGACACGCCTGAGGGACGTCTCACTCGAGTGACAGCACCAGCGACCCGCCACAGACAGAGGCTTTTGTTGTGTTGGGGTAAAAGTCTGGAAGATGTGAATGACTGACTCTTCTGGACTCTGTTGGAGGGGGAGGTGAGGGGGAGGTGAGCAGGATGAGAGGGAAGGAGGTGGGAGGGGAGGGGGCAAGAGGGTGGAGGAGGAGAAGAGACGGAAGACGAGAAGTAGGAGGAGGAAGAAGAGGAATACAGGAGGCAGTGAGAGTAGGTGACACAGACTTTGACAGTGACACTTCTGATCGTGACAATGAAGTTCTTAAAGGTGACAGTGACAGTTTGACAAGTGGTGATAGTGACATTTCTATCATCAATGGTAAGAGTGATGGCAGCGGTGACAATGATAACATATGACAATGGTGACAGATGGCAGTATAGACGTGAAAGAAAAATGACAGTAGTGACAGCCGGGTGAGTGGGTATGGATGGGCATGGGTGAGTGGGTATGGGGGCCGCTGGCATGGGTGAGACTCGTGTACCTTTCATCTCGAGTCATTAATGCAAACACACCTCAACTTGCAACGCCGAGGCTGGAATAACAACTGAGGAGTTTGGAGAGAGAGAGAGAGAGAGAGAGAGAGAGAGAGAGAGAGAGAGAGAGAGAGAGAGAGAGAGAGAGATAGAGAGTAACGGCCGAACACAGGAGGTAATTTAAGATATCACACAAAAAAGTGGGAGGTACGCACTCGCTTCACCCTTTAGCGGGATGCTGGTATCTTCTCGGTGACACCTGTCTCCCTGCGTCCACCTGGCCCTGGAGATGATCACGTCACTTATACTGACGTCAACTGATAGGTAGCCTCGAAATATACAAATCAGACAATTAATCGGGTGGTTAGCCAAGGTGTAAAGTCAGTGCTTACCCCCTAACACATTTTACAAACAGAAAGAAATTTGTTTTTAAAGTTATTTATCCAAGCTAAAGTGTTCAGGGTAAAGCGTTGACTTTACACCTTGGCTGACCACCGATTAATGGTCTGGTTTGTGTGTTTCGGGAGGTGGGGGAAGGGATGGACCCAGGGAAGTTGCCAGTTAAAAATTGCGAGGCTGCCAATCTGTGTGGCTTATAAGTGGACTATACCTGGAGAAGCTGTCAGTCACTTGTGGCATGGGTGACACCTGCCACCTCTCTAGCCATCTCATCTTCAGCTCCGGACGAAGAAGATGACCCACTCTCAGTATCAGCGTCTGGAGTATCGCTGGGGTAGGGTGTCACTCCTTAAGTTTCATGGTCGTAATGAAAAATTTCATGCTTATTGTGAAGCCGATCATTTGGAATCCTTGAAGCGACGATAAAACTGCCCATCAATGTTGGTGTACCGAGTAATGACACGTTTCCCGGCTAGACTTTAATGCATACAGATCTCTTCATTACTGAAAGATGAAGATTTACCAGAATGTTTAAGGTTCGTATAATTTCATGCACACCCCTCGTCCGCCCCTCTCCTCCGAACACTCTCTTCTACTCTTCCTACTTTGCCTCCTCCCTGTTTTTTCATCTTTCACTTGATTCTTCTTTACTTTATTTTGTCTTGTATGAAGCAAAATATATCCTTATATTTTTTTCTCTTTTGTTGTGACTTAATTGATTACTGTATTATGTTACTGTTGAGAGTCTTAGCTTGTTGTTGAAGCTGATATACAGTTTTAAGAGTTGATAATTTATTACCTTTTGCTTCCACTTTCATCACAATGGTTGTAAGTTTTTCTCGTCTATTCAGTTCCTCCTTTTCTAAAAATTTCATTAAAACCAGCAATACCTCATTCCTCTTCTGACTACATAGGATACTTGAAAGTCCTTTGCCATCCTTCACCTTCTCCCACCACACCACACCACACCACACCATACCACTCATCCTCCCATACTTCTTAACTTCCTAATCCACTTGAATTCTCAGATTCGGTTTCTCTTGATAAGACATTCTTCTCATCCAGTTGACCTGACCTGACCTTTGGCCACTCTCTCAACCTCCCAGAAGATGCAAGAGGCCGCGTCTATCACGACCACCTTCCTCCCCCCCTTCAGGAGAGACCGAGATACTGTCACTACGACCCTGCCCTCCACGCGCCGAGTGCAAGTTTCCATGAAATTGCAAAAGTCAACAGCAAAGGGTAAGCGTGGAGTGTGGCTGGTCCGAGCTCCCTAGTGCGTGACGGCCGGTGCTGGAGACTTCAACATGATTTACGTAGTGATCCAGCGGCAGCTCTGAGCGCAGTCGAACGGAACACCCTCCTCCCCCTCCCAACCCCGTTATTTCGTTACTTTCCTTAACCTCTACCTTCGTTAATATCACATTACTGACCATTATCTATCAACCATTTCACCTCCTGGTTGCCGAAGACATCATCACCAACACGGACCATAAACAAAGACACAAGATTCAAGAAATAAATATTCCTTCGGGAGGTTGAGGGGGGAGTTTCTTCAGCGAATAATCTGGAGATGCTATTAGTCCCGGGTAGCAATGATGGATGCGTCGGTAGTAATGTGTGGAGGCTGCAAATATAGCGCTACACCCTTAAAACAGACAGAGAAAGAACAAAAGAAAGATTTCCACTCGATGTAAGTATGCTGGAAGAGGTTTATTACTGACACACCAAAGAGCATCGTAGGCGTTTGTGACGGAGGTTAGTGGAGGAGCCGAATAGGGAGTCGTGGGGATTGTGGGGAGGTGGATTGGATGGTTGTAGGAAGAAGTTAGTGTATAAGTCGAGGAGGAAGTCGTAGGGAGGCAGTGAGGGGGTCGTGGGGAGAAAAAGAAGGTCGTGGGGAGACAAAGAGGGTCGTGGGGAGACAAAGAGGGTCGTGGGGAGAAAAAGAGGGTCGTGGGGAGACAAAGAGGGTCGTGGGGAGAAAAAAGAGGGTCGTGGGGAGAAAAAGAGGGTCGTGGGGAGACAAAAAGGGTCGTGGGGAGGCAGGGAGGGGGTCGTGGGGAAGAAGTGAAAGTGGGATGTGGGAATCAGTAAGAGGTGAGTAGTGGGGAGCTAAAAAGAAGGTCGTGGGGAGCAAAGAAATAAGATCATAGAAAGAGGTCGAAGGCTTTCCCGTAGAAGAGGTTCGAACTTGGGGCTTTAAGGTCAATAATTTTGGGGCTGAGGTCGAATAAGGGGGTGGGAGTGTTTAAGGGTAGTGGGTGGTGGGCGGTGGGTGGTGGGTTGTGGGTGGTGGGTGGTAGCATCATCAATAAAGGTAGATGGAGATGATGGGAAAAAATATGTTTGTTGTCATAGCTTGCCAGCGTTCACAGCGGGGGGGGGGGGAGGGTGAGAGAGAGAGAGAGAGAGAGAGAGAGAGAGAGAGAGAGAGAGAGAGAGAGAGAGAGAGAGTAACACAAACACCAAATTCATCATTCACTGTTTTGCATATTACACCAGACTCACTCGTGTCTTCCGTGAGTCAAAATTATAGAAGACGAAGAAGATGATGATGAGAAGAAAAGAGAAAGAAGATAAAGAAGGAAAAGGGGAAGGGGAAGAAAGGCAACAACAATAATAATAATAACAACAACAAAAACAACTAAAAGAAGAAAAATACACAAAAGCGGAAGAAATGAACAAGAAAAAAAGATGAAGAAGAAATAAAAGAACAAAAATAACAAATGAAAAACAAAAATAAAAACAAAAATGAACAAATGAAAAACAAAAATAAAAGAACAAAAAAAGAACAAATAAAAAAAGTAAAAACAATGATCAAAATACAACTCCCAACCACACACAATAAATATTAATAATAAAAAAAAACATCAATTATAATCGATACTACCAATTACCTTTCATCAAAACGACCCATAAAAGGTAATGAACAATTTACTTCAATATTTGCGTATCGACCACTTACCATGGACCTTACCTGCGTGGGGGGGGGGGGGGGGTAGACGCTAACACATGAACTCTGGGATAGTGTTGAACCTAACCTAACCTAACCTAACCTAACCTACTCCCACCATAACCAAAATTACGAGGAGGAGGAAGAAGAAGAAGAATAAGAACAGAAGAAGAAAGAATGGAGGAGGAGGAAGAGGATAATTAAACCACACACACACAGACACACACTCACACACACACACACACACACACACACACACAGTCACCCTTGAGGTACACACAAACATGGAAACGAGACGACATTATGTTTACACTTCACTTCTCACAGTGTAAACGACGTCACCTTGTTTACTGTATAGTTTGGCATCCTCCGAGTGACATTAAACAGATACACGAAGGATTAAATGTGTGAATAACAATTGAATATACGAAAGAGTGAATTATATCAACAAACATACATATACACATACATTCACATACAAACAATTACACATACACACATACACACACACACAACCCTCCCCCCCCAACATTCGTCTAAGATATAAATTTACACACGCTCAAGACTCACAGAGATACACTGGGGTCATGGGTCGAGGCAGCATGGGGCGCTAATGACCGTGGGGACAATATTTTTCTCTCTCTCTCCTCTCAAGAGTTTGTTGTGTAGGAAAAAACCTGTTGTGTCGACTAGCTGGTGGTGGAGGATCCGTGAGAGGTTCGGGAAAGACCACAGGACGCTCCCAGATCCTCTTTAATCAACGGGGAAGGGTGTTTTGAGTCCCTATAGTGTGGGGTGGAATATAAGTGACGAGGGAAAAACATATGATAATCGGTGTTGGTGAATATATAATAAATGACGAGGGAAAACAAATGAATGTCAGTGAATGTTGTGTTTCTTTGTGGTACAAGTTTATGATGATATAAGGAAAGAAAACTGACATAAAAGGAGTGACTGAATGTTCTTTAATGGCGGAAAAAGATAAATTATAATATTTCATTCTTCTTTAAGACATAAAATAGTAGTGAAGGAGGAAATACCAGTAAGAATACGTCATGACACACCTATAATTCCCCTACAAAAAGAAAAGAGAAACAGTCAATAGAGATTCCGATTCTTTTACGACATTGAAAAAAATTAAAAAAATTGACAGTCAACACACCGCCATGAGTCTTTCTGACGTGGGAAAAAAACAAACAACGATACTGAAACACTCTTAGTTATTTAATATTAATATTTTGAGTTTAAAAGAAGATTTAGACAAGAAAATATATAAATAAACTCCTTCTCCCACCAACAGGACTACCCAGAGAGAGGTAAAAAAATAGTATCGTTAATAGATAAGACTTGTGATGAGAGAGAGAGAGAGAGAGAGAGAGAGAGAGAGAGAGAGAGAGAGAGAGAGGGGAGATACTAACACGACACACACCTGAATGATGATGATGATGATGATGGTGATAATGATGATGATGATGGTGATGATGATGATGAATGAGAAGAAGTATTATTTACCTAAGAAGAATGAATGGATGATTTAAGGGATTATATCTGATTATGATCTGCATAACTTAAAAGAAACAAACATAGGAATGATATATGTAAATTAGTATATGAGAGAGAAGAGTATTTGGTTACTGAATGATTTGGCTGTAGAGAAAAAATTAATAATATCAAATAGAATATCAGACTTGATAAATAGACGAAAAAATAAATAAAATGAACCCCACGAATACTTTTTTTTATCGAAATATATGAAAATAAAATAAAAACAAACACTAAAACCGAAAAAAATATCAGTAAATTGACTAATAACAGTGAGAGAGAGAGAGAGAGAGAGAGAGAGAGAGAGAGAGAGAGTCACACCACCACCCAACACAGGGTAACAGGGAGCACGTCGTTATATATACGTCTGTAGAAATAATTAATCACAGGTATTAGCATGTGGGCGTGGGGTCAGAGGTGTGGGCGTGGGGTCAGAGGTGTGGGCGTGTAGGCGCGCTGGGGGGGCTCTTGTCAACTTTATTTTTTTTGGGGGGGGGAGCTGTGTACTGTGGCACTGACTGTTTTAATTTTTTTGGTGTACAAGGAGGCAGTGTAGACGGGGGAGCACCTGGTCGATTTTAACTCATTAACAGGTATATGTACTTCCTCTTCACACCTGGATGAAATATGGATGCGAACCAGGGAGGCGAGGAGAGGGAGGCGAGTACTGTAAACACTCAGCCACTACGTACTTCAACACTAAGTTATATAAGCATAATGTATTTACTATCACACACACACACACACACACACACACACACACACGTACACTGCACTCACACACACACACACACACACTCAGACGCACACTGCACTCACACACACACACACTCAGACGTACACTGCACTCATACACACACATGCATACAAACAAAGCTTAATCGTTCACATACACTCATGGAACACAAATACAAAGACGCATACAAACTCTTACATGCTTGTAGACAGACAGCCAACATACAGACATACATACAAAGAGGAATATAAGCATACATGCACATAAATGTACCCCCCCCCACTCACACACACACACACACACACACACACCCTTGTATACATAATAGGGCTGTGTATAATAATAGTTTTTGCCACGCGTGCACCAGCAAATATTAATATACTCTGTATATTATAAGAGACGCGTGTAATTGGCACGGTCGATACCACTTAAGGATACCTGTTTCTTGTAACCTGCACTAGGGGTCATTATACACACGATTATAAAGGTCTTAGTTGGCTAATCTAACCTAACCCTAACCTAATCTAACCTAACCTAATCTAACCAAACCTAACCTAATCTAACCTAACCTAATCTAACCTAACCTAACCTAACCTAACCTAACCTAACCATTATACTAAACACTCAGACAAGAGAGAGAGAAGGAAGATATGATGAGAATGATGAGTGAGTGAGTGAGTGAGTGAGTGAGTGAGTTGGTCTTTGAATCAGCTAGTAGGTTAGTGAGTCAGTTACAGATTTAGAGATTGAATTAGTGGGGTCAGTGAGTCAATCATCGAGTCAATTAATGAGTCAAAAAGTCAGTCAGCATTCGCCAGATTGACTCATCCGCCACAGCAACACCACAGCACTAACATAGCACTACCACAACACCACAACACCACCACCACACAACAGCACTACCACAACACCACCACAACACCATCACCACATCACCACCACACAACATCACCACCACACAACACCACACCACCACCACCACACAACAGCACCACCACAACACCACACCACCATCACCACATCACCACCACACCACAGCAGTACAGTGTAGATGGGTGTAGCTGTTAATAGAGACAAGACTACACCTACACCCCTATAGCCTTCCATCTTGGCCATAGTAATACTGAAAAGGTGTGTGTGTGTGTGTGTGTGTGTGTGTGTGTGTGTGTCTGTGTGTGTACGTTAATGCATGTGTGTGTATATATATGTACGTTTATGTAGGTGCATATGTGTGTGCGTGACGTTTATAGATGTGGATGTGTTTTTTATCTGTACGTATGCATGTCTGGTTTGGTTAGGTTAGGTTAGGTTAGGTTAGGTTAGATTAGGCTAGGTTAGGTTAGGATAGTGTGGGATGGAATATTAAAGGTGCTGTCTTAGTTGATGAGAGAGAGAGAGAGAGAGAGAGAGAGAGAGAGAGAGAGAAGGGGGGGGGGGTGGCAGGTGAGGAGGGGAGGACAGGTAAGGTGAGGAGGAGAGACAGGTAAGCAAGCAATCATTCATTACCCCCAGTAGTGTGGCCGCCTCCTGAGACTACTGGTTACCTGTGAAATAAATCAGTGTTATAAAAGTCGAGAGTGGCGGCGGTTCCCTCATCTCTCCCCTGATGCACCGTGAGGCTCTGCCCGATTCATCTTTATTTAAGACGCCCTCCCCCAAACCTGCCGAGGGTGATCAGGACCAGGTGGGGAGCTTAGGATACCCCCCTCCCTAACCTGCCCTCCCCCAAACCTGCCGTGTGTGATCAGGACCAGGTGGGGAGATGAAGATACCCCCCTCCCTAACCTGCCCTCCCCCAAACCTGCCGTGTGTGATCAGGACCAGGTGTGGAGCTTAGGATACCCCCCTCCCTAACCTGCCCTCCCCCAAACCTGCCGTGTGTTATCAGGACCAGGTGGGGAGATGAAGATACCCCCCTCCCTAACCTGCCCTC
>CAUDMG010003340.1:717500-720000 GCA_958450375.1 Homarus gammarus
GTGCTTCTGGATGGGGAGGGGGAGGGGGAGGGGGAGGGGGAAGGGGGGAAGGGGGGAAGGGGAAAGGAGAGAGAGAAGGAGAGAGAGAGAGAGAGAGAGAGAGAGAGAGAGAGAGAGTGTGTGTGTGTGTGTGTGGATCGTTTTCTTCAGGAGGGGTTAAGACCAACTGCTACTAACCACAACTATCTCCCAAAACAACACCCCCCCCCCCTTCTCCCTAACCCCCTACCCTTTACCTCCTCCTTCAGCCCCCTTTACCCCCTACCCTCACCCCTCTTCTATATACCCTACAGGACTCCCGTAAAGGACACCAGCGTAGGACCCATCGACATTGATTTTAGTCTAGGGCATCGGGCTGACCCTGTAGCTGACCTCTGGCCGGGGCTTCGACCATAAGGGTGACGAAGGAAGGTCTTGAGGAGAGTGGGGGCGAGAGATTAACGACTCCCATACCTTCAGGAGTTGCGTCAGTACCACCGTCCGTCTGTAGGTCCGTCTGGTCTTGAGGAGAGTGGGGGAGAGAGATTAACGACTCCCATACCTTCAGGAGTTGCGTCAGTACCACCGTCCGTCTGTAGGTCCGTCTGGTCTTGAGGAGAGTGGGGGAGAGAGATTAACGACTCCCATACCTTCAGGAGTTGCGTCATTACCACCGTCCGTCTGTAGGTCCGTCTGGTCTTGAGGAGAGTGGGGGAGAGAGATTAACGACTCCCATACCTTCAGGAGTTGCGTCAGTACCACCGTCCGTCTGTAGGTCCGTCTGGTCTTGAGGAGAGTGGGGGCGAGAGATTAACGACTCCCATACCTTCAGGAGTTGCGTCAGTACCACCGTCCGTCTGTAGGTCCGTCTGGTCTTGAGGAGAGTGGGGGAGAGAGATTAACGACTCCCATACCTTCAGGAGTTGCGTCAGTACCACCGTCCGTCTGTAGGTCCGTCTGGTCTTGAGGAGAGTGGGGGCGAGAGATTAACGACTCCCATACCTTCAGGAGTTGCGTCAGTACCACCGTCCGTCTGTAGGTCCGTCTGGTCTTGAGGAGAGTGGGGGCGAGAGATTAACGACTCCCATACCTTCAGGAGTTGCGTCAGTACCACCGTCCGTCTGTAGGTCCGTCTGGTCTTGAGGAGAGTGGGGGCGAGAGATTAACGACTCCCATACCTTCAGGAGTTGCGTCAGTACCACCGTCCGTCTGTAGGTCCGTCTGGTCTTGAGGAGAGTGGGGGAGAGAGATTAACGACTCCCATACCTTCAGGAGTTGCGTCAGTACCACCGTCCGTCTGTAGGTCCGTCTGGTCTTGAGGAGAGTGGGGGAGAGAGATTAACGACTCCCATACCTTCAGGAGTTGCGTCAGTACCACCGTCCGTCTGTAGGTCCGTCTGGTCTTGAGGAGAGTGGGGGAGAGAGATTAACGACTCCCATACCTTCAGGAGTTGCGTCAGTACCACCGTCCGTCTGTAGGTCCGTCTGGTCTTGAGGAGAGTGGGGGAGAGAGATTAACGACTCCCATACCTTCAGGAGTTGCGTCAGTACCACCGTCCGTCTGTAGGTCCGTCTGGTCTTGAGGAGAGTGGGGGAGAGAGATTAACGACTCCCATACCTTCAGGAGTTGCGTCAGTACCACCGCCCGTCTGTAGGTCTGTCTGGTCTTGAGGAGAGTGGGGGAGAGAGATTAACGACTCCCATACCTTCAGGAGTTGCGTCAGTACCACCGTCCGTCTGTAGGTCCGGATGTTTATTATTGTTTTAAATTTTACTGGACCTCAAGGGCTGATGGTGTCAAGGTTCACTGGGGGGTGGTTGTTGTGGTGATGGTGGTGGTGGTGGTTGTTGTGGTGGTGGTGGTGGTTGTGGTTGTGGTGGTGGTGGTTATTGTTGTGGTGGTGGTGGTTATTGTTGTGGTGGTGGTGGTTGTTGTTGTTGTTGTTGTGGTAGTGATGATGACAGTGGTAGTTGTTGTGGTGGATGTGGTGATAGTAATAGTAATGATGGTAATGATAGTGGTAGTAATAATAGTGGTAGTAATGATAGTGGTAGTAGTGGTAGTGTCAAGGCTGTGTTGTGGTAGTGACGGTGGTGGTTATTACCTGTGATGTGTGTTAGTAGTTCACCTGTTACGTCTGTTTGTCCTCTCTACTGTTCACTCTCTCTCACTTAACCTGCGTTTCTTTCTCTCTCATTCTCTCATTCCTTCTGATTCATTGATTCTCTGTCTATCTGTCTGTTTAGTTATGCCTGTCTATTTATTTATCTGTCTGTCTGTCTGTCTCTCTATCTTTACTTCCCTCCTTCATTCTCTCTCTTTACTTCCTTCTCCCACTCTCTCTTTCTCTCCATTTCCTTCCCTCTCTCTCTCTCTCTACTTCCCTCCTTCCCTCTCCCTCTCTCTCCTTCCTCCCTCTCTCTCTCTCTACTTCCCTCCTTCCCTCTTCCTCTCTCTCCTTCCTCCCCTCTCTCTCTCTACTTCCCTCCTTCCTTCTCTCTCTCCCTCCCTCTCTCTCTC
>CAUDMG010003340.1:727500-775000 GCA_958450375.1 Homarus gammarus
AGAAATGCTTTTAATAGACTCACTAACCTAACCTAACCACCTAACCTAACCTAACCTAACCCACCGCGCAGAGAGATAGAGATAAATGACATATGTGCCCCTTAATAGCTACAAACGAAAGCCATTCCCGCCGCCCATTGTAAGCAAATAACGCCCATAAACTTTCCTTAACGTTGAACAATATGCACCGCCCACCTCGCATAGCCTCTGACAAATCTCTTCAGGGAATTTCTATGATTGTCCGAAAAACAAGAGGGTTACTCTCTCTCTCTCTCTCTCTCTCTCTCTCAGTTAATAGGGGTTACACACCAGACACTAAGTAGTTCGGGGCGGTGCGGTCCGGGATTGTGTTTGGGTAGGAGGGGAGGGGAGGAGGGGGAGGGGGTGAGGGTGGGGGGGGAAGGGGTGAGGGTAGGGGAGGGGGGGGAGAAGAAGAGACGGACAGAGATGAAACACAGGAGTAGTAGGAGGAGGAAGGGGGGATAAAGGAAGAGGAGGAGGAGTAGGATTAGACGAAGATAAAAAAAGGAAGAGAAAGAAAAATAATGCCACATCAAAGCTAAGAATCCCCCCATCCCCATCCCCCATCACCCATCCCCCTTCCCCCCATCCCTACTACCCCTTCACCCCTCCCACGAGAAGCTTTTTGCTACCCCCCTTAGCTGTGGGTGACGTCGAGCGAGCGGCAAAACTTATATGAAAGGCACGAGAAACGTATCTTAAGCGAGGTCAAAGGTCAAATGAGCCCTGGACTGGAATATAGCTTGGCATAACATTAGCGTTTGGTCAGAGCCTTGATGAAGCTGGCGAGGGAAATTTGATTTATCATTTATATATCAAAGTTCTCGGTGAGGTCAAGTCCCGCCCTACTGATGGGACAAGCTAGTTACTGGGTGCTTACTACATGGGCGTAGGTTAGGGAAAGACTTGGGGGGTTAGGTGGGCGTTGAGGGAGGGGTTAGGTGGGCGTTGAGGGGGGAAGGTAGGTTTTGAGGGGGAAAAGATGGGCGTTGAGGGTGAACTTGGGCGTTGAGGGAGGGGTTAGGTGGGAAATGAGGGAGGGAAGGTAGGCTTTGAGGGGGAAAAGGTGGGCATTGAGGGGGGAAGATGGGCGTTGAGAGTAGCGGTGAGGTTTGGGGAAAGGCTTAAGGAACGTGGGTGTTTCGGATGGGAATGAAGAAGGTTTGAGGAAACAGAAAGCCCGAGGAAAGCTTAAAAACACATTAGGGGAAGGATTGGGAAAGGTATAGTGAAAGCTTATACAGAGTTAAAAGCTTGGAGATGTAGGGAAAAAAAAAGAGAGATATTCTATTTGTAGGAACCAAGAGTACAAGAGGTGTTTACATACGGTGACAGAGGTACATGTATACGAAGGAAGGAAGGAAGGAAGGAAGGAGCACAGATATCAGGATGCTTTCAGTGTATCAGTTTTTTATGTGCTGGGATTGGAGACACAGAGTTTATGTGTTAGGTTGGAGGCATAAAATCGCTCGGTTAATGTACTGTCACTCTTTATTAGGTCAACTGGAGGCCAAAAAACATTATTCAACTTTATCCACCATTATTCAACTTTATCCACCATTATTCACCTTTATCCACCATTATTCAACATTATCCATCATTATTCACCTTTATCCACCATTATTCAACTTTATCCACCATTATTCAACTTTATTCATCATTATTCACCTTTATCCAGCATTAATCAACATTATCCACCATTATTCACCTTTATCCACCATTATTCAACATTATCCATCATTATTCACCTTTATCCACCATTATTCAACATTATCCATCATTATTCACCTTTATCCACCATTATTCACCTTTATCCATCATTATTCACCTTTATCCATCATTATTCACCTTTATCCACCATTATTTATTATTCACGTTCATCCAGATTCATGAATGTTTATCTCGCTCCATCTTGACTCACTTTGCTTTACGATGGTACAAGCTTATCAACCACCACGAGTGTTAGAGTGGTAGCGATCATATCTGTCTGTCTGAACTGCTTGTGGGATTAGTTTCATAAAGGTGTAGTGTTATGGTCAATTGGTCATGTACTGTAACTCCCCCCCCCCCTCCACAAAGACAGACAGACAGACAGACAGACAGACAGACAGACAGGCAGACAGACAGATAGACAGAGACACAAAATAGACCACTTTTTCTCTCCCTCCCGTTATATGTTGAAGACGACGATGGCTAGGGGTGGAGTCACTATGGGAGGAAGAACATGTTATACACCTTATCGTGGGCGTGTGGGTGCGTGGGTGTGTGAGGGTGTATTTTCACTTTCTAGAAGAATAAAAAAAGAACCCTAAATCGCCCCGAGAACACTTGACCTAATTACCTTAAGTTGTGGCAGGTGAGGTCATTATGCAGGTGAGGTCATTATGTAGATTTTATCCAAATTTCATACATAAAACTCTATGTATGAGTAATTAATGTTAATGACCCTTACAATTAAAAAAAACAACACCTTTAGAATATTTAAAAACACCATCACCACCATTACCACCACTAACACCATCACCACCATTACCACCACTAACACCATCACCACCATTACCACCACTAACACCATCACCACCATTACCACCACTAACACCATCACCACCATTACCACCACTGATACCATCACCACCATTACCACCACTAACACCATCACCACCATTACCACCACTAACACCATCACCACCATTACCACCACTAACACCATCACCACCACTAACACCATCACCACCATCACCACCACAACCACCACCACTACCCCATACACTAAAAGCATATCCCACCTCGATTTTCTTCACCAGACCCACACAATAGCCCGGCGGTGCTGATAAGACTACTAGACCGTGCTGATAAACGTAATAGAGACGCGCAATTCACTATGGTCCCTATACTGATAAAAGAAACACTCCTATTACCCCTCTATAGTGCATTGAAGACTATAGTTCTCCTCCCTCGTAACATCATCACTACTCAGGTGCTTAATGAGCCTTCAGGTAAATAGTAAACAGGGGTATTTAAGTAATTTATTTTGATTCATTAAGTATCGAGGTCAAGGAGTTATTGTGGAATTAGTTTGTAATGGTGGTTAGTTTTCCCTTCCTTCTATCCTTCCTTTCCTTCCCTCCTTACTTTCCTTCCCTCCTTACTTTCCTTCCCTCCTTCCTTTCCCTTCATCCAGTTATTTCTCACTCTTTCCCTTCCTTCCTTCAACCTCTCCCTTACTATTCTTCCTCCCTCTCTCTTTATTTCAATCTTTCCTTCCTTCCCTCCCTCCCTCCCTCCTTCCCTCCCTCCCTCTCTCCTTCTCTCCCTCCCTCCCTCCCCCCTTCCCTCCCTCCCTCCCTCCCTCACTGCACCTGAGGGCGTGACTGCAGACAATGTACCGCCCACTACCAGATGGTCGGTAATTAAAGGCTGTAGGAGCTTAAGGTAGTGATTTAATTAAGACCCCAGATAACGCTTAAGACCCCCTCTCCCACCCCCACCCATCCCCAGGTATGAAAAGGGGGAGAAGGGGAAGAGGGAGGGGAGAGGGGGGAAAGAGAGAGGAGGAAGAGGAAGGGGGGCAAATAGGGAGAAAGAGAGAAAGGGGGAAGAGGGAGAGACGGTGAGAAAGAGACAGATGCAAATTACACCCTCCTTATTGTTGGAGATACTTCTCATGAGGAGTTTTTCGAGAGGGTTATTAACCTTCCTGGAGATAATACAGAGGGGGGAAATACCTTTGGGTTACTAATTAGGGCAGGTAAGAATTCTGACAGGTAATCTTAGTTAGGGTTGGTCTTTGTGGAATTTTTGTAGCCATGTTGATTATAATCTTTCTGTGTCTCTCTCTCTCTCTCTCTCTCTCTCTCTCTTTCTCTCTCTCTATCTCTCTTTTCTTTCACTCTCTCATTATCTCCTTTCCTCTTCTCTTGCCAACCTTTGCGATGCATTGTGAAAGATTTACGATGGAGGTATTCTTTATATTTCTCTTCCTCCTCCTCCTCCTCCTCCTCTTCCATCTTCTCCTCCTCCTCCCCCTCTTCCTCCTAGTCCTCCTCCAGCTACTTCTCTTCTTCCTCTTTTATCTACTCTTCTTCTTAATTTATTTCTTCCTCCTCCTTTTACGCCTCTTCTTCTTCTTCTTCTTCCTTTAGATTACCAAGTGATATGGTTCTGATAGTAGAGTTCATTGATGTGTGTGTGTGTGTGTGTGTGTGTGTGTGTGTGTGTGTGTGGTATTCCTTTAAAGCTTCTATCCTCCTCAATCTCTATTCTCTTAAGCCTTCATTAACTCCCTAAGACTCTACTCTCCCTAAGGTCAAGTCTCCCTAAGTTTTAATCTCCCTAAGGTTTAGTCTCCCTAAGGTCAAGTCTCCCTAAGTTTTAGTCTCCCTAAGGTCTAGTCTCCCTAAGGTCTAGTCTCCCTAAGGTCTAATCTCCCTAAGGTCTAATCTCCCTAAGGTCTAGTCTCCCTAAGGTCTAATCTCCCTAAGTTATAATCTCACTAAGGTCTAGTCTCCCTAAGGTCTAATCTCCCTAAGGTCTAATCTCCCTAAGGTCTAATCTCCCTAAGGTCTAATCTCCCTAAGGTCTAGTCTCCCTAAGGTCGACTATTAATCACTTTATCCGAGAGAAACAATTTAAAAGTCGTCCGCTTAGGTCACACAACTCCATTGGGCAGAAAAGATACCGACTCGAGAGGTCAAAGGTCACCCACACGGAGACTTTTTTATAGGTCTCTTATCTCTGGTTGTTGGGGGAAGGAGGAAGGAGGGTGGGGGAGTAGGGAGAGAGAGAGAGAGAGAGAGAGAGAGAGAGAGAGAGAGAGAGAGAGAGAGAGAGAGAGAGAGAGAGAGAGAGAGAGAGAGAGTCAAACAACAGACAAACATTAAAACTGACATCAGCTTAATAAATAAAATGGTAAATCCCAGAATATTTTATTAGACAAGGAAGAATTACCAACAGGAACACAGACAGACAAAAACAACACAACAAAAGGTGGGAATACTATAACGAGGTCCAGGTGTGTGGGGGTGGGGGGGGGGGGGAACCAGGTGAGTCAGGCCTAAATAAAAGAAAACAAAAATCATTTATCATTACTCATCGTGTACATATATTTCTTTAAGTTTATTATTAATTAACAAATGGCTAAGTTACCTTAATTGGACATCGGTAGAATCTGCGGTTCCTCTTGCAAGTCAGGTTAGACCCCAGTCCTAATTAACATCAGTCTTAATAGCCTCCAGTTCTAATTAGCCCCAAATTTTACCTACACTCCTACACTAATCTAACCATCAGAATTGGGGGTCATTAAGTCTGAGTATTCATTGGTTAGGTTAGGTTAAGATAGGGTTGGTTATGTTAAGGTAGGTTAAGTTGGGGGCTTAGAAATGGGGTCTAATATAAATGGGGCTTAATAAGACATGGGGCTCACTTAACCAGACACCTTAACTAAACTTCAGGAGAGTCTGTGGTTGGCTGTGACTTTGCATAAGGGAAGGAGGAGAGTCGAGGAGCGTCAGTATCTCTTAATGGCTTAGCTTGACCTTTGACCCTATTTTGTTCTTCCTCTTCTTTACGAGTGACCTGACCTTTCAAAACGCAAATAACTTACACCGATGGAGTCACCCGTAACAATGGCGATCTGTCTACCTAGTTACTCGTTCTTGACGGGTAGTGTGAGTTAGGGTAGTTAGCGCCATCTGGATCTCTTCCCTCAACTAACAAGGTAAATATTTATGTCGGCTATAACTCGACCACAAAGAGAGTTATAGAGGTTTGGTTAGGTTAGGTTAGGTTTGGTTAGGTTAGGTTAGGTTAGGTTAGGCTAGGTTTGGTTTGCCTGAATAAATCTGTTGTTTCATGGAGGTGACAGCACTGACCTCGTGTCTTGTACCGGGACTGGCAAGAACTTTATTCACTTGCATTGCTGAAGACGTCAGGTGGTCAGAGGTCAAAGGTCAGAGTCACGGAGTCTTTTAGTTAGAACTGGGCGTAGTCTGACATGGGAAGAGGGGGGGTGATACTTCACTCGAGTGCAGCCAAGTGTAGTCTGTCTGTCTGTCTATTTGTCTACTTGTCTTAGTTTTTTCTGTCTCTCTTTCTTTTGCTCTCTTTCTCTCTCTCTCTCTCTTTCTCCAACTCATCTCTCACTCTCGACACACACACACACACACACACACACACACACACACACCATCTACCAATCTATCCCTATATCTACCTATCCATCTTCCACCCTATCCCTTACTTTCACCCTCCCTCCCTCTCTCTTACCTCTCCCATCACCCCATTCCTTCCCACCCTCTCTCTTCCTTCTCCATCAACAAAACACAGGATATAAAGTCGTAACATTCACTCTTATCTTCCCTACATCTCTATAATCCTATTTCAACCCCATGTACCATTATCTCGTGACAGGTAAGTCGAGCTTCTACAGTCATCCCTTATCTTGGACTCTACCCATTAAGATGCAAGGGAACGACTCCTACACGTGGTTATCAGCTGTTTTTTGTTTGTAAATATAGAGGGATTTTACACGTGGTCATCAGCTGTTTTTTATTTGTAAATATTGAGGGATTTTACACGTGGTCATCAGCTGTTTTTTGTTTACAACTAATTATAACACTAAACCACCACGTCTCATCAAAACAACCAGTCTGTATCTCTCCAATCACTCATTCCTCTCCTGGCAAAGTACAATCATCACTCACAATCCGTCTTCTTTTGTACAATCTGACTATCTTCCAACTGCATTTTCTCGTTGTTGTTATTTTACAAGTCTTCTCGTGCGCATCTCATTTCGTTTTTTTTTTGTGTGTGTGTTTTATCTAAATACAGACGAGAGAGAAGAGAGAAAAGAATTTAATGGCTTTTACCTCCCCATCACCATTACGATATCTGAAACACCATGAACTTTTTTTTAATTTTTTTTATTGTTGTGGGAATCTATTGTGTGTTTGTCCATTTTTTTTATACCATTACCATACAAAAGAGGTTTTTTTTATAGTACTGGATATGTTAGGTTAGTTTAGGTCAGCCGCAGCACTGTGGTAGAACGGGGTAACTTTCTAATTCTCCATCAGTTTCTCCTTTGATTTCTGTTTCTCAAGTCGTTCTCTTCACTGGATGCTTCACCTGTTTTACGAGGTATAGTGAGTCCACGTGTAAAAGATTTAGCTGCGTCATCGGCTCTATGAATGCAAATCTTAATACATTGACTGGTCGAGATAAAGTTTTTTTTTCCAGGTTATGTTACCAATACAACTCAGAAATAACTATTCGTTGAGCTTAAATAAAATCAATAGAGAGTAATTCCTTATATCAGTCAGATTACAGGTGAGTGATTAATCTCCCTACAGGTATATATGTCTTGGGATGTATAATATATTTCCTATAGTTAAATATAAACTATATATCACAGTAGAATTTTACCCACTTCTTGAAATATGAGAAAAAGTTGGAAGGGATTCAGGTGTTCAAGGATTCGAGACTCTTGAACACAAACCCATGTTATAATCTTTGAATCATCGAACCCCATGTACTGTATTTTATATATTCAAGGGTTCATCAGAGGTTTCAAACTCAGGAGACTTAAGATTCGGGGGTTTATCATGGGTTCGAAACTCACGAATCCTAATCCTTAACTGTCACTAACTGTTCAAAACTCCTTAACTTTACACATAAAACAATTCCCATAAGTTCAAATCTCTTAAACATGAATACGAATTAAACCTTATAAGTCTTTAAACCATTTACGTTATTAAACCATCAGGTGTTCACTAAATGTTCACGTTATTAAACCACCAGGTGTTCACTAAATGTTCCTCTCAAGGGTTAGAGGCAGATATTAACGCAATCTTTGGTGCTTAACGAAGGGGAAGAAATTAATACGTGATTAACGATGCCGTGGGCGGTGGTGGGCGGTCTAGATGGGCGGGGGAGGGTTAGTAGTTAATCGTGACCATAACTCGCGTTGTAAGTAATCAACCACAAGATGAATGTTAAGTAAGTCTGATATGGAAACATTTAACGAGATGATTAAGTGAGGTAGTTAACTCTAAGGAGAATTATATGTAGAATCTGATCCCAGACGTGTACACCAGATAAGTATTAATGAAAGAAAATACTTATTCATACATATACGAGTTTTAAATGTAATAATTTTCAAGTCTAACTTTCATATAATATACATATATACATAATATTACCCAGGTATACATCAACTTTAATAAATAATCATAACACATATGTATACTGTTCCTTCATATATTCTCAAGGTATTCAAAATATAGGGATAAAGTTCTTAGAATTTAATACATAAAATTACCCCCACATATGGTAAGAAATATTTTGAATAACACTGAAAAAAATCCAAAATTCCCCTAGATTTCCCCAGATTTTCCCTAGATTTCAGAAATTTCCCCAGATTTTCCCAAAAACTTTTCCTCTCATAGGGTAAGAAATACATTACAAAAAATACACAACACAGCCTCACTATCAACCCTTGGCTATCAACCTCAACACGCCAAAAGCTAAGTGCTGGATTAAAGCCAGTTGGCATTTAACTCTAGATTTATGAATGAAAAATACTACTGAAGACTTTAATTGGACGTCATTACCGGTAATTGCATCACACTAGTCGGAGTCTTGATAATGCTCGGCTGGTTCATTACTCAAGACTTGGGACAGAATTAGCACAAACATGGTTCAGGGCAGCTCACATGGAATTCCTCTTTCTGCCTCTGCCTCCTCCTCCTCTTCATTCTTCCTCCTCCTCATTCTTCTCCTTTTATTTTCCTTCCTCTTCTTCTTTATCCCCCTCCTTCACCCTTTTCTCCCCATCCTCTCAATCCTCCTCCTCCTCCTCCTCTTCCTCTCCGCCTCCTCCTCCTCCTCTTCCTCCTCCTCTCCATCTCCGCCTCCTCCTCCTCTTCCTCTTCCTCCTCTCCATCTCCGCCTCCGCCTCCTCCTCATCTTCACAGTTCTAGAGTTGCAGGAATTTTTACCCACACCTAAAACACCTCTCTCTGCGTGACACCTGTGACCCCATCGACCGAGGGAGCCAACGCTAAGGAGCTTCAAGACGAAGTTGGATAGGCACATGGAAGTGCTGGGATGGGTGTGAAAGGGATCTGCCCTGTATGGGCCAGTCGGCCTCCTGCAGTATCCCACTTTCTTATGTTCTTATATATATATATATATATATATATATATATATATATATATATATATATATATATATATATATATATGCTGATAACCACAAGAAAAGAAGAAAATACGAAGTTCCCAAGCGCTTTCGTGTAATTCACATCTTCAGGGGTGAGTACAGACTAAGGAGAAGTACAAAACAAGGTGTATATATCCAGAGGAGGGTGAGATCAGGTCCACAATACTCAGGTATTAGGTCATTACCTACTAATCTTTAAATAGCACCGCAACGGTCGGTAGTCAGGTCAGATATCGATCGGCGTAGACTTCAACATAAATAAATTTGCTGATGGCACTAAATTGGACGTGTATTTAAATCTGACGAGGACTCCGCAAAACTACAGGAAGATGTAAAAAAAATTTCGATTGGTCTGAAAAATGGCAGATGAAAATCAATTTGGACAAATGTAAAGTACTCAGTATAGGAGATATATACTGGGAAACCAGTTACCAGATGAACATAGATGTTATTGAGAAATCCGACTGCGAGAGAGATTTAGGAGTAATGAGAAGTAGGAATCTTAAGCCAAGTAAACAATGTGTTGTTGCTCGAAACAAGGTTAATAAAGTACTTGGGTTCATACAAAGGAGTGTTAGTTACAAGACTAGCGAGGTCATCCTAAAACTATATCTTGAGCTTGTGGGACCTCATTTGGATTATGCAGTTCAGTTTTGGTCACCGCATTACAGAATAGATATAGAATCCCCAGACAGAATTCAGATGAGAATGACAAAACTAATCCCGGACATTAGGAACCTTGAGCACAGAGACGGGCTAAAGAGTCTTAATTTGCACATTTACTCAAGGATAAAAGATATTTATTGTAATGTAATTGCTTCTTTGCAATGTATTTGCTTTATAAAACAAAGGATAAAAAGACAACATATTTTCAATTTGATATATTTGAATAATATACATTTTTTTTGCACATTCACTGAAGGATATAATACATTGATTGTAATATAAATGTTGTATAAAACATGTTGTTATATTTTGAGGACACTTAGAGAATTTTTTGTTGTCTTATTTTACAGTCCATTGTCTACTTACAAGAATCCCTCCATAAACTCAAGCAGATCGCTGTCTTCCTGGATCTCGAACCCTGAAGATTGTTCCTGGTTCGTGAACCATGAAAAGTCTTCCTGGATCTTGAAACATGAAGACGTTTCCTTGGTTTCTTGTCCAGATACGGAAGCAAACAAAACTTTCTGGGTCTCGACTGCCTCAACCACTCCTGTTGACTCCTCGCTGGTTTCCTGTTCCTCTACCGAATCAAACGAAGTTTCTTCCAGGCTCTCTACTGCCCCAACCACTCCTGTTGACTCCTCGCTGGTTTCCTGTTCCTCTAGTGAATCAAACCAAGCTTCTTCCAGGCCCTCTACTGCCCCAACCACTCCTGTTGACTCCTCGCTGGTTTCCTGTTCCTCTACCGAATCAAACGAAGTTTCATTCTGGCTCTCGACTTCCTTGGCCACCTCTGCATACTGCAAAGCGTTCTCACCCCAGTTCCACTGGATGGTGAAAGGCTGGTTAACGTTGATTTGATTTTTCGACTTTTTCAGCAACTTTACTCTGCGTTTTCGGTCCTGTTCTGGGCTCAGAATTTTCCTTTTGCGACCAACCTTACCTGGGTGAGCAGTGCTGTAGGCACTGCCCTCAGGCCACTCCATGCCGATGTAGCAGAATCGTTGGCAGGCATTTGGTCCTCTCCGTCGAACATTTAGTCCCGACCCCCGAAGGTGCTGTGCAATGCACATTGGCACCGCCTCAACCAAGCCCTTCCCTTCACAGAATTTGTTGTAAGACTCAAACACATCATCTCGGTATACCATGTCATCAGGATTTTCGGTAAAACGAACTTCCGTCTGGGCATAAGAGAGGAAGGAGTCCTTGCCCTTGTAGCAGTTCTTGAATGCTAGCACAGCTGACAGGGTCATTGTGAATAATTTGTCTGTACCAATTTTTCGCTCTCGACGACATCAAGTTAAAATTCGGGGAGTAAAACCAAAAAGGTGTGAAAGACGATGCTTATAGTGTGGTGAGTGAGGAGAGTGTAGATGCTTATAGTGTAGTGAGTGAAGATGTAGGTAGTTGTGTGGGTGTGTGGGTTGTGTAGATGCTGGTAGTGTGTGTGTGTGTCTGTGTGTGTGTGTGTGTGTGTGGATAGTGAAGATGCTGGTTGTGTGTGTGTGTCTGTGTGTGTGTGTGTGTGTGTGTGGATAGTGAAGATGCTGGTAGTGTGTGTGTGTGTGTGTGTGTGTGTGTGTGTGGATAGTGAAGATGTTGGTAATGTGTGTGTGTGGATAGTGACGATGTTGGTAGTGTGTGTGTGTGTGTGTGTGTGTGTGTGTGTGTGGATAGTGAAGATGTTGGTAATGTGTGTGTGTGGATAGTGACGATGTTGGTAATGTGTGTGTGTGTGTGTGTGTGTGTGGATAGTGAATATGTTGGTAATGTGTGTGTGGATAGTGAAGATGCTGGTAGTTTGTGTGTGTGTGTGTGGGTACTGACGATGCTGGTAGTTTGTGTGTGTGTGTGTGTGTGTGTGGATAGTGAATATGTTGGTAGTGTGTGTGGATAGTGAGGATGTTGGTAGAGTGTGTGGATAGTGAAGATGTTGGTAGTGTGTGGATAGTGAAGAGGTTGGTAAAGTGTGTGGATAGTGAAGAGGTTGGTAAAGTGTGTGGATAGTGAAGATGCTAGAAGAGTGTGTGGATAGTGAAGATGTTGGTAGAGTGTGTGGATAGTGAGGGTGTTGGTAGAGTGTGTGGATAGTGAGGATGTTAGTGGTGTGTGTGGATAGTGAGGATATTGGTAGAGTGTGTGGATAGTGAAGATGTTGGTAGAGTGTGTGGATAGTGAGGATGTTGGTAGAGTGTGTGGATAGTGAGGATGTTGGTAGAGTGTGTGGATAGTGAGGATGTTGGTAGAGTGTGTGGATAGTGAGGATGTTGGTAGAGTGTGTGGATAGTGAGGATGTTGGTAGAGTGTGTGGATAGTGAGGATGTTGGTAGAGTGTGTGGATAGTGAGGATGTTAGTAGTGTCTAATAATAATAATAATAATAATAATAATAATTAACGGTTTATTGAAGGAGCTTGGCAGTCAGAAGGCTGAAAATATACAGTTACATATTGGGGGAATGGGTTACGAATTACAAATAATATACAAGTAACATAAGTGACACAAATAAGACATATAATAACTTAGATGGGGAAAAGCTCAAACTACAGTTCATTTCAACATAGTGACAGTGTTACAGTATTACAAGTTATTGATAATTTTTACAATGGTTGGGACTGGGCTGTTCTTATAGCGATCAGTTCGTGCACGTATGGGCTGGATGCGGTTGTGGTGTCGAACAGCAATTCTCGGACAAGGGATCTCAGGTGGTAGTAGGAGCCGGTGTCGGGGATGGTGTAGAAGCTTCTTACCAAATTTGCAGATGAGGTCGTGGTGATGGTCAGTGAGAGTCGAAAGGGTCAGTGTGTTGAGCGCTTCTTGATATGTGGAGTAGGAAGGGGAGAGAATAATCTTGCATGCCCTCTTTTGCACTTTTTCTAGGTGTTTACGTTGTGTGGCATTTAGGGAGGAAGACCAGGTGGTGGAGGCATAGGTGAGCTTGGGAAGTATGAATGTTGTGTAAACACTGAGGAGCTCGTGTGCAGGAACTCCGAGGGACTTGAGTCGGCGGAGGAGGTGGAGACGGAAACTGGAGGATTTGACAACTTCATTGACGTGTGGTTTCCAATTTAGTTTGTGTCTGTGTGTGTGTGTGTTTGTGTGTGCGTGTGTGTGGATAGTGAAGATGTTGGTAGTGCATGTGTGTGTGTGTGTGTGTGTGGATAGTGAAGATGTTGGTAGAGTGTGTGTGTGTGTGTGTGTGGATAGTGAAGATGCTGGAAGTGTGTGTGTGTGTGGATAGTGACTTAAGACTATATCTTGCGCTTGTGAGACCTCACTTGGATTACGCAGTTCAGTTCTGGTCACCGTATTACAGAATGGATATAGAATCCTTGGAAAGAATTCAGAGGAGAATGACAAGACTAATCCCGGGCATTAGCAGCCTTGAGCACAGAGACAGGTTAAAGCATCTTAATTTGCACTCCCTCGAGAGACGTAGAGCGAGGGGCGACCTGATAGAGGTGTATAAATGGAAGGCAGGGCTAAACAAAGGTGACATTACAAAGGTACTCAAACTATCCAACCAGGAGCGAACTCGTAACAATGGTTTTAAATTAAACAAATTTAGATTTAGGCGCGAAATAGGTAAACACTGGTTTGGAAACAGAGTAGTGGATGAGTGGAACAAGTTACCAAATATCATCATTAACTCGAACACGCTGGATAGCTTCAAACATAGGTTGGATGCTTATATGAGCAACAGGGGTTGGGTGTAAACGGGGCTGCCCAGTATGGGCCAATAGGCCCGCTGCAGTTTCCTCCATTCTTATGTTCTTATGTTCTTAAATGACTGACTGAGGAATCGAGGGACCGACAGAAAGACCAAGAGACTGACAGAAAGACCAAGAGACCTAAAGAAAGACCGAAAGACCGACAGAGAATACCATGGGCGTTATCGTGCCGTCCACTCATAATGTACCACCAATTTCCTTGATTAAATTCCCACCCTATTTTTAGCCAATTTAGCGGCTGGTTTATCACCGTGGTTTAACTCAATTTCGACCCTATTTTTAAATCCAATTACACCTGGTTTATGATCGTACTTTCTCTCGCTAACTGTTTGTGTGTTTTAATTTAATTTCAAAGTGATTTTTACACAATTAACACCTGGTTTATTTATGTGTTAATGGACTGTAGTGTACTTTGTGATTTAACCCAAATTAGCGCCTATTTAAAACATGTGATGACTGGTTTATTATCGTGATGATGAAATTTAAACCAATCAAGAACTGTTTTATCAACGAGTTAATGAACTGGTCTGTACTAAATGGTTTAATTAAATTTTGACCCCATTTCAGCCTATTAGCTGTTGGTTTATATTCATTCTAATTTTCTCTAATTTACCCTTTGGTTTAACTCCTCATAAGAGCCGAGTACAAACCAATTAACATCTGGGTTTATATTTAATTAATTGAAAGGTCAAGTGAGGTCAATCTGTCTCTTATTAATTAAAACAAAGGTCAAATTCAAGTGAAGTCAAACTGTCTTTTATAAATAATATCAAAGTTTAAGCTGAATTCAAGCTGTCCTTCGTAAATCAATTTAAAGCACAAGTTAAAGTGACATCAAAATGGTTATCGTAAATCAGGTCAAAGGTCATACTGTAGTGACGTCAAGTTGGATAATTAGTTTTCGGGAAGAACAAAAGGTATGTCATGTACCTGTGTGTTCTTGGTGTGTGTTCTTCACCTGTTAACCCATTGAGTCCTGGAGGGTTAAATCATCGCCCTCAAAGGGTTAAATCATCGTCCTCAAAGGGTTAAATCAACGTTCTCAAAGGGTTAAATCATCGTCCTCAAAGGGTTAAATCAACGTTCTCAAAGGGTTAAATCATCGTCCTCAAAGGGTTAAATCATCGTCCTCAAAGGTTTAAATCATCGTCCTCAAAGGGTTAAATCATCGTCCTCAAAGGGTTAAATCATCGTTCTCAAAGGGTTAAATCATCATCCTCAAAGGGTTAAATCATCATCTCAATTCCCAGCATCTCTCTTTTCTTATCTACGACCGAACTAACGCAAAATTTATCTCACCTCTAGATCAAACTGTACCTAAAAAAACAATCAATTATGCTATAGTGTATGATAATCGTCCAACAGTACAATAATCGCCCACCAATGTGATAATGTCCCAATATAATGATTCTAATTACACAATATGATGACTTTACTGTTTACTCATTGTTATTATTAGAATTACCGTGTAGTTGTCTCCTGCTTTAACTCACAAGAGAGAAAAGGGTTATGACTCAATCACTATTCCATAATCCTTAACAAGCTCTTCTTAACAAATCCCAGAACCCAGACTTGAGGAAGACTGTTTCTAAGATATCGAAGAGAAGTATTTACCGATAATATTTCTCACGTCAAATATTTCACAGTGAGATTAACTAGAAGTATTTACCTTATTAACACTTGGGTTCATATCTTGATCTGCCCAACCACAGGAATAAGGAAACGTGTATAAGGAAAGAGAAGAAGAGAAGGGAAAAAAAATGAAAAGATAATTACGGTGAACTCAAACCAGAAAATGAAAATGGACATTAACTCAACTCGGACTTAAGACTTGTGACCACCGCCAGTAATGGAAAACACAGAGTCAATGTAGTAGAGGTTCACAGACGTCCTCGTAAAAAAAAAATTAAGAAAGAGATCATGTGAAGATTAAGCATTCCTAAAATGAGTTCACTTGATGATTAAATATCTAACCTAACCTAACCTTACCTGGCCTAACCTAACCTAATCTTCAGGTGATCCCAAATGAGATAGTCTCCCTCCAACAGAACTCTTACACCGAGAGCTCAACCGCGAGAGACTGAGAGGGCGTGACGGCACCCAAAGACTCTCTCTCTCTCTCTCTCTCTCTCTCTCTCTCTCTCTCTCTCTCTCTCTCTCTCTCCACTGTTCATATGATCATAAATCTACGACGACTGAAAATGGCTGAGGAAGAAGCCAGGTCCCCCCCCCCCCTCTTTTTAAATGGGCAACTCACTCCCTCCCTCCCTTCCTCACTCCATCCCTCTCCTCCCTCCCTCCCTCCCTTCCTCACTCCATCCCTCTCCTCCCTCCCTCCCTCCCTTCCCTCTTTCCCTCCCTACCTCCCCCACTCCCTCCCTTCTCTTCCCTCCCTTCCAGTATGCTGACCACTCACACGTCCACAAAATTGAAATGAGTTACGTGGGAAGTGGAGGGGGTGGTGAGGGTCATGGGGGGTGAGGGGGGGGTTGGGGGTAAGTGGGTTGGGGAGAAGGGGGTTGAAGGGATCAGGGATGTGGTCTGTAGGGTCAGGGGGGGGGGGGAAGAAGGGGTTATGTTGGAGGAGAGAAGAGTGGGGTAAGGGCGGGCGGGCAGGAGGTGGTGTATAAGGGCGGATCCACGGTTTAAAACGGCCTCTCTAAAGGGAGAAATATTACACCATACATTAACAATTATCATAAAACATTAGATACGTTCAAGGTACCACACACGATAACCCAATCCCACGTCTTGAAGCTGAATAAAAAAAAAAAACAATAAAAAAAAATAACTTAAATTACAAACATATTTACCTCCCCACACACACACATCCTAACCTCTGTTTTAAACATATAACCACATTAAAAAAAAAATCTCACAGGTCACTACAGGTTATTACAGGTTACTCCAGGCTCCTCAGAGTATTAAAAAAGATAAAAGATAATATGAAGAGAGGTAAGAAGATCCGCCTCGACCTCTATCGTTTTACACTCTGGCTATTTTCTCCGGATGAGTATATACGACTGAGCAGGTCCTCGTGTGCACCTTCATTAATTACAAGTATAAAGAGGGAGTTGTTGTGTTGGGTTATCGTGTCATGAAGAAATGGAGCTTCCTGAAACTGAGGAGGAGGAGGAGGAGGAGGAGGAGGAGAAAGAGGAGGAGAGGCAGAAGAGGAGGAGAATGTATAATTTTCGTTGTCGTGTTCATCGTAATTAACGCTTTCTGTTATCGTTTAATTTTCTGACACACCTATCCTCTACACCTATTTTGTCCCACATCTGTTACACCCACACCTATCCTACCTGTTACACCCACACCTATCCTACACCTGTAAGCCCCACATCTATTACACCCACACCTGCAAGACCCACATCTGTTACACTCAAGCGTGGTAGAGATACAATCTTGTTTTCCCTGGTCTTGCTACTCGTGTTCTGACACTTGAACCGAACAAATACATCGTCATGTAGCCGTTGTTTACACACCTGTAGATTTTATTAATGTATCTCTTAAACAACAATAACAAAAAACGAAAACAAACAAATAAACGCTTCAAGTAAAACTAATTCTTGGATGCGGAACCAGCTCGTGTATGTATGTATGTATGTATGTATGTATCGTTCACTCATTTTGGTACTTAGAAAACCATATCAGTTTGACCCTACCCCCCCCCCCCCCCCCCCCAGCTCCCTGAATCAACTCCCTCAACTCTATTGATTGAATCTTGGTTAGGTTACATCTTTCTCACAACCAATGTCTCACGAAGGCATTTTATACTTACAGGTATATCACAAAAATTTAAGAGTTGGAGGTGGAAGGCGGCGGAGAGGGGTGAAAGGGGAGTGAGAGGGGATAAGGGGGGTGTTGAGAGGAGGTGAGAAGGGGGAGTAAAGTTTGAGGGGGAAGGGGGTGAGAGGGGGTGAGATGGGGGAAGGAGGGGGTGAGAAATGGGAGAGAGGGGGCGGCGAAGAGGGGTGAGGGGTGAGAGGGGTGTGAGAGAGGGGTGAGAGGGGTGTGTGAGAGGGGTGAGAGGGAGGTAACTTGGCAAAATTCCTTCAATATAGCGACTAGGCGTGTAACAATATATATGACTATACTGAGGCTATGGTCGTTATATCACCCGGATTGTTGTTATTAATATAGTTTAGAAATTCATACCGTAATATTATCTCCCTCACCTGGACTATTACCTGTACACCTGAAATTAGATGAGTTATGTCTTCAGGTGTGAGTTGTGGTGGTTGTTGTTGTTGTGGTTGTTGTGGTTGTGGTTGTTGTTGTTGTGGTTGTTGTTGTTGTGGTTGTTGTGGTTGTTGTTGTTGTGGTTGTTGTTGTTGTGGTTGTGGTTGTTGTTGTTGTGGTTGTTGTGGTTGTGGTTGTTGTTGTTGTGGTTGTTGTTGTTGTGGTTGTGGTTGTGGTTGTTGTTGTTGTGGTTGTTGTTGTTGTGGTTGTTGTTGTTGTGGTGGTTGTGGTTGTTGTTGTTGTGGTTGTTGTGGTTATTGTTGTTGTTGTTGTGGTTGTTGTGGTTGTGGTTGTTGTTGTTGTGGTTGTTGTTGTTGTGGTTGTTGTTGTTGTGGTTGTTGTGGTTGTGGTTGTTGTTGTTGTGGTTGTTGTGGTTATTGTTGTTGTTGTGTGTTTATGTTTATCGAAATCTTCAATCTATCTATCAATCTATCTATCTATCTATCTATCTATCTATCTATCAGACACACTTGGGGCAGAGTGTCAGAGGGTGTAGCCCGGGTGTGTCTCTCTCCCAGATAAAAATATAAACACCCAAGAATTATCATATGACGTCACCAAGCCTTAATACTCTCATGACGTCACCAAGCCTTAATACTCTCATGACGTCACCGAGCTTTAATACTCTCATGACGTCACCAAGCTTTAATACTCTCAAATATCTGGAGACCTTCAGAAAAAACAATATAATAAAAGAAACAGGTTATCAGTTTGTTTTATATCCCAGTAGGTCCCCGCCCTTATTAGAACCCGGTAGGATCCCCTGTAAGGACTCGGTAGGATTCCACGTAAGGACTCGGTAGGATTCCACGTAAGTACTCGGTAGGATTCTATGTAAAGACTCGGTAGGACCCCCTGTAAGGAATCGGTAAGACCCCTTGTTAGGATTCAGTAGGATCCCCCGTTAGGACTCGATAGGACCCCCTATAAGGATTCAGTAGGACCCCCCCTCCGTCCCGGGGAGAACCCCAACGAGCGCCCTTGATGTATTGAGGGATAACCAGTCCATCGGTTTTTTCCCCCCTGTGCCTTTTTTTCCCTGGGTAGAGTATCACTTGGCCAACTCGTCCACCCACTCAACCATCTTAGGACATGGCCCCACCCTCCACTCCTCCTGATCTAGTGAACTGTGCCTGTCAGCCTGCGACACGGTAAGTGAGGTCTCCATGTCCTTATCAGGTGACCAGATCACCTATGTAAGGATATAAGGTCACTTCCTACGTCGATGGTGAGGGGGAAAAAAAGAGTTACAGGAAGCAACTAGCCTGGCCCCTACCTCCTTCTCCCCCTCCCTTCAGGCCCCACCTCACCCATTACTCCTATCAAGGTGCTGAAGGAGGGAGGAGTCGAGTCTCACACACACACACATGTTTCCTTAAGGCAATGTGTACAATGGTGAAATAATACAATGAACTGGAGTGAGTTAGTTTTCTTCCGTTTTTATTTCGTCTTTCAGTTTTGTCTACACTCTTGATCATTAGTGGACGCGACTCTGGTGAGGATAGTTCTATATACAGACTTAAAGAGACATGAAAAGAGCCTTAGAGAGATGGACTTAACGACACAGCCTTACAGTAATGGTAATAAAAAAAACAGTTTTAAGGAGACAAGGAGACAGCCTTGAAAAGACAGTCAAAAGATGACAGTTTTAGGGAAATGGTTTCAAGGACACAACCTAAAGAGACTTACCTTAAGAAACATCATTATAGACACAATTATAAGGAGACAAACAGCCTTTGTCAGAAACCCTAAGGAAACACATTTAAAGGAAACAGCTTTATGGAGGCAGACCATAAACTCCCACAGCCTTAAAGAGACGTGTGGGGGCCGGGGTGCAATGGGGACCCCTCCCATGGTGTGTGTGGGAGAAAATGATCTCAACCAAGTCAGTTAGTCAGTCAGGAAAAGCCTTCATAGAGCTGCCTGACGTAACCAAGACAACTTATATAACCAGCCACCGGAAAATGGTCTTGTGGACTGGAGAAGTTCAAGGCAGTGTGTGTGTGTGAGTCTGTCTACAAGGTTAAAAACACTCAGCAAAAGTACCGAGGCACTGATGGCGGTACTGAGGCCCTCAAAATAGAACCGAGTCACTCAAGACCATAACCAAGACTCTTAAGACAATACCAAGACAATCGTCCGTCTTACTTCATCAAGCAGGTGTCCTCCAAGGTGGTCATAAACCCTCGTAAAGGTATTCTGAGCACCTGGAGTCTCATCAACAAATCTTATGACGCCCCTCAGGTGGATGGCCAAGGTCTACCTGGTACGAAGGGGGGAGGGGGGGGGCATGTGGTTTTGCTTCATATTGTCTTGTGTGTTTCGGTACTGCTTCGTGCGTTTCGGTACTGCTTCGCGTGTTTCGGTACTCTCTTCAATACCTCATTATTATCCCGAATGTCTCGAAACTACCTTAAGGGAAGGGGCGTGGGCGAAAACGACAAGGGGGAAGAATCGGCTTACGTTCGATTGAGCACCTGAAGATACCGTCTCAAGTGGCCCGGTGTGACGTAAGGATCCTGGGATGACCTGACCTTGACCTTCAGAGTGGGTTCGGGGACAACAACCCTTATCTAACAAGCTGGTACACGATCCATCAGGATAAACGACTTGGACGACCCCTTGCAGAGCCGAGATTAGACTTTACCTGTGAAGATGTTGAGATACACACCAGTTTACGACACACCTGGTACTGCCTCTGTCACCTCAGAAATAATAATAATATCAAGGTGGAATAGTCCATGCGTGAGATTCGAACCCGGTAACTAGAACCGGATTCGAATCCAGTAACTAGAACCAGATTCGAACCCAGTAACTAGAACCAGATCCGAACCCAGTAACTAGAACCGGATTCGAACCCAATAACTAGAACCGGATCCAAACCCAATAACTAGAACCAGATTCGAACCCAGTAACTAGAACCGGATTCGAACCCAATAACTAGAACCGGATTCGAACCCAATAACTAGAACCGGACCCGAACCCCAATACAGGAAGATATCACTTGAAGTACGCTTATTTACGCTGACATTACACACCAATTAAAAAGAACAATTTATCAGATATTCTCAAGAAGCAAATAATAATAATTCCCAGTGTCGGGGAAATCGAACCCTTGGGTAGATAGGGTTGCATTTGAGCCCAGATGAGAGATTATTTCAGTCGCCTTATTATGCACGGACAATGCGTATCTATTTGCACATCCACAACAAGCATTCCTCAAGACCCGTGTGCCTGTGTGTGTGTGTGTGTGTGTGTGTGTGTGTGTGTGTGTGTGTGTGTGTGTGTGTAACCAGTTCCACCCTGATGGTCTTTGTGATAATAAGGATCCCCTGAAGACAGACTGTGACAACTTTGGAGAACCTTCGAGTTACGACCAAACTTGGTTAGTTATCGGACCTAAAATGTCTTAGTTTAACGATCCAGTGGTCATTTACGATGCGTCTGATTGATTTACCTACTGTGAGGTCTATCGTTATCTTAATTCACAATACGTCACTATAGGTCACTTCATAAATGTGGTGATGTGGTGTGAGGTAGTGTTACTCCTGCCACCATAAGTCACAATAACTTCCTTCTTAACTGTGGTGAATAACGTTACTTGTTACACTGTCACTATAAAACTATAAGTTGCTCCATAACTGTGGTGATATAGCTGTGGTTGTCACGTCACCACACCTAACTTCCTAACTATAGTGTTACGCCTGTTACAATAAGTTACTATAGTTTATTGGTCTAGCAGTACTTAGAACAATGTCACCATCGTTTGTAACATTGCTTATATATTTCACTACAGGTTACTTCGTTACTATGGAGCCGGATAGTTAGTGTGGAGCCGGATAGTTACCGAGGAGCCGGATAGTTCACTGGGAAGCCGGATAGTTACCTCGGATCCGGATAATTACCGTGGAGCCGGATAGTTACCGTGGAGCCGGATAGTTCACCGCGCAGCCGGATAGTTACCGTGGAGCCGGATAGTTACTGCGGAGCCGGATAGATCACTCTGCCACAACACATCACAAACACCTTCATAATTGTGGCCAGACGCGGCGAGATGATCCATGTTTATGTGGTCAATAAATCGTCAGGCAGAGGTATGGTGTTAAGTCATACCTGAGGGACACGTGTACCTGCGCCCTAGTCCTCCAGGAATGTACACCTGAGAGTCAATTATACTCCCTGGACTGGTATCAAGATTAGGGCTCTACTCGCTGGATTGGTAGTAAACTTCGGATTAGATTCACTAGATTGAACATTTTTTCTCTGGATGGGTAATAAGTTTAGGGGAAAAATCAATGAAATATATGGCTTGTGATGTATGCAGGAGTGTATGTTTTTTTTCCTCGTTTTTCCCGTCACTTGTTTAAGCCATGATGGGAAAAATGCACAAGTAAAAAAAAATAGCAAAAGTAACGGAAGAAATGGATTCGAGTTACTTGATAAATGAGAAAAAAAGAAAAAAAATGAATTTTAGTTATTTGCTAAAAGACAACAATACAAAACTAACAAAAAAATCGATAAATAAAGTCAACCCAGATAGTAAAGCTAACATGTCAAACGTGAACCCCACAATCTTAGAATTGAATCCCTTCTAAATATATACATCACACAATAACTCAAACCTACTATCACAAACACGCTATATAAACTAAGATAAGAATATCACCCTCAACACAACTACCTCTTATTCACGTGACGTCCTCAAGACAGCTGGCTCCTCCACACACGAGAGACTACTGAACCAAGGCGATGATAACCACGTCTTTTAATATCTGAGACTCGGACAAGATGAATCCAGGGATGGTCTTCTTGGCGGCGGTGGTCATCAGGTGACGGGCGCTGTACGGTCGGGATCATAGGCTTGTGAGGACCGTGGAATCACAGTGATGGAAGAGCTGCCAGAATAGACAGAGGCCGAGTGATTCCTGGGGCCACGAGTCTAGAGGGAGGGAAGGGGGCAGGGGGAAGGGGGGCAGGGGGGAGGGGGAAGGGTGGAGTTGATCATATATCAGCAGGTACTGGGGGAATGTGGTGCAGGAGGAGGAGGAGGAGGAAGACGAAGAGGAAGATGGAGAGGAGAAAGAAGACGAGCAGGACGAAGACGACGAGGAGGAGAAAGAGGAAAATGAGGAAGACGAAGAGGAAAATCAGTAACAAGATTTACCCAATAAGGTAGATAGGCTATTATACTATAGGTGGCTATAAAAGGTAACCTGAACACATCTCGTTATGACACAGACACATATAAATACACCCAGGTAATACAGGTGACATATTTACCTAACCAAAAGATACTTGGTGATGTTTACAATGAATAAGACAAGAGTGAGACTAGGGAGAGAGAGAGAGAGAGAGGTGGGGGAACCTTCTTCACTATACCGGTACGACTCGGTGTGAGGAAACCTTTAATTCACGCCTTCTGAGGAAGAGAAATAACATGCAAATTATGATGACCCCTGAGTTATCAACCATAAGTGTAGTGTTTAGTTAATGACCTAAGGAATGTGATGGATGACTTTCAACCCTTCAGATAATCTCCTCTTGTGTCTAACGAAGGAATTAGAGAACGGATTAGTGGACGGATTAGATAGATAGGCCTTTTAATTCTGGCTATCACCCCCATAAACCATCTTACCTTGTGGGTGTTTAATTACCTCAATGTACAGGTATCTTGATCTTAAACCATAATGTTAGGGGGTTCTTTTAGAGAGGGGGGTTAAACCAAAGTCGGATTATAGGGTGTTAACTAGATCATTTGTTATAGAGATACGGATAGTTATACACCCTGGAGTTATACCTCGATATCTATAATAGTCGGGGAGTTGATCAATCAGGTCAAGAACAGGTTTCATGATGGTGAAATGTGAGGTTAGGTTAGGTTAAGGGTGATATTAGTGGCAGATTCTAACACACAAGTAACCCTATTCTCAGACACACTTAGGCACACAAACACACACCTACGCCAACCTCTCACTCGAAGGTTATATCCCCCTGTTCCTCGTGGCGGGGTATAAATAAGTCAATAATACGTCAAATTATTCACTGAAAATTGGAAAGAGAAATCGCTCAGAGCCTAAGGTACAAAATGTCATAAATTAGCATATTCAGAAGGCCCCCCTATAAGGCCATCTTAAGTGGTGGCACACGCCCTCAGCTTAAGCATTGGGTCTATACTCTGGGCGTGATGTATAGCCAGGGCAGCGGGCAGCGGGTGGTGGTGGCGGCGGGTGGCGAGCTGAAGGTGGTGGTGGGTGGCGGTGGGTGATAGTGGTGATGTGCGGGTGGAGGTGGGTGATGGTGGGTGGCAGGCTGCTAGCGATATGCGGCTGCAGGTGAATGTGGGTGGTGGCGGCGGGTGGCGGGCTGTTAGCGGTGGGCGGCACACCGTCACGGAGTCCATCAGTTAATTCAATGATAATTCTGTACCTGTTCCTGGCTATGACAGGTGAGGCCGCCATTTCTCTCTCTCTCTCTCTCTCTCTCTCTCTCTCTCTCTCTACCAATTTCTTCTCCTTCTCCCTTTACTCTTTCTCTCTTCCCTTGTCTCTGTCTCTCTCTCTCTCTCTTATTTTCCCGAATTCTGTCTTTCTTTCTGTCTGTCTCATCACAGGACTAAGCCTCGGGGTTCAAAGTCCAGACTGACCAAGAAGCTACCCCCCCCCCCCCCGTGTCGGTGGTGAGGGTTCAAGACGAAGGTTCAACTACGACAGCTGATCCTACGATTACTGAGGGAAGTGAACCTAAACCCATAATTAGTCTAATCCTGTCTTACCTGGTGGGTGTGAGCGGAGGTTCAGACACAGGTAATGGTGGTAATCAATCAAGGAAATGAACCTTTACTTCCATGACACCTTTACCTCTCTGTTGGAGTTGCTATGGAGGTTCAGTTTACACAGCTGAACCAACCCAGCCACTAAGGATGCCTCCCTTGAACCTTACCGCTTCAGTCATCATGAATTTACGTTCATATGCTAATGAATGGCGACTCAGGAGGTTCATATTAACCATAAAAGTGAACCTGAACATATAAACCCCATTTGTATATTTATAAATTTCGCTATAGGAAAATATATATCACTAAACGAAATATACCCCCAGATTATATCGTCAAAGTGAAGAATTTATATCACTAAGACCACTTTGTATTAAGAACTATATCGCGAAAAAAAATATACCAGTATATCTTACCTAAACATATATTGTCATCAGAATTATACTACAAAGAAAAGCATCATATAACACTATAGGAATAAATAACACCAGTAATATATTATCATGAAAATATACCAAGAACTACACTTTACAACATAACACTATATTACCATGGCAACAATCCTCACCACTGTGTATATATATAATTAAACCAATACGTATATATCGTTATAACAAACGTACTACAACAAATAAACTTACTATGAAAGGTATATCATTATTATATCAAATCTGATCGTAGGAAGATGTGTGTATACCCAGTTTTTCTTCACATTAAGTTCACACGTTTATAATACTTCCCTCTTACACGACCTGACTCCAGACCCGTCAATGATTAATGTGGCAAATGCTGTTAAATTATGTTCAGCTCAAAATTGCCTTAATTCTATGCAGCGCAGGTGTGTGATGCAGGTGTTTGATGCAGGTGTGTGATGCAGGTGTGTGATGCAGGTGTTTGACGCAGGTGTGTGACGTAGGTGTGTGATGCAGGTGTGTGATGCAGGTGTTTGACGCAGGTGTGACGCAGGTGTTTTGCATATCATTAGTGGAGATGAAATGCGTTTTGATTTCTTATTTCTGTTTTTAAAAGTTTGTAAATACTTAATGACTTATGGTTAGTTTGGGTTAAGTGGGATCAGGTTAAGTTAGATCGAGTTAAGTGGTGGTTAACTCAAGTTAGGTTAAATTGGGTTAGTTTATGTTTGTTTAGTTATGTCATGTTAGGTTAAGTTAGTGAAGTTAGATTAGAGAGAGAGAGAGAGAGAGAGAGAGAGAGAGAGAGAGAGAGAGAGAGAGAGAGAGAGAGAGAGAGAGAGAGAATAAACTCAAAGCCCATAAAACTAAATTAATACAAATTCAGAATCACAATTTAACATACAATTCAACCTCATTTATGCAGTAACTCCCATAATGTTAACTTACTAACGTACCTTTTAATGCAACACAAAGTTAACTCCCTCTCTCATGAACAAGAAGTCACTAACTCAACTCTTATCTGAAGCGTGTCGAACATCTATCTAATTTGTATACTTCAAATATACGAGTATATCCTCAAAGAAAAAAAATATATTCAGTATATACAGTTAGTGAGAATTATATAAATATTCCCCCTAAGACCCCATAAGGATATACTCACTATGTACAGTTGCGGTCAAAATTCTCTGGACACTTGGGTATACTAATATATCAGGTATATATCAGGTATCTACTTATAGGTCATATATGCGACTTGCTAATATACCTAGTGAATGGTAAGATATATAATTCATGGCTTTTGTGTTGATCAGTGACAAAAAGTGTTCAAGGAATTATATTCACTACTGTACAGCCCATTTACGAAAAATTCCAATTTGTCTGAATGTTCAAAATTTCCTCCACTAATTAGCCAACATAGGAGCAACAACAGATGCTAAATATACAGGTCTAGTACAGGTACATATGTTCTCAAGATAGTAAGATATTCCCAAATTACCTCCTTATCCAGAATGAACTAACAACTATCATTAATAAGTGACCTGTTCTAAAAACACATCATTATCCATAATTTATTAAGAGTTTAAGTACTATGATCCAAGAAGCGAGACCACCTACTTAACACCAGGTAATATCCCAGGTGAGTACTTATTAAAATGAAGGTAAGGTTAGGTTAGGTTAGGGTTTTTCCACTAATGAGAGTAATAGATCATAAGTGTGTGATGTGTCTTACAGAGGAAGTGTATGTTGCGTCCAGTTTGTATCATGTCTAATTATTATGTGCATGATTCTTCTTCCCCACTGCTGCTGCCGCCACCACCACCGCTGATCTCATTACTTCAGGTGTGTTGAGAGTAAAGTTTTCTCTCTCTCTCTCTCTCTCTCTCTCAGACACACACACACACATCAATGACCTACAATGATACACGGAACACTTTGTAAATCAATTCACAGACAAAATACAACTAAACCCCTGCACAGGTAACCCATATAAAGCCAAACCTAACCTAACCTAACCTAACCTAACCTAACCTAATCAAACCTAACATTAACCAAGACTGGGCTGCTCCAACTCAACATAATAAGGCCAAGTGGTACATGGGATCATAATTCTGGCTATCATCCTCCCGGAGCGACAAGTTTGTGGCCCTGTCAAGCACTCGGACACGCTGACTTGTTGACTCGGTGGTGGAACCTGATGTTTACTGAGATCTACTACTTAAAGAGGATTGACTGCCTGGGTGGACCTGCTGATCTAGCCTGTTGGAGGAGGAGGAGGAGGAGGACTCTGATGATTCAAGCTCATGGTAGGGTGAGGACTGACGATTCAAGCTTAGGACTGATAATTCAAGCTGATGGTAGGGTGAGAACTGGACTTGGTGATCATTCAAAACCCAAAATACACACACGACTCACCCTAGGAAACTTGGTGATGAGATTATGTTAATAGGAACACATTTATCGGACCTTATTTCTACACTCTAACTCCCACACTTTATCTCTGAATCACGAAGGTTGGTGCTGCAGTCGACGGCAGTGTTTACATTCTGGCCTCGACGATTACAGACCATCCCACACACAGCTATTGTAAGTCATCTCTCTCTCTCTCTCTCTCTCTCTCTCTCTCTCTCTCTCTCTCTGACATCTCCCTCTCTTCTCCTTCTTCTTCGCCACCTCCCCCTACCTTTCCACACACGCCCTCCACCTTCCACTCCACACACCTTCCCTCCACACCCACCTACTCCACATATCCCTCCAGCTCCTCCCGGGTGTTGGCTGACCCTCACTACAACTCTTGCGTATCTCGGGGTATGTGACATAGCCATAATTACTGCCAAGGGAGGCTGTCTTAAAGTCGGTCTTCCTCCCGTCCCTCTTAACCTACGCCGCCGCCTACACCTGGATCAAAGAGACTCCCTAATGGAGGGTTGATTTACGGCCTATTCTCCCTCGCTCTCTTCAAGACGACTTTTTGGGGACCTTGGATATCTCGGTCTGGTATATTTAAGAGCCTGGTGAGCTTGTTGTGTCTTATCCCCCCATCCCTCCCATCCCTCCCTCCCTCCGACTGCTTCTCCCTATCCCTCCCTCCTCCCCCACCCCCTGTTCCTCCTCCCTCCCCCTACCCCTCCCCCCTCTTCATTCTTCCTACATCCCTATACTTCCCCTAGCCCAATCCCACCTAACTCTTCTCCACTCTATTAACCATTCCCTCCTTCTTCCTTCTTCTATCCCTTTCTCCACCTCCATCCTTCTCCCTTCCTCTATCCCTTTCTCCACCTCCATCCTTCTCTCTTACTCTATCTCCGCTAACGAGAACCATTAACTATTCCGAAGATAAACAAAATTGACCTACGATGTATTTGTAAGATATGAAACCAAAGAAAATAGTTGTTTATTTACATTCTGGTTTGTTTACGCTTTGTTGATAAAGTCCATAAGGATTGGATCACTATTGAGAGTCGTTACTTTGATTCTTCGTTGACCTAAATAGTACTCGCTAGTGTCTCTCATATAACGAAGAAAATGATAATGAAAACGATTTGAATTGCTGACATTAATATTACTGACTGGTTTAGAAGATCCACATAATATATTTTTCTTGGTTAGGTTATGTTAGAATTAGCATGTTTAATCATCAGTTAAAATAATCTAGGGTGCTTAATCTACAGGCAATCAGAAAACAATACAATGTTTATACCAAGACTCTGAGGAGGATGTAAACAAGATGCTGGAAAACTGGAGAAATTATCCATGTACACAAAATAGAGACAACCATGCTAATACCACAACCAGTATGGTATTAATTTCACCAACCTGGGGTCAAGGGTCAACTCACTCGCCGAAAAAGTACTAATTTGACCGCGGGAGGAAATATTCGCTGTTGGATCTATACGATATTCAAGTCGGAATTAATTCATTGTTGACTAAGAGAAATTTGTTTTGCTTATCACGATGTAAAAATAAGATAAAAGTAATATGAAAAAAAATATATAAATATATATAAATAAAATAAAATAAAACTGGGAGAAATTATATAAAAATACGTATAATAAACATGTAAATAAAAAAAAACTTACTGCATCATATTAATACCATTATAAAAATATGTATAGCTAAGTTAATATGATTCATTATATGTTAAATACTGAATATAGTTTTAATTATATTTCGACCAAGCAACGTAATAAATTAAGTTAGACTCAAGATAAGGTGCATAATTAAACACAAACATTAAGTCACAGGCGTAATAAACTCATTGAGGCGTGAAGGTAGCCAGGTACAGGTGATCGGAGGCTTTGTTTACAAGGTGTCACAGAACGCGCCATGTCATTTCCCGCCACTTCCGAATTTACCGCCAAAAAATAAATAATGTTCCCGCCAAAATTATGTGCAGATATTTTCGAGCCAAAAAAATCCCATCGCGTTTAAAACTAATTTCTATTTTCCTATTATTATTATTTTTTTATTATTTGTTAATGAATATTAATTTACTAATTATTTTTATATTTTAATTTATTGTTATTGGTTTATTTAATTTTTTTCGGTAAGTTTTCAGTAAAGTTCCTCCTAGACTCGTAATTTGGCTGGGGAGGGGGGGAGGCAAAGGTGTGGCAGGCAAGAGTGTTGATAGCAGAGATAAGAGACCTGGTCATTAACTCTTACGGGCCAATCGATAAACTAAAAGATAAGGTAATTATCGCCAGGAGAATACAACTCACACCTGAACCCAAATTGAGGAGAAGTGACCCAGTGATTATGGATACAGCAGAACCTGCCAAGTTATCAATTAATATTCTCGATAAATTTCACCTGTTTCTTGGGGAGGGGGAGGATAGAGGGAAGGGGTGTAGGGGGGTAGGGGAGGAAGAAGTAGGAGGAGGGGGGAAGAGGGAGGACCAGAAGGGGAAGGGGAGGGGGAATTCGATCATTTTATTCCGATGTAAATAAATAAAAGTTAAATTTGGGATAGATATTTTTTTAGTCATTGTAGGTAATGGTTGTACACACACACACACACACACACACACACACACACACACACACACACACACTCCACCCCCCTCCACACACACCCACACACGACACCCACACCAACACCCTCTTCCAATACGGGTCAAAATCCTAACCCCTTTTAATCGCCTCAATATCCCACGTAATTAACGAAACCCCACAAGATATCACGTGGCGATATCATGCTAATGCTGGCTACTTTTGACACACATCCTATTTCCATAAACCAACATCTACAGACACTATCACGCCGAAGAGACGTCACCCTAATTAGCAGGTAAACATTCTTGAGACATTCTGAGCCCATTTGGAGGTTAACTGATATACAGAGTACATATCTCTCGACAAACACCGCGACTGGAGGAGGAGGTAGCAGGAGGGGGGGGGGAGAGAAGGTAGGAGGCAGGGAGGGGGGGGAGAGGAGGTAGGAGGCAGGGAGGGGGAGGAGGGGGAGAGGAGGTAGGAGGCAGGAGGGGGAGGGGGGGAGAGGAGGTAGGAGGCAGGGAGGGGGAGGAGGGGGAGAGGAGGTAGGAGGCAGGAGGGGGAGGATGGGAGAGGAGGTAGGAGGCAGGAGGGGGAGGAGGGGAGAGGGAGGAGAAGAGGGGTGATCATTTGGAGAAGAAGAAAGATAAGTAGAGAAGAAAGAGCAAGAAGATAAAAAGAGTAGACGGAGGGAGAAGAGGAGAAGAAGGAAGCGAAAGAGATAAGGTAGAGGAAAAAAGAAATGGTAGTAAAAGCAAAAGAAAAGAGAGGGAGAAAAAATAAAGTACAAATTAAAATATTTAAAGAGAAGGCAACAAGAGATAGCACACTGTACCTCAGCTCAACCCAGGTCACGACTCTCTCTCTCTCTCTCTCTCTCTCTCTCTCTCTCTCTTCCCCCCAGTCAAACATTGCACCCAAGTTTCATTAAATCACAAATTATTAAAAGTTAAATAATCAATAACATTCAATAACACAACAAAGATATATTTATTAAGAGGTAAAATCATTGTTATTTCTATGTGATTCAGGTAAAAAAAAAAGGTATTTCAATAAGTTACTAAATCAACTTTCTACACAAACAATAAAATATTTCCCCTTAACGAATGTTACCTGAGGATCTGTAGTCTTAAGGTCTCAGGTAGATAAGATAAAAAGAAATGGCAATCAAGATGTCAGAATACACAGGTAAGGTTTTAATAACAGGTCATTGTGAGGAGGAGTGTGGTGATGCCTCTCCTATATGGGGGTGTGGGGGTGTGGGGGTGTGTGGGTGTGTGTGTGTGTGTGTGTGTGTGTGTGTGTGTGTGTGTGTGTGTGTGTGTGTGTGTGCGTGTGTGTGTAAGCTATCAGTCTCAACCGGTTTCCACTTATCCTTATCTCACCTAAAACTAACTATCGGGTTAGGTTAGGTTAGGTTAGGTTAGGTTAGGTTAGGAATATGATGAAAGTCTATTTAATGGGGGAACTTTTTTTATATTTCTTATTTCTTCCGTCAACCTCACATAAAACACACACACACACACACACACACACACACACACACACACACACACACACACACACGACACCCTACCCTACACCCTCCCCCCCCACCATAAGACCTGTTGCCGGTCCTTCAACAGTATCGACATCCATCAAGACCAGCGCCTGACACTCTCTCCCCCCCCTCCCCCTCCCCGACCCCCCGCCTCACCTGGGCTCACCTGTCTCACTGAGGCTCCTTACTGCCACTCACTTATTATAGACCGCAGGCAAACCCAGATCTAATTACCCACGAGTCCTTTGGGGAGTCCTACGTCTCGAAGGATCGGGTCCTGAGCAAGTTATATCAGAGACAAGTTACCTGTAGTAATCCTGTTGGTTATAAATAGTTCCCTCCTCCTCCTTCTCCTTCTCTTTCTCCTCCTCCTCCTTCTCCTTCTCCTTCTCCCCCTCCTCCTATTCTTCTTCCTATCACCTTATCCTTATTACTATTATTATCACTAATAGTAGCTATAGTAGTAGTAGCAGTAATGGTAGTAAGAACACGTAGTAAGTAGTAGTAATAGTAGTAGTTATTAGTAGTAGAAGTATAATAATAATCGTAGCAATAGTAACAACTGGTATCATCATCATCATTATCATCATTATCATCATCATTAACCATTTAACCTATCATCATTTTCTCCTCACAGACACCATCACGAACACGAACAGCCCCTCCTCCCCCCTCCTCCCCCCTCCCAGAACACACCTTAATTGCACCTGTAATTCCATCTCTCACCGAGTAATTAACAGAGAGGCATTGCTATCTGGGCTCTGTAATGGCTGGCTAATTGTTATGAACTGTCTGGTCTTAATGTCTAGTCTCAATGGCTTCTTATTCGTTTCATCCCTGGGGCCTTTTGTCTAGTCTATCTTGGGAGTTAATTGAGGTAGAAAGGAGGGCAATGGGTGCAGGTGTGTGTGTGTGTGTGTGTGTGTGTGAGGCGTTCGTGCAGGTCGTCGGAATGATACGTCCATCAGTACTGAATCCGTGCGTGAAAATCAGTCATCTATTCATTTTCTTCAACTCTTTCCCTCTGTGTCTCTCCAATCAGCTGACTGACGTAAACATTCCTATCATACTTCACACAAGATTACAGTAATTCCTTTGTATTTACGACTACCAACATGTAATCTATATAAACCAATGTATATATATTTATATAAATCATAACGTAATTTATATATCAGATATAAATAATAATAGTATATAATTTTAGATAATAGATTCTAGACACCAATAATTGTAATGAACCGAATACAAATATCAGGTTACATCGTGCTTCTATGTACTTACCTGTATCTACCTGTAATTAACCTGGGAGTACAGGTGATGAGGTTTTAGTGTCTCTATCAATTGGTCAGGTAATATGGCGGTAATATGACGCTGTGACACGAGTTTTTATTCAACTACGACGGATGCTCTGTCGATTAGGTTAGGTTAGGTTAGTACTGAAGCCATTTATCTAGAACGCACTTATATAAAGAACAGTTCAAAATGTCGTATAATCAATAAAGTTAATGAAATCGGTTGCTGCATCCCGATTATACCCCCAAAAGGACAGAACATACCTAACCGGGTGACGGGGGTGACGGGGGTGACGGAGATTGAAGGAAGGTGACGCATATTCTCCCCGTAACAGGAATGGGAGGGAGAGAATCCACAATATACACCCGTCTTGCCAATGGCTGTCACCTACACCAAATAATTTAAGTTTTAACGAAATTCCTTTGTTGCATTTTTTCCCCAGGCGAGCCTCCGACTACCCCATTATAACATTGAGATGGTATAAATTTGCGTATATAATCCTATGAAAAAAAAAGAACTACTAAGACGATTTACCTGTTTATATTTTTTCTCCAAGGATCTTCAATGATGTTAAGATATTTATATAAACAGTAACACCAACAGAATCAACGGAACAGTAACAGGAGCCCAACAACAGGAGGTCTAGATAGCCTTCATTGCATCACCTGTTCTGAGGCTTCACTTGTCCACCTCCAACTGGGTAAAGAATTTTCCTCTAATTGCCAGAAAGATGGATCAGTCGCTCCTGACCCACACCTCAACCCGTCAACAACACCGGGAAATAAAATACAATATCACTTACCACACTCGTACAAAAGGCAAAAACAAAAGTATATCACAAATTCCTAAATAAATAAAAATATATCAGAGTCTTTAAAGGTTTTTCTTACTTATACATAACTTACAAGAGGTTGAAAATAACTCGTCTCAAAGTATTAAAAAAAAAATCCTTCCCAGAGATCCTTCGTATCATAAGGATCGGAAGGACCTTCAACCTTAGGCATTTTAAGGGTTAGGCTCCCCTACAGTAGCAGCCGCCGTGTTTCTGTCAGGATCTTCCCTGGAGAGGAACGTGTGATAGTCACGGTTAATGTGACGTTGGAGGGATTTGGGGAGGAGGAGGAGGGATGAGGGTTACCGACTGATCCGTCTACAAGAACGCTGTTGCCCTTTTGACCACGGGAGAGAGTCGACCTTTATTGTTTGTTTACATCACCATGTTTAGGGTAAGCTGGTATATTGAGCGAGGGGTCTCTCTCTCTCTCTCTCTCTCTCTCTCTCTCTCTCTCTCTCTCTCTCTCTCTCTTTCGTTTCCCTCATCACACAGTCGTGGAGGAGGACGGCCCCATCACAGTCACAGAAGAATTGTTTAATATCGTCATAAACTCCATCTAGTTGTTTTTGTGTTGAGGTCCTGAGTGTGGGGGAACCTCTCTTGATGCCTCCTACACGCTCCTCCACGCTCCTGCACGCTCATATTTATTCCTATACCGATCTACATGCTCCTACACACCCCCTATATGCTTCTACATGATCCCGCACGCTCTTACATACCCATGCACGGCTCAATACATCCTGCAATGACTTACACAACCATTGACCAGCACTATTGCTCCCTCCACACACACACACACACACACACACACACACAGTATCCCAAGTTTCATAATATCTTCCATTCTATCCAAATTTACTTCACTAAATATTTTTTTTTATTATCATCACCAAACATTTGCATATTCACATTAAGTCCCTCACGTCGAACAATAACAACGGGAGATATTTTCCAGATCTGAACATTTAGAGGGAAATATTTTTATTATATTGCTCAGGTAAGTTTAAAATGATAATAATATTTTAAGAGTTATATTTGTGTTATATATTTTGAAGTATATCGAAGGAGAATTATATATTTTTTGAGGGGGACAATTTTAGATACCATGATTATTTTTCTCTTCCTTCTCTCTCCTGTATTTTGGGTTATATGATTTTAGGTTTTATTTTCATCTCAAGATTTTAAAGCTTTTTTTTTTTTTTTTAAATTGTGACTTGGAAGAAGATGATTTGGATGTTATATTCTGATGATGTCTGTTACGTGGTTGTTAGGTTAGGTTAGGTTAGGCGATAGCTCTTCCACGTATATAAACATTAGACTTTTCAAAACGACTTCTCTTATCAAGTAGTAGTAGTAACCATCCATCCATACATACATACATACATACATACATATATGCATACATACACCAATTCTTCTTCTTTCATGTCGTTAGATCAAGATACTACTACGGTAAAGCCAGCCTCTCTCTCTCTCTCTCTCTCTCTCAGGTACCACCAGTATGTCTGCCACCAAAGGAATCCGGAAAATGTAAACAGATCCACTATTAATTGTACTCGTGGATCCAGAGATGGTGTACCAGACTCGTGTTGGCTCTCACTTAATGGCCCGATTTACGATTATTCTTTGAGTTTTGTTGAATAATAAGACTCAGGTTAATGGAGTTAGTCTTATAAATTACAAAACTCGAAAACAACAAGAACTGATGTGTGTGGTCGAGTGAATGTCTGTTCTCTTTTGTAGTTTTTTTGTTTATGTTTTGTTTTTGTAATCTGAGTGATGTAAAATATTAATGAAATTCGGGTTTTTCGTCTGTAATGTTTGGGGTGTGTGTGTGTGTGTGTGTGTGTGTGTGTGTGTGTGTGTGTGTGTGTGTGTGTGTGTGTGTGTGTGTAACAGATTGATAAAATATATAAGAAAGTATCACAATTATAACCAACATATGTAAATTTTGTCAACATTATATAAGAAACTAACCAATCAAAACCAAATTCCAATTTGCATAAACCACGATTACTAACACCGTCCCTCCTCCACCTCCCGTAGCTGTCATAGATATCCCTCCTCTCCACCAGGTAGCGTCTACACAGGAGGTAAACACCATTCTCACCTGGCTCTAATCTGTCTCACCTTCGTCAGTAGAGGACAAAAGGTCTTAAACCATGAATTATCGCTATTTTTTTCACCCTAAATAATAATTTATACTCAGGGGTAATTGATAAGCCGTATCTACATTAAGGGTTAAATCACCCATTATCACCCATAAACCCATGATGTGGTTGTGTCATAGAAAACCCATGATGATGTTTAAACCCATGATGTGTCGTATATACCCATGATTTAAACATACCCATTAGACCTATATATATTGATGAGATATGGGCATCAAGAGGTATCTTCAAAACAAACAAGCAAGCAAATAAACAAACAAACAAACACGCACGCACTAACACCCCCCCCCCCCCCCCACACACACACACACCATAAGAGGTAACGCCCAAATGAGATAAATTAAATAATAATACGGGGTGACCCATATCGACCCAATCACTAGGACGGCAGTGACTTTGACCTCTGATAGCGGTCTGGAACCCGTTAAGTGGTGGCAGTTCCAACCCAACCATTGATGACTGTGTGTTTGTCTGTCATCATGTTGAGAAAAGGTGGAATTAAATTAAGGTATTAATGACGATTGGTGTTTATAAGAAGAGGAGGAAGAGGAGAAAATGAAGTGGAGGAGAAGGAGGAAGGAAGAGGAGGAGGAGGAGGAGGAGATGAAGAGGAGTAGTAGTAGTAATAGTAATGGCAGTATCAGCATTACTATTAAACTATCACCTCCAACACACACATTACACCGCCAAACAGAAGATTACATTATGTACTCGTCAGGTGAATAGAGTTAACACACTGTCACTGAATTGTAGGGGTCGTCACGGGTCACTTGTGGTGGTTTCCTCACAGCACACTGGTTTGGTCTCACTTGTCATACTGTACAAGCTTTGGGGTGACCAGAGGCAGAAGTGACCCTCCCTCAAGCACTCTATCTCCAACAGCTCTCATCTCCACCATTACACCACCTTCACCAACACACCACCTTCACCAACACACCACCTTCACCAACACACCACCTTCACCAACACACCACCTTCACCAACACACCACCTTCACCAACACACCACCTTCACCAACACACCACCTTCACCAACACACCCCCTTCACCGACACTCTTAGAAGCATACATACCCTTTGACCCCTCCTCACTGATCCCTGACCAGTCCTGACCACACGATGATCAATAATGTCTCCTGGCAGTCTAAAAGCAACAGGTCAAAGTAGTCACCAATTAAGAAGTAAAGTAGACATAGTTAACAAAAAATAAACAAGAAAACAAACAAACAAACATATCCAAACAAAATCAACAAACCCAGATGGAATTTTTATCTGGTAATGAAATTTTAATGAAGATAATTCAATTAAATAGAGAACTTAAGGTTATATTAGGTATAGAATTATTTAAAACCAATTATGGAAAGTAGTCAAGGCCCAGCAAGACGAGACACACCGTGAAACCTCGACACAAACACAACACGTATGATAAACATGTACTTTAAGTGTTTAATACCTGATATAAACCCGATTATAACAAGTTTTCTTTCTCTCTCTCTCTCTCTCTCCTTTTTTTTTGGGGGGGGGGGGTGGGTGGGGGTGGATGGGGGGGTGAGGGGGGTGGGGGGAGGGGAGTCTTAAAAGATCAATCGTATCGTCGTTCCTCCCACCCCCACCCCACCCCACCCCACCCCACCCCACCCCTTTAATGCCAACTAAAGTCCCCGTTCTGCCCCACTGCCCAGTCAGCCCAACACCCTCCTGGACTGACTGACTGCTTGTGTGTTGAAGTCTTCCGGTCGATTACAAATACTAACTCAACAAGGATAGCAATAAGACTTGAGGTGAGGGGAGAGGGGGGAGAGGGGTGAGAGGGGTAATGGGTAGGAGGAGGGGGGAGAAGGGAAGAAGGATGGGAGGTGGAGGGGTAGAAGGGGAGAGGGAGAAGCACCCACATCAGGTTTAAAGCAACGTTTTAAATGGTAGCACACACACACACACACACACACACTACAGTGCTCAGTTGTCAGATGATGATCTTGTCTGTCTGTGCCACTCCACGCCAATACCAACAACCAAACGCTTAACTGCTGGTGTTGAACGAGACGCTGATGTGGAGTGTGGGAGTGTGTGTGGTGAAGGACGGGTGTTGGTGGCGTGGAGGTGGAAGATTAACTGGTGACTTTGGAGTGAGATATAGTTAAACACACACACACACACACACACACACACACACACACACACACCTCTAAAATAAGACTTTAACGTATTATACACACGTTAATGCACAGAGCCGTTCCAACAAATCCTCCTCTGACATTATTTATAGATACGAATCTGGTCCACACACTCATTAAATCAGGTCACCTTATTATAATGTCCTTGTTTACCTGTTTGAGGCTCGCCAGGTAACCCGTGTGAGACAGGGGGTAGGTGTGTGTGTGTGCTAATGACGTGTTTGGACAGTCCAGGCAAGTGAAAGCGGCTACTACCACCACCACCACCACTACCTGTGCCCCCCCCCTCCCCCAGACACACAAGTAACACACCACATCAATGTTATACTTCTCTCGTTTTTCTGTTTCTTTTTTTATACTATTGTCTTTATGTTAATCTGTTTTTTTTATTAATTTACCTGGACTTTCATTTTTCTCTCACATTTCTCTCTCCCTTTCTCTCTCTCTCTTCTCTTTATCTTTCTCGTCTTCTCAATCTTCCATATATTAAGTCTGTTGTTTTACTTAATTCTCCCCCATCTTATTTTTTTTTAATCTTAGTTTCTCTTTCTTTATTATACTCCTCCTCACCCCCATTGACCTTTCCAGTGGGGTCATATTGCATTATCACATGGCCATCATCCGTCAGTCTGTCTGTCCGCTACCCCTGTGATCGTATGAAATAACAGACAAACACACGAACTTTTTGGCCAATAGCTTTATATCATTGTTTAGCTTAGACTATAAACATTGAAAACGGGTCTAGCTTCTGTTTGTCTGTCTGTCTGTCTATATGAATAAATGTATGTATATATCATTCTCTCTTCTGTCTGGCTGAGTATGTCTGTCAATCAGGTTCTGTCGGTGTCTCTGTCTATTGCATCTCCTTTATGTATGGCAGTATTTCTCTATATATAAATACACATGTAAAATACTACTTCCACTCTCACCACCAGACTTACCACATCATCGCCACTACCACCACAATCAAAACTACCACACCACCACCAGACACCACAGGTAAGGGAAGATCTAGGGTGAGGAGGAGAAAGGTTCCTCTTGAGTTGTGTGGGCCGACGGGGATCATGATCTAGCACATGTACGTCAGCATCCTTAACCCTCGTGAGATTTGTCCCTGCTGAGATAAAAATGCAGGTGACAGGTGTATGGTGAGGCAGATGACCCAAGACTAAGGGGGTGGTCTCTCTCTCTCTCTCTCTCTCTCTCTCTCTCTCTCTCTCTCTCTCTCTCTCTCTCAGGTACTCAATAAGGGATCGTAGTCTCACGTTGACACAGACCCCATGCTGCTCTTTCTGCAGGTCCCGTCACACAGTTATCAGCGTGGGGTGGTCTTGTATTGAATCGGAACCAAAGTGACCATATACAGATTGCTTATTAGTACTCTTAGGTAACCTTAGTCCCATACTAATAGAGGACCATTATTAGGTTAGGTCAGGTCAGGTCAGGTTAAGTTAGCCGCCTTAAAAAATTAAGGTATATTAAAAATAACTTATTTTTAGTTAAAGAAAGGATAAGAACTTATACCAAAAAACGACTTCTGAAATTCAGTTGTCATTCATCTAAGCAAAACATTACTGTCTCGTTGGGCCTGACAGGCTGACAGGCTGACAGGCTTTAGACTGAGGAAGAAAATGTCCTCAGGGAAATTTTAAGCTCGTCTCAATTAATTTCCTTCTTCTTCTTCTACTAAAAGTAACTACCAGAGATAAGTAGATAAAAAAATATAAAGAACAAATAAAAACAATAAGAAAATAACTCACAAATGGGTTTACATTCAAGACTTAAGTGTTAGAGACTTAAGGCGGAAGATGAGTGTTCCAACACGAATAAAATTACGAGCTTCACCCGTCACACATAAACCCTCCTCTTGGCCGAGCTTCACCCGTCACACATAAACCATCCTCTTGGCCGAGCTTCACCCGTCACACATAAACCATCCTCTTGGCCGAGCTTCACCCGTCACACATAAACCACCCTTCTTGGCCGAGCTTCAGCCCTCACACATAAACCATCCTCTTGGCCGAGCTTCACTCCTCAGACATAAACCATCCCTCTTGGCCGAGCTTCAGCCCTCACACATAAACCATCCTCTTGGCCGAGCTTCACCCGTCACACATAAACCACCCTTCTTGACCGAGCTTCACCCGTCAAACATAAACCATCGTCTTGGCCGAGATTCACCCGTCACACATAAACCAACCCTCTTGGCCGAGCTTCACCCGTCACACATAAACCATCCCTCTTGGCCGAGCTTCACCCGTCACACATAAACCATCCCTCTTGGCCGAGCTTCACCCGTCACACATAAACCATCCCTCTTGGCCGAGCTTCACCCATCAGACATAAATCCTCCTCTTGGTCGAGCTTCACTCCTCAGACATAAACCCTCCTCTTGGTCGAGCTTCACTTCTCAGACATAAACCCTCCTCTTGGCCGAGCTTCACTCCTCAGACATAAACCCTCCTCTTGGCCGAGCAGAATGTGGACGACCTGCAGCCATCCGGAAAACCCTGGTATTATGTCATAATAAATAGATTACCCCCTCTTGCGGCGAACACGTTCCCTCCTCAGCGTGATGGGCAGTAAGAGCTCAATCTTATCAAGGGTTGAGAGTGCCGCGTTTGATGCCACGTTAAGATAGAGTGCCTGGAGAATCTATTTCCTACACCCAGGACTCAAGTTACACCCAGGGCTTTTACCTACACCCAGGGATCAATCTACACCCAGGGCTCAACTTACATCCAGGGCTTTTACCTACACCCAGGGCTCAATCTACACCCAGGGCTCAATCTACACCCAGGGCTCAACCTAACACCCACAGCTCAACATACACAAGAGGTCAAGCTGTCTGGTTTATCACTGCCCGTGTGCGTTATTAACTCTCGTGTGCGTCTGTCACATTAAACCAGTTAAGTGCAATATCTCCCTAACTCGTAATTTTGGACAATAGTGTAGGAAGCTGAGGGCTGATGTGAGTGGTGAGTGTGTGCTAGAGGAAAGGTCTTCACTCGGTGGAAGTGATGGGTTATTATCACAGGGTGTTTGAGAGACTTGTTTTATTTTTGAAGAACATGTTTTTTTCCTGTTTTACTGCACCCATCATCATTAAATATTCCTCCCTATATTATCATTATTTATTTTTATTCTTCTACTTTCTCTAATTCTTCTCTTTCTCCTTTTTTATTGTTTCTTTTTTCTCTATCTGCAAATTTTCATCCTATTCTAAACACAAAACCCTAATCCTTCACTTCGCTCTTAACAACACAAGAACACAACCACCACAACAGCCCTCAATTTTATATTCAAATTTTAACATGATTTTTTTTTCTTGCATATTTATATTTTTAAAACTAAGGTCCTGATAAATGGTGTTTTAAAGCATTGAGGAAGAACTTAATAATATAAGACCTAGTAAATGGTGCTTAATAACCCTGGTAGTTGAAGCACCTAAAGTAAAAAAATACATAAAAACAACAATACTCAAACTAACTTGATTCTTTCCACCAATAAAAACAAAAAATAACAACAAAACAAAAATATTTAACTCTCTCTCTCTCTCTCTCTCTCTCTCTCTCTCTCTCTCTCTCATACGGGGGTCAGTGAGTACTCTCCAGTATTTCTAGGACGTTGGATGAGTGAGTGAGTGAGTGAGTGAGTGAGTGAGTGAGTGAGTGAGTGGATGCTTCTCAATAAGATCAAAAACAATGATAAGCAACACGATGATTGCAAGGAGATGGAAGAAGGAGGAAAAAGCTTGTCCCAAAGTAGGAGAATGAACGAGAGGAGGAGGAGGGAGAAGAGGAGGAGGAGGAGGGAGAAGAGGAGGAGGAGGAGGGAGAAGAGGAGGAGGAGGGGAAGAGGAGGAGGAGGAGGAGGAGGAGGAACAAGAAAGAACAAGAAGGAAAGAAAAATGAAGATGGGAGAACTAGGAGAAGAAGAAGAAGAAGAAGAAGAAGAAGAAGAAGAAGAAGAAGAAGAAGAAGAAGAAGGAAGAAAGGGAAAGACGAATCACCAGGAAATACACAATATCTTCCTTCTTCTGGGAAAGACATGAAACAAGAAAGTATAACAAAATTCAAATTCTATAAAAAAAAAAAAATCCCATTCCTAATTACATCAATAATCCCTAATTACAATCATATTAATCCTCATAATCCTAAAACATCAGAGACCAAATCCCCCTAAGAGATAAAACTTGATAAATTAACCTGTTTTGACTCCCTCTCCTGAGACCGTCAACTTGGCCGGTCACCCACGCGTGGCTCCGGACGACAATGGAAGGGGACACCTTAATGGTTTGGGTAATTTACGGTAACCGATAATTACATTACCAGAAAGCCGGTAATTGGTGAAGGTAGCGGCCGGATGAACTATGGAAGGGTATAGGATTGTCTCCCTGTTCCGGTTATTTCTGGAGGCTGTAGGGAGGGAGGGGGAAGGGGGAGAAGGAGGGAAGAGAGAAGGGGGGAGGGAGGGGTACAGGTGGTAGGGAGAGAGAGAGAGAGAGAATAAAAGCAGAATAAACACAGCTAAAAATAAAGGCTAGAGAAATACGAAACTTTAAGAGAATATTAAAACAAACTGGATTACGTGTTACTAAAAAAAGCTGTGACTTAGAAACATAAACACACAAAATAAAAAAATATATATATAAAGATAGGAAAGAAAATATTGAGAAGGAAACTTTATATTATAGTAAAATATGAGACGTTAACAGAAATGGAGAAATGGAACAGGAATAAGAGAGAGAGAGAGAGAGATGGAAAGAGAAGGAGAGAATAGAATCAAGTAGGACGAGAAGAAGTAGGAGGAGGAGGAGGAGGGGAAAGAAGAGGAAGAAGGCAATGGAAGAAGAGAAGGAAGAAGAGGAGGAAGAGGAAGAAGAAGAGGAGGAAAAAGACCAATGTGTATTAATTGGGGCTGATCACTCGTGCATGGTGCATTAAGCTCCCCCCTGGACACTGTTACCACCACCACAACACCACACACCACACACCACACACCACACACCACACACCTTACACCACACACCACACACCTTACACTCTTATTATTATTATTATTATTATTATTATTATTATAAATACATAATTAATAAAGAATAATAATCAACATAATTTGAACCAGTTAATAATGACAACAGGAATAAGATAGATAATTTCAATATTTTTTTGCATTTTAAAAATTAACAATTTCATGTAACTTTCTTCACAAATTGCCTACAATTATACCCATTTTCTCCCTATGAAAAAAAAATAGAATTGGTCTAATTTCTCTTCCGAAAGATAAATAAATTCACCGTCTAAACATCGAAAAACACCCACTTGTCTTCTAGCCAAAGTCAATGAGTCAATCATGTCATTAAACCTAACCCAACCCAACCCAACCCAACCCAACCTAAGCTAACCCAACCCAACCCAACCCAACCCAACCTAAGCTAACCCAACCCAACCCAACCCAACCCAACCCAACCTAAGCTAACCCAACCCAACCCAACCCAACCCAACCTAACCCAACCCAACCCAACCCAACCCAATGCAACCCAACCCAACCCAACCCAACCCAACCCAACCCAACCTAAGCTAACCCAACCCAACCCAACCCAACCTAAGCTAACCCAACCTAACCCAGCCCAACCCAACCCAACCCAACCCAACCCAACCCAACCTAAGCTAACCCAACCCAACCCAACCCAACCCAACGCAACCCGAACCTAACCCAACCCAACCCAACCTAACCCAACCCAACCCAACCCAACCCAACCCAACCCAACCCAACCCAACCTAAGCTAACCCAACCCAACCCAACCCAACCCAACCCAACCCAACCCAACCCAACCCAACCCAACCCAACCCAACCTAAGCTAACCCAACCCAACCCAACCCAACCTAAGCTAACCCAACCCAACCCAACCCAACCCAACCTAACCCAACCCAACCTAACCCAACCCAACCCAACCTAACCCAACCCAACCCAACCCAACCCAACCTAAGCTAACCCAACCCAACCCAACCCAACCCAACCCAACCTAAGCTAACCCAACCCAACCCAACCCAACCCAACCCAACCCAACCCAACCCAACCTAAGCTAACCCAACCCAACCCAACCCGAACCCAACCCAACCCAACGCAACCCGAACCCAACCCAACCCAACCCAACCCAACGCAACCCGAACCTAACCCAACCCAACCCAACCCAACCCAACCCGAACCTAACCTCACCCCAAATTCCCGTAAAAGTAAACAATTCTTCGCCAAAATTTTCTCGCCAAAGTAAATGAGAGGATGATGTCACGAAGTTAACACGCCAGGAGCCGCTACTTTAACCCTTATAATAACTAAGTCTCTGGCTGGTATTTTTGGCGTTAATTTTACCTTGTCTGGGAGGTGAGCCGATCTTGTGGCAGTGTTACGGGGCCATTATTATTATTATATTCTAGCTATGATAGAGAGAGAGAGAGAGAGAGAGAGAGAGAGAGAGAGAGAGAGAGAGAGAGAGAGAGAGAGAGAGAGAGTGAGAGAGAGAGAGAGAGAGAGAGAGAGAGAGAGAGACCATTAACCTAACCTAACCCTCAGGTATAGCGTTAGGCTGCAGGTTAATCATCAGGTGAAATAAACTTGGAGGTAAAATAATTTCCAGGTGATCTGATGTGACACTGATAAGGGAAGGTAGGAGAGGGTGGTGGTGGTGGTGGCCTAAGAAGATAACAGCTTGTGATAGTGATGATGATGATGATTATTATAAGATAACCAAGACGATGACCCGAAGGAGGGGGGGGGAGGGGTAGGTAAGGGGGTGGAAAAGGGTAGGGGTAGTGAGATAAAGGGGGTGGTGGTGGTGGTAAGGGGGTAGTATCTATCTATTTATTTATCTATCTCTATCCAATTCGTCACCTAACCTAACCTAACCCCCCAGAGAGACTGCATAACACGGCGCTACTCGGTCCACCCACCTATCCATCATGACCCGTCCTGCATTCTGCCTTAAAGGAGTGAAAACTCTTTATCTCTCCCTGTTGTTGTGTTTTTTTTCCCTCCCTCCCTCCTTCTCTCTCTCCCTCTCTCCCTCTCTCCCTCCCTCAGGATGCGTGTTTAATGCCTCACCTGTTGGGCTTCCACTCAACCCTGACGAACCAACCTGACAGCGGGTCCACACACACACAAAAAAGTAATACCTTGCCGCAGTAACTTAGTATTTGTTCATAATTCCATAACTAAAACAATCAAGTTCTTAAACCTCTTAAACCTTTATCCCTTAAGGGGTTTTATGTATACCTATGTTTTTTTTTGAGGGGGGGGGGGGGGGTTATATCAATCCCTAAACCTCAGGGTGTAATTTGTTTTAGTCCTGTGGTCCTGAAATTGGGGACAAATATTCATCTGTATAACCTAATCTAACCTAACCTTCTCCTTAACCTAATCTAACCAAACCTAATCCAAAACAGGCCACAGGGGATCAGGGTCTTCCAAATATCCCTTCAGGAGCTTGACGTGTTCAGTCTGTGGTCGTTGTCAGGTTTTTATACAAGCCTTCAGGTCTTAAACCAACACCCAAAACATTAACAATTCTTCAGGTTTAACAGGTTTTTAAATTGCCTTCAGGGTTTAATACTCACTACCAATGCCCCCCCACCAAAAAAAAACAACTTAAAACCATATCACAAACGTATTTAAAACCCACATCTTAAAACAATATAAACCTCTAGATGTTATTTATATATGTTTCTGAAATTCAATTAGGTATTTACGTGGTTCAGGTGAGATAAAGTTCAGTTACGACCCTGAAACTATACAGAGAAAACTTATAAAATAAATAAATAAATAAATAAATAAATAAATAAATAATGAAAAAATAAATCCTAGGACCCTTAAATTTACACAGTGTCCTTTTTAATAATTTAGTAAAATTTATTAATATTTTTAAGTTTGTTTACATATATCTACGTCTTTGATTACATGACGTCACCATTATTCACGTCTTTGATTACATGACGTCACATTATTCACATCTTTGATTACATGACGTCACCATTATTCACGTCTTTGATTACATGACGTCACCATTATTCACGTCTTTGATTACATGACGTCACATTACTCACGTCTTTGATTACATGACGTCACATTACTCACGTCTTTGATTACATGACGTCACCATTATTCACGTCTTTGATTACATGACGTCACCATTATTCACGTCTTTGATTACATGACGTCACCATTATTCACGTCTTTGATTACATGACGTCACCATTATTCACGTCTTTGATTACATGACGTCACCATTATTCACGTCTTTGATTACATGACGTCACCATTATTCACGTCTTTGATTACATGACGTCACATTACTCACGTCTTTGATTACATGACGTCACATTACTCACGTCTTTGATTACATGACGTCACCATTATTCACTAATTTATTCCTTTACCGATGACCATTGAACACAAGACATAGGATGTAAATAATATGTCTTTTTATGGCTGCAGAATTAAACCAAAAATTAAACCAAAAACTAAACCGAACGATAATTACGATGATGAATATACCACGATAACGATGACTTCAGGCTAGATACAATATCCCTTAGATGATTTAATAGAAGAACTAGGTAATAGCAATCGTTCTTTATGTATAATATAACACCTTCAAGGCATAAATTTGTTCCGTAATAATCTGTCCTTTATTTTCCTGTTGTGTGTGTGGATGCCTGACAACTTTTACTGAATCTTCCTTCAAATGGTGAATATTTATCAACTTTTACTCAACCACCGACAGCCTCTGACCTATTCAACCACACCTCTCCCTCCTCCTCCTCCTACTACTACTACTAGCTTACTCTTCCCTCCCTCCTGTACCTGCGTCTACCTGAGTGTACCTGTGTCTACCTGAGTGTACCTGTGTCTACCTGAGTGTACCTGTGTCTACCTGAGTGTACCTGCGTCTACCTGGGTGTACCTGTGTCTACCTGAGTGTACCTGTGTCTACCTGAGTGTACCTGTGTCTACCTGAGTGTACCTGCGTCTACCTGGGTGTACCTGTGTCTACCTGAGTGTACCTGTGTCTACCTGAGTGTACCTGTGTCTACCTGAGTGTACCTGTGTCTACCTGAGTGTACCTGTGTCTACCTGAGTGTACCTGCGTCTACCTGGGTGTACCTGCGTCTACTAGGATTTAAATTATGGATTATATGATCAGCTGAGGTCATATCAGATCCACATCAATCCACCAACGCCCACCGGTATTGTCCACGCCTGAGAGGGAGCTGCACCGAGTCCACGCCGCCCACATGACATGACGCCACGCCTTCCCCCGGAGTCCAGGAGGAGGAGGAGGAGAAGGAGAAGGAGAAGGAGAAGGAGGAGAAGAAGAAGAAGAGGAGAAGAGAAGAGGAGAAGAAGAAGAAGAAGAAGAAGAAGA
>CAUDMG010003340.1:780000-800000 GCA_958450375.1 Homarus gammarus
ACACCAAAGCGCTAAAGATTCTTCACAATAAATCTCCTTCCTCCCCCCTCCCCCCCCCCATCCAATCCCCCGACCAGCAGGAGGAACCTTGTATACCTTCAGCGCCATCAGGAGGTATTAACTCCGGGTAACTATAGATGGTAGATAATATAATCACCTAATCACTGGAACAGCTTCAGGTTATTACAGTCATGATCAGAGCCTAAAACAGCAACAACATTTTTCTATTCAATAAATGCTAAATATAGTATCATAAGATAGAAGGTGTTTCATACCTGCTAATTACTCAGGATATTAGGTGTTTTCAGGTGTGATATTTAACACCTTTATACATTAGGTGGTTTGGAGGTTGAGTGTACCAACGAGAAGAGAAGAGAAGAGATAAGACGAGACGAGAACGAGACGAGACGAGATAAGACGAGACGAGAACGAGACGAGACGAAGGTTTGAGATGAAGTCTTCAGAGTGGTGTTGTAATCCAGACGGTGAAGGACTCTGTCTGTCTGTCAGGCTGTCTATCTGTCTATCTGTCTACCTGTCTGTCTCTTTCAGTAGGACACAGGAAAAATTACAAATAACGCGTCACCATAGATAAACCTCTCTCTCTCTCTCTCTCTCTCTCTCTCTCTCTCTCTCTCTCTCTCTCTCTCTCTCTCTCACCCCGATAGGAGGCAGCAGGGATGATGACGTGAGGAGCCACCCGAGTGATAAGAGCTGGTTTGCAGGTTATTGTTATGGTGAGATAAGACCTAAAAGCAATGAGGAGAGTTTAGTGTAATGTTTGGCCTGGTTTAGCCTCTGAGGTTTAAGTTTTATTCTATGTTTGACCTGGTTTAACATTTAGAGCAGAGATTAATTATATTTATAGTTTAATATAGAGTTTATACCTTTGCTTAGAATTTAGGTTAGGTTAGGTTAGGTTAGGTTAGGTTAAGACTCACTTAACCCACGGCTCTTCTCTCTTGACTGATCATTCTTCTCTCTTCACCATCTCCACTTTCATCTCCAGTCTCGTTCCTCCTCTACCATAACTCAGGTAAAATAATCACTACACCATCATCTATCTCAGAGCCTTTAACAACAAATAGCTCCACCAAGCATACGTTAATTATAAAAGCTTTTCTGAACACTCTTAAGCCGTAACCTAACCTCACCTAACCAGCTAGTAGGCAGACAGGTGATTGGCCGTTTAAAAGGAATGAAATACACACACGCACACACACACACGCACACACACACACACACACACATCACTGTCACTCATCACCGTTAAAACACCAACAACTACCTGTCCATCCTGTCAATTACCCCGTCGTCAACATAACTCCGAGAATCTTTCAAACGGCTGACGTATCTGACATTTGGACAGTAGGCGACCCATAGCTACTGTCTACTGTCCACCGAGTGATGAATTGTGGGGAAATGTCACCCCCTACCGCGTTTTCTACCTGTTTAACACCTGCTACCTGGCATCACCTTCACAAAGAACCTATAGATTGATTATGTTTCCCAGGTGAGGTTGTCTGTTGATGGTAGAGTCTCAGTGTAGTTTCGAGGCCATAATGGATTTTTTTTTTTTGTGTGTGTGTGTGTGTGTGTATGTGTGTGTGTGTGTGTGTGTGTGTGTTAAGGTTGGGTTAGGTTAGGTTAGGGAAAGTGTTATCATGTTTTAGGTCTGTGTCTTTGTTATTCATTCTCTTTTTCTCTATTTTTGTGTTTCTTTCTTTTTACTCTTTCTCTTCTTTTATTTTCTTTCTTTCTTTCTTTCTTCTTAAAATTCTCTCTCTCTTTCCATTTTATCAGAATCTGTCAGGACGTTTTCATTCCTAAAGCAACAAATAAACATAACAACAACAACAACAACAACAACAACAATAAAAATAATAATAATAATAATAATAATAATAATAATAATATAATCGGCCAAAATTTTAGCCCATTAGACTGGACCCATTAGACTGGACCCATTAGACTGGACCCATTAGACTGGACCCATTAGACTGGAACAAATCGAACTAAAGTCACCCTCCAGTCTAACTCCCCCCCCCCCCCTCCATCACCCCCCTCCCCCTCCCCCTTACCCCAAGAGACTGGTTCCCTGCCTCTCATACAGTTAACCAGTCACTTACTACCAAGGACTTAAACTGGCCTAATTTAAAATCGTAAAAAAAGTAACTTTGTGAATAACTAAGAGAGAGATATATATATATACACATTTATTTAACAGTCAAATTCGATGATTGTTAAATAGATGAATCACCTTGCCAATGGTGTCTAGTTACGAACGAGGAATTGATGTGTTTTGATAAAGATTATAATAAGAGTAAATGGTGATAAATTATGATGTAAAGTTGATAAGATGATTATGGTAAACACATAGAGATAACAATAAAGGTGGTATAAATAAAAATAAATAATAGTAAATAATAGTAAAAAAAATAAATAGAAAATGAAACAAAATAGTACATATAATAGTAATAAGAATATATATAAAATAAAAAAATTATAAAAAATATATTAAAAATAACAATAAAATGAATAAAAAATAATTGTAAAAAAAAATAGCAACAAATAAAGAATAACAATAATAAAAATAAACGATGACAAACAGCAACATCAATAAAGTATTACTAAAAAAACAAACACAATTCCAAAACAAAATAACAAAAATAATAGAGAAAACAAAAACAAACATAACAAAAAAAACTCAATAACAAATAAACAGTAAACAAAAAAAATAATATTTATTACCTTAACAAACGACAAAACACAACAGAGGAGGAGGAGGAAGGAGAAGGAGGAGGAGGAGGAGGAGGAAGAAGGAGGAAGGAGGGAAGAGGAGGAAGGAGGAAGGAGGAGGAACGTTGTACCAATTAACTCAATTCCATTGTAACACTATTTATTAACCGGGTCATTACAATGCTACACAGGTAAGAGCTTCCTCATAGTAATTATAACTGGAATTAAAATAGTCATTATATAAGGATGAGCGAGAGTCTTAGTTCGGATTAGTGAGGGTCAAGACAGACAGACAGACAGACAGACAGACAGACAGACAGACAGACAGACAGACAGACAGACAGACAGACAGATATATACAAAATAAGACACACAGACGCAAAAAATCACATATCATAACCTACACACTGTCTGTCTGTCTGTCTGTCTGTCTATGTGTCTGTCTATCTGTCTGTCTGTCTGTCTATCTCTCAACAGTAAAACACACATAATCATTAACTGGACACACACACACACACACACACACACACACACATACACATAAAAAACAGACCTTGTTGTCCTTGAACGAGCGTCAAACACAATGAATGAGCCACACCTTCTAAGAACTCATCAAAATACCACACTGTTCTTTGCCATCTCTCGTCTCTTAATGTGTTTGTATTGAGGGTGTGTTTGTCGTGTGTGTCATAGATATTGAGTTCGTTTGTTTTTCCTTCTCGAGTAATTTTTTTGTTTTTTGTTTTTTTTTTTGTTTCTTTTGGTTTATTTTTATGTCGGGGTGGGGTGGGGTGGGGTGGGGTGGGGTGGGGTGAGGTGGGGTGAGGTGGGGTGGGGTGGGGTTTAATAGTAATAATAATGATACTATTCCCTGATGCCTACGAATGGAGAGAGAATGAAAGAAAGAAGGAGATAGAGAGAGAGAGAGAGAGAGAGAGAGAGAGAGAGAGAGAGAGAGAGAGAGAGAGAGAGAGAGAGAGAGAGAGAGAGAGAGAGAGATAAGCTAAGAAGATAACAGGTATATTTTTTTGATTCAGATTGCAACATTGAAAATAAAAATGTTTACAGCACCTCAAATACAAAAGCAGACGAGGAATGTTTGATGTTGCTGTTATCACCACAATCGAATTTTGTTTTGCATTAGAATGATGACAACAAAACAAGCTTGTAACAGATGGTGTTTCTGCCTCAACCCTCAACACACATTCCACCACCTGAGGGAACACCTGTCGACGATGCTCACTAATGATCCACTCTACACCTGGCCTGGACCCCATTAACCTGCCGATATGTGGACCAATCAGCTATCTGCCTCCGATCAACAAATGCACCTCAGTCAGTGCATTAATTAGGGGGTTATAACAGACTAGTAGTACTGGCACCTTCTTCCTCTCTAATGGCCACTTTTACCACACGAGAGAGAACAATGGCTGACCTCATCGCCGCTCCGGTCACCTAGGGGGCGTCGCTCACCTGCGGGTCACCTCTAATTAGCGTAAGGTGACGCCCCCTCCTTTATGGCGCACATGGAGGTGCATTAATGGCGAGGGCAGTGAAAGGCCTCATTAGCTGGATCTTAACTGGGTTTTAAAAGGGGTTGGATGTTTTATAGAGCGTTGACATAAAGGGATTAAAACCTCTTGGGTGAGTTTCAAGATAGAATCTAATCTTATCCATCTAACAGCAGATACAGGGGGAGTAAAAACTTCTATATCAACATATGGATCTTAATTGGGTTTAAAAAGGGTTGGAAACTTTATAGATCGTTGACAAAAAAAAGGGATTATGAACTCCTCTCTCTGTATGGATAAGAGGAATCGAATCATATTTACATCTAACAACAGATGCTGATGGTCTCCTCCTGTCTCAATAGTCTGACATATAAAAGGGTTGGATGTTTCACAGTGTTGGTATAGAGAGATTAGAAACTCCTTCTCTGTATGTGGTCAAGGGGAATCGAATCTTGAACTTCCAGATGCGGGTGAAAAGTTCCACACATCCGCTGATCTGAGTGTTAATACAAACCTGACAATCACCTTTACTATATATTCTGACAACATGACGGGGGGAGGGGGGGGGGAGGTGGAGGGGTAGAGGAAGATGAAGGGATACAGAGAGGTGGAGGGGAGCAAAGTGGGGGAGGTAGGGAGGTGGGGGGGGCACAGGGAAACAAACACATATTAACAATTATAACGATATTAAATAAAGATCTCTCTCTCTCTCTCTCTCTCTCTCTCTCTCTCTCTCTCTCTCTCTCTACATGGACGAGTTTATTCTCACTGATTTACGATACGAACAGAAAATAAAAGAGATTAAACAGAGAGAGGGAAATCCCCTTCTCCTGTAAAAAAAAACACACACAAGAAAAAACACACCTGACCTCACTAGAAGCTGATTCATATAATGGTAGCTGAGACACACACACACACACACACACACAACCACACACACACACACACACACACACACACACACACACAAACACACAGTTTTTTCGGCAGCTCAGGTGAACAAGTACCAGTGACCCACCTGGCAGGCTAAACACACACACACACACACACTAACACACACACACACACACACACACACACACAGAGCTGACTTCAATACCAAATACTGTGAGTCACTTTCCCTCGGCCGTGTTGGTAGCAGAGCGCGGCAGATACAGCTTCATTCATATGTCCACCTGATGAGTTGAATGGTCAGGTCCAACACACCCTGACTTGATCTGACTTCTCTCTCCATTCTCTCTCTCTCTGTCTTTACTTTCCCTCGTCTCTCTTTTCCCTCTCCATTCCCTCTCTCTTCCTTCTTCCTCCCCACTCCTTCTCTCTTCTCCCTCTCCACTCCCTCTCTCTTCTCCCTCCCCACTCCCTCTCTCTTCTCCCTCTCCACTCCCTCCTCTCTCTTCTCCCCGTCCACTCCCTCTCTCTTCTCCCTCTCCACTCCCTCTCTCTTCTCCCTCTCCACTCCCTCTCTTTTCCTTCTCCACTTCATCTCTTCTCTCCTCTCCCTCTCTCCTCCTTCCCCAGGTTCTAGTTTTCGATATAATGGCGTAAGTGAAGAAATAAATCAATTTAATGACCTAATTAAGATGCAGTACACATTAAACAACATAATTAAGGAATGCAGAGTGCCAAAAATTTATTGTTGTATTTAGCGTAAGAGTTAATGGTGCCGTCGAACGCTGGGATATAATGGCGCTGAGATATAATGGCGCTGGGATATAATGGCGCTGGGATATAATGGCGCTGGGATATAATGGCGCTGGGGACAAACATTCTCTCGGTCATTCAATCGGTCAGGGTCAGCAGTCATTGAGCTGGTGACGATACAGTCTAGCTTACAGAGACTACAAAAATACATAATGAATAAAGACGAAGAATTAAAAAAGAAAATTCATAATAAAATACAGATACAAATTACTGATACAAGATATAATTACAAAAATAATAATCACATTTTAAAGTTTATCATCAACTTCAACACGACCCGACTTTAATGAAGGTAAAAGGAACAACAGAAGATATACGAACAGGTAGACAAGAAGAGAGAGAATAAATAAACAGTGGAAATATTAAGCCGTTGTATCCACGTCTTGTTTGGTTGGTTAAAATAGTTTATTAACGATCAGAGGAAGTAGAGAGGAATAGAGTATGACAAATAGTTATAAAGATGGTATTTAAACAGTGCTGGTTGACAGGTAACACACACACACAGTAGCGACCTAAGGAAGGGAGCGCCTGAGTAAGCATGACCCTGTTTACTCCACTCTTCCTCCTCCCCTTCTTCTTCTCCTTCCCCTCCTCTTCTAGCCACTTCTCTCTCTCTCTCTCTCTCTCTCTCTCTCTCTCTCTCTTCTTCGTTACCATCCCTCCCTCATCATCTGCCTCACCCCGTCTCCTTCACCCCCTCCCCTTCCCCATCTCTCCTTCACCCCCTCCCCTTCACCATCTCCTTCACCCCCTCCCCCTCACCCCCCCCCCCCCTCTCGGTCAGGTGATCGAGGCACCTGGCGGCCGGTGGTGAAAGTTGCACTGGCCGGAAGTCACTGCCCCCCGGTGTACCTCTCCTACGGCACACACACACACACACACGCACACACACACACACACACGCAAACACACACACACACACACGCAAACACACACACACACACGCAAACACACACACACACACAGATTACTGCCTGATATCAATAACTTCTATGTATCTGGCCACCATAAGAGGTATACATGAATAATTTAACAGAAAACCTAACCTAACCTAACCTAACCTTTTTCGTTTTATATACAGGACTATGATCATTGGTGGTCAAATATAAAGATATATTCTAAATAATGTGAATATCATCATAAATTTGGGATAATAACAATTAAATATAATGTTACTTAAAACAAGAGTAAAGGTTTAAACTATATAGATGAAAGTAAGAGAAATATCATAGTAATATATAAGTGAATAAACCCTGAAAGTAAATATATATTGTCATGATCTTAATATTTATTTACTGTGTACTAAATGTTAACAAATAATTGGTTTAAATAAGAAAACAAATGAATGAAAGTGGAGGGAGGGAAGAAGGAATAGAGGGAGGTACAGATAAAATAAATAAATAAATAAAAGACTCAATTTAACGAAAACAACAAAAACAACGAATATACATAGATAGAAAAACACAGAGACAAAGTTATTCCTTAAAACACACAAGACTGCTGCCCCACAACACACATTTACCTGTTAAGGATAAACAAATTACGACACACAAGAAAAATCAATCATGTTTTATCTACCGAGTGACAGGTGGGAGATGATCACTCACTGTTTTACCTGTTAGACACACACACACACACACACACACACACACACACACACACACACACACACACAACCCCCCCACCCTAATTTCAACTCACGTCTTATATTTTAACATTCTAAATGAGTTGTTGTGCTTGAATCACTTTACGTTAATTACCAGGTACAGGTAGATAATTAGCAAGTCTTAAAAGAAAGTCGTTGAGAAAATATAACTCAAGGTTTGTTTACGATGGCGATCAGCTGGAAGGGAGGAGCTAATATTAAGGTACGCGGGAAAACAATGGAATATTCAGACGAAGTATATGCAAATTAAGGATATCTCTTTATATATCCATTTGGCTTTAGTCCTTTCTTATTTATTATTTTCATCTTCCATTTAAAGTTTCTGTGCCCTTTAACCCCCCTTCTCCCCTAACCCCTCCCCCCCCTAAAATCGTATTAGGGAAAGAAGGATAACATTCGAACGTGTGATTATATGCATTCGGACACAGGGCGTTGAGGCTAATATTTGTAAACACTGTGTCACACGCGGCCTAGACCACCCGCGCTATATCTCGCTTCACTTGTTTCGTGGTGTATATGTGTGTATATCTCTCTCTCTCTCTCACACACACCCCCCACACCACACCCACACACACCCACAACACTTATAAGATCCCTTGACACCATTACATGCAAATTAATACCTGGGCGTCTCACTAAAGGTGGCAGACAACTTCATTACAAAGACAGCTTAGCACAAGGGACCGAGTTGAGACGAGGTGTTGTTCTATTTTGCACACATTGTTGCTGGCTGTCATCGCTGAATTTATTTTTTGACAGACACAGACAGACAGACAGGTTAATAAGAATCATGGGAGGCTACTAGGAATCATGGAGAGGGTTACTAGAACTAATAAAAGGTCGTAGGAGGTCACGGAAGGTTCTAGGAGGTCACGGGAGGTCATATCAGGGCCTGAGAACAACCAGTGGACAGGTAATAACGAGGGAGGAGTCGTGAGCACTAAGCATGCTGGGGTCGTCGTAATTATAACACCACGACTACACAGGTATATAGCTTACCTGAGTTATATCTGTCTACACACACACACACACACACACACACATTAGATTAGGAAGTTACGTTAGGTTAAATGAGATCAGATTAACTTAGGGTTAGATTAAGATAGGTTAGGTTAGGTTAGACCCCAGTAGGACTAAACAACCAATTACATCATCAGTCACCCATCAGTATCCGGGGCGTCTCATTTCCTTCTTCAGCTCCTCCCTCAGTAGGTGACACAAAGGCACTACCAGAGGCTGTGATTCTCTCCCCCTCGGCCCCCGTCATGGTGGTGGTCAGCAGGGAGATCGTTCACACACACACACACACACACACACACACACACACACACACACACACCTGCCTTGAAATAATTACAGAGGAGCATTAAATTGTCAACCACGGTCTTTATGGCAGGAGAAGGAGGAGGAGGAGGAGGAGAGGAAGAAGGAGGAGGAGGAGGGGAAGAAGAAGAAGAAGAAGGAGGAGGAGGAGAAACATAGGGGGGGGATACAGAATGATATTGCTTGATTACGGAAACTGAGGAAGGGTGGCCGTGTTTTCCCTGGTCTTGGCCGGACGACGGAGGCCAGAGATGTGACCACCGCCAATGATAGGAAGGGACGTGCTGGGATGTGCTAAGACGGATGAGGGCGAGCTGGGACGTACTAAAACGAGCTGGGATGTGCTAAAACGAGCTGGGATGTACTAACACGAGCTGGGATGTGCAAATCTTCACGTAATCCAAGTTCCCTCCTTCAAGAAGCTCCCAGCGTCTTAGGTGTGAGTGAGCCTTGGGTGATCGGCGGCAGCATTGTCCACCTAACCGCAAACTTCCCTCCGTCATGGCGTCCGATGGTCACAGGAAGTGGACTCTGGCCGCCCCCTCAGATGGTAATGACCACCATGACGCTCAGGGTGTGTGTGTGTGTGTGTGTGTTCGCGTGTTTTTTCTAGGCATAGCATCAGTTACTACATAAACAAGAGTGTGATGTCAGAGTGTACTAAACCACCTCAGTGAATGACATGCCTTAAAGTTACCACACACACACACACACACACACACACACACCAATAATAGCAAAAACAACAGGCCAAATAGTCTCTCTCTCTCTCTCTCTCTCTCTCTCTCTCTCTCTCTCTCTCTCTCTCTCTCTCTCTCTCTCCCCCACCGTAACCTAAGATGACGCTCGACCAGTATCAGGCGTCTTAAAAAATGACTTTGTTTATCCAGTATATTTTATCTAGACTTCTAGGCCGTTCACTTAGGAGCTTGTTGTTAAAAATAGCAATGACTGGTGTATCTCTCCCTTGTGTACACCGCGCTGGCTGTCTCTTACACATTCCTCCTCACAGAAAATGGATACAAGGAGATCGGCTGCTTGTTTGATCTCTGCTGTAGTGAGTGACGAGGTGGAATAGTGTGTGTGTGTGTGTGTGTGTGTGTGTGTGTGTGTGTGTGTGTGTGTGTGTGTGTGTGGGTTAGGTTAGGTTAGAGCAAGTTAATTATTCATCTTCAAATCTTAAAATGAAAAAAAAAAAACTATAAAAATTTTAAGTTGATTTTAAAATTTATCTTAAGTCAAGAAAGAATAATTGTCAATGTTTTTTATTATTACAAGTTTATGAGATGAAGAACGAGATAAGACAAGTATTCTCTTTGACCCATGACAGTGCATTTATTGACGCCATTCATCACTGTGCAAGGTAGTAATGTTGCAGTCATTCTTCTTATGTATGTTGTATCCTGTATACATATTCATATACATGTCTTTTATGTTGGTTAATTATCAATAATCACAACAACAACAACAACAACAATAATAATAATACAATGAATATTATTATACGTCACTTTAATTACTGGTATGTCCACACACACACACACGATCCATTTCTACAACAATCCACAACTACCATAATCGCTTACAACAACAATCCATACCTACAGCAACCCACACCTGCAGAGACAACCCCACAAACACACCTGTACTGTAATTAACTCAAATTAACCTGTACCAGTCCCACCCCACAACGCCCATACCTCCTTCTACCTAGCCATAGATTAAGACAGGTGAGAGAGAGAGAGAGAGAGAGAGAGAGAGAGAGAGAGAGAGAGAGAGAGAGGTGGGGATTAAGTGGGAAGAGAGAAGGAGAGAAGAGGTGTGGTAGGGGTGGTAGGGTGAGGGGTAGAGGAGGAGGAGGAAGAGCCCAATTGGGTCTTCCTCTGGCAGGTAACTCCCACGTCCCCCAACAGGTAGGTAATGACTGGGTGACGCCTGTTGCCCACTACAATGAATGGGCGAGTACGTATGGAGGAAGAGGAGGAGAGAGAGGAGGAGGAGGTGGAGTGCCGATGAATGAATGGGAGGGGGAGGAGGAGGAGACGTAGAGGAAGGAGAAGGAAGGAGGATGGAGGAGGAGGAGGGGGGCGAGTGGGTGGTCACTGGGGAAACAGGGGTGGGTGGGTGGGTGGTGGTGGGTGGGAAATGGGTGGAGTACACGGAGATAAGGTTGAGGAGAAAAGGGGATAATAAATGGAGGAAATTAGAGGAATAAAGGAAGAAAATAAGAGGACAGAGAGAACTTTTGAGAAATAATTAAATAGCATAAAAGGAGAAGAAGAGAAGATGATAAATGGAAACATACGAAGAAAAGCATAAGAGGTGTAAATAAAGATAAAGGTAGAGAAGGAGAAAGAGTGAGAGAAAGAGACACGATCATATGAAGAAAGTTTGAATGGATGACTTAAACAGGTGAGATGGATAATATACACCTCACCCCCCCTCCTCATTATCATCCTCTTCCTTCCTCCTACTACTACTATTACTACCACTCCCTCCTTCTCCCTCCATTCTCCACCCCTTCCTCCTTCTCCACCCCTTCCTCCTTCTCCACCCCTTCCTCCTTCTCCTCAACTCCTTCCTTCATAACTCCACTATTTGTCAACCTCAGCTAAAGACAGCCATGGATTATACTCTTGTCTCACCACCTCACAATACCCTTTAGGTTAGGTTAGGTTAGGTTAGGTTAGGTTAGGTTAGGTTAGGTTCGGTGTGGTTGGGTTAGGTTGGGTGTGGTTGGGTGTGGTTGGGTTACGTTAGGTATGTGAACATCAACAGATATACCCCACCCTTCACCTGCCTCCCATCTCCCCTACCCTCCCCCCCCCCTCCTCTCCCCTCCCTGTCAGGCATCCACCTTTGCATCATGTCATGTTTTCTCCATAAACACGCGAGGTACAATGAGACAGTCAAACGTAAGCGTACGGTTTGCTTTTTAACTGTTCCTGGTGGTGGCACTGAGACAAGCAGCCGTCACGGACACGTACACACCTTCAGAGTTTTAGAGATGATACGAATTCTCACAGGTGTACAAGAATTCTTACAGGTGTACAAGGATTCTCACAGGTGTACAAGAATTCTCACAGGTGTTCAAGAATCTTCACAGGTGTACAAGAATTCTGACAGATGTACAAGAATTATCTTCACAGGTGTACAAGAATTCTCACAGGTGTTCAAGAATTCTCACAGGTGTTCAAGAATTCTCACAGGTGTACAAGAATTTCCACAGGTGTACAAGAATTCTCACAGGTGTACACTAATTTTCATAAGTGTACACGAATTCTCACAGGTATACAAGAATTCTCACAGGTGTACAAGAATCCTTACAAGTGTACAAGAATCCTCACAGGTGTACAAGAATCCTCACAGGTGTACAATAATTCTCACAGGTGTATAATTCGCTTAATTGGTTAATTACACAATTCCTAACACAAACACATAACAATAAACCATTTAACATTACCTCACTCACAAACACCAAAATGTCAGAAATAAAACACACTTCCTCACTCACACTCACTAAGCTAGCAAAACAAACAAACATGGCATTAAAATAAAGAAAGTACAAACATGGAACTATTTTCACAACTCTTCCCCGCCAGTCTGAGTCCAGGTCAGGCAGAGTCCAGGCTACTCAGAGTCCAGGCCAGCCAGAAGACATCATACTGCCAGTCATAATACTAACAGTAGCCAGTCAATCAGGTGACGGCTCGGTTACCTGATACGTTGATTCTGTAAACACACACACACACTATCACCCTGCCTCACCCCCCCCCCCCCCCAGCGATGTATTGGCTATGTAAACAACCCACAGTGGCTGTATAATTATATCAAACACTAGTTGAGTTTATGAGTGACATAGCTAGAGACTTTGTAAACACTGTAGAGCATATTTATTGACGCAGCGGCTCTGTAAATACTGTATAGCAGACACTGTATTAACACAACGGCTCTGTAAGCACTATATAGCAACATTTCACCTACATAATCATTCTCTATAAAGCCTAAAATCCCTTGTTTACAAAGACAATGTAGCTCTACGGGGGCTCTGGGGCTCTGTAAATAAGTTAGAGTTCCTTTCTATCACTAATTCAGTCTCCATACACTGAATGGCTCTGTAAACATTAGTGTACGGTTATATCTTGACACACTCTGTAGCTCTGTAGGAAAAATACTTATCTTCTCTCTCATACAACAGGCAAGTCATTCGGAATATTGGTATGGTAGGTATACATAAAGGTGTATATGTGTGTGTATGTATGTAGGTTTCTGTGAATATATATATGTGTGCGTGTGTGCGTGTATTTGTATTCAGGGGAGTGTGTAAGTAGGTATGGGTGTGTGTGTGTGTGTGTGTGTGTGTGTGTGTCGTTCCACCTCTGTGATTCTGACCAGTTTTAAGACAAGTTCACAGGACTCCGGCAGAACTTCTCTCTCTCTCTCTCTCTCTCTCTCTCTCTCTCTCTCTCTCTCCCAACAAACACCTGTCATGTGTGACGGACGATAAGTTGACAGGAGAGAGGAATGGAGATTTTATGTTTCCTCGTCAGCAACATAATTTCTGTCATAATTAAGGACAGGTACATAATGACTCTATAAAGACAGATAGACAGTGGCTATACGGACAGGTGGACAGTGACTATACGGACAGGAGGACAGGGACTATACGGACAGGAGGACAGGGACTATACGGAAAGACAGAACACAGCAACGATGAGAAAATAAAAAAGGAGATATAACAAAAAGGAGAAATAGAAGAACAAGAGGAAAAATAATAATAAGAAGAGGAAGAAAAACTGATAAAGGCAAGAGGAAGAAAACGTAAAAGACGCAGAAGAAGAAGAAGAAAGAATAGAAGCAAAGAAAATGAGAAAGAAGAGGACGAATATGAGGAAGAAAAGAAGAAAGAGAGAAGAAATAAAAGGCAAAGACAAAAAAAGCGAAAGAAGAAAACAGAAACAAAAATTGTGAAAAGACCAAAAAAACTGAACCAAAACAAAAGACAAGAATCAAAAGCTAAGGAATTAAACCAAAATAAACCACAAAAATAAAGCCGACATCAGATCCTCTCACCAACTCACAATTAATGACGGTGTTGACATGCTTACCCCGTGGCCAGAGTCCCTACTTATGTATGCTGACCCCAAGTGTCACATAGGCGTGCACCTGTGGTCTCCTCCTGTGGTCTGCTGGATCCTGGTCGCCCCACTGTGTCTTAATACGTGTGTGGGGAGACGGAGGATGGAGGAGGGGGATGGGGTAGGGGGGGAGGAAGAGGAAGGGGTAGGGAGAGGAGAGAAAGAAGGGGAGGGGAGAGGAGGTAGAGGATAGTGTGACATTGTTACTTGATACGTGATGCTATGACACTCCCCCTCCCCCTCACCCCCCTCCCCCTCACCCCTCGCCCCCCTCCCCCCTCGCCCCTCACACACCAGCTGCTAATGAGATGAAGTTATGAAACCCTTGTGTTGAATAGTGAAAACTTGCACCTGTGTTTATCCTTAAATTTAATTACCTGTCCTCTGTACCTGTGTGTACGTGATGCTATGACATTATTAACTCTGGTTACTTTACCTATGTTGTGTGTTTGATGTTGTTGTTGTTATTTTATTATTTGTCTGTATACCTGTATGTTATAATTATTACGACACAGGTAAATCTAATTACTGTATGTCAACTCTATTCACTATAAGCAGTACTTTTATCTCCTCCTTAGATATAATAATAATAATAATAATAATAAAGAAATTTTAGGTAACTCTTAGCACATGTAACTAAAACGAAAGGGAAATATTTATTGTAATTGTGATTTATTTTCTGATAATTCTTACTATAACCTGGAAAAAGAAGGAGAAGAAGAAGAGGAAGATGAACATGAACAACAACAACAACAAGACGAAAAGGAGGGGAAAGGGACAAGAAAAGACAAAAGAAAAATCAAGATAAATAAGAAAACAACAGACCACCCAACGCATAATGAAAGGTGTTGGTCAACTTACCTGGTTAATATTAGGCCTTTGTTCTCAATTAGCAAATTCAATTAACTCAAGACGAGGTATGTGCCATCAGCCAGTCAGTGTCGCGGTTACAGATGGCCTCTCACGTACACCCAGCCGCTGTGTGTACCAAGTGTTTATTGATCCAGCTGCTACTGAGGGAGTGACATGGTGGTGGTGGTGGTGGGTGGTGGTGGTGGTAGTGGTGGTGGTGGTGGTGGTGGTAGTGGTAGGGTAAAATGACACAATGCCTTGAGTACAACACCACGACCCCTTGAGTACAACAACAACGCAATGAGTACAATGGCACATCTCCTTGAGTAAAAAAGCCTTAACCCTTTAACAACGATGACCTAGTCACTTGATTACAATGACATTACTCTTAAAAGGAGATACAATTAGTCCCCGTAACTCAAACGCTCAGTATATAGTAGTGAAGGTAACCACTCCATTATATAAAGGTGTCTGGTTACCTGAAGGAACTATATTACTGTATATAGGAATAATATATCAACATTAGTCCATTTATAATCAATATTGGCTTACGAATTAATTAGCTTCACAAAATAGAGAAAAATAAGAAAAATCAGAATTTATTAATCAAGAATAAATAATAGACTGTCTTACTATTTATTTTATTAACTTTATTTATTATTTCCCGTAAGATAATTTCAAACCTTGCTATGTAAAAAGTATTCGTGTGTTATTTAATTCAATAGTTTTAAAAGTATCTTAAATATCAGTAAAATTGACAATAAATATATGATCTTAGTTTTAAAATGGTGGAGGGAACAGAATATAATTCACAATACTTTTAAACTTTATTTTTTCCCATAAGATTATAATCACGCTGACTCACCTGTGGGTAATAATACTTAAATGATCCATCTATAAATTGATAGACAAAAATTCAATCAAAGAAAAATCACAAAATACGAAAAAGACAAAATATTTCTAAAAAAAAATTAAAAAAAAGATGAATATAAGCGAATCGATATCACCTAACTTAACAGTGCATTTGAAAGTTGATTTTTGCGAGGCGATTATTTCATCCCTGGTCGAGCACAACGCCCACACCTCGACGCCCCTGGACACACCTTCCATTCAGACGAAAATAAAAATAGGAGGAGAGGAGAAAAAAGTGGACACAGGTGAGAACGTTGTGTAGAGAGAGGCGACAGTGGAAGAGGAATGTCGAGGAAGGATTGGTGCAGATATTGACAAAGCGGAACTCGTGGGGGCCAAGGCACTTCATCCATTACCTGAGGGAGGGGTGGGGGAGGGGTGAGGGAGGGGTGAGGGAGGGGTGAGGGAGGGGTAGAGGAGGAGAGAGGTGAGGTGAGGTAAGGAGAAGGAGGGAGGGAATGGGATGGGAAGGAGGGTAGAGAGAGAAGGAAGGAGGAAAGGAGAGAGAGAGAGAGCAGAGAAGGAGGAAGGGAGAGAAGGGGATGAGGAGGGAGGGAAAGGAGAGAAAGACACATAAGGTAAATATATAAATTATTGTTTACAGTGGATGACAGGTGAGGTCAGGTAGGTCACGTGCGCTCAGGTGTTTACATCAAACACGTGGTGTAGTAAATCTTTCACCGTGTGTGTGTGTGTGTGTGTCTGTGTGTGTGTGTGTCTGTGTGTTACTCTTCAACTCACCTCCCAACACCACTCTCCAAAAACACCCCACCCCCCCCTAACACCACCCCCAGCACCTCAAATACCCACACCTCCCCTGGGAAAAAAAAACCGGAGACATGACACCGGGATTATACGTTATAAGATAAACCTGGGAAAAAAAATCCTTCAACCTGGAAAGACTCGGTGACTTGCTCTATCACAACACTCTGAATTTAATGCTGTCAATTTATTTCATATTTCATAATGCTTTGTAATTTTTTTTTTGAAGGGGTGATTTTTCGTGATTAATCTTTTATTTATTTTGTTTTTAATTTATTTTGTTATTAATTCTGTTATTTATTATGTCTTTAATTTCTTTCGTGATTAATTTTGTTATTTATATTGTAATTTCAAGTTTGTATTTTATCGTTTTGTAACATTTTGTATTTTTTTTTGTATTCTGATTCATGTTTTATTCATTAACGTTTATTATAATGTATCTAATTTATTGTATATTTAATTTTCTATTTAACTTCAGGTTATATTCTGGAGAACTTTATATAAGAAAAATATACGTATAGTATAGCACTGTCATCGCCACGTTATAAGCTTGACTATAAGATTCTGGATACTGTCAGCTCTGTCAGTCACTGTCATGATGTTGATGTCCAAGAGAGGGGTCCTGTCATGTGACTGTCATCATCCTATACAAGAGAGATGTGGCTGTCATCATCTTAACTTAACCCAACTCAACCTTAACCTAACCTAACCTAACCCAAACTTAACCTAACTCTCTCTAGACTAGTGTAACCTAACTTGACCTATCCCTAACCTAAACTAGCCTGATTTAAACTAACCTACTGTAACCTAACCTAACCCAGTTCAGATCACGTTCTGTTCCTCGTCAAACACACGCTGTCATCATGTTTCATCCAAGTATTTTATTCTCGCTGACACTAAATGATTTTATTAAGAATCTTTTCCACCAATCAGCTCCTCATCGTTAACAACACAACTACCCAATCATTCATAAGTTGAGTATCGCGACGGTGCCACATGTACGTAACCGTCTCCAGGGGGTAAAGGAATTCTTTGAGGCAACTGTACATCGCGGTGTAAAATATGAATAAAAAATGAAAATAATAATACTGTTTTTGTCAGCTCAAACTTGGTCAATATTGTGTCCAAATTTTAGCTTTCTAGTTCAGAAGTGCCGGTGATAACGCCAGGACAAACACACGGATCAACCCCTAAGTACTCCCCCCATCCCCCTACCTTAGTGAACAAAGGGGGGGGGGTGGGGGGGAGGGTAGTGTAAAAACATAAACAATCTCTTTCCAGGTCGTTAAAAACTGAGGTTAAAAAACATTCACAACGAAGTCAACTACGAGACACCTGCCATCCTTACCTGGTGGCGCTGCGGGGGATGACGTCACCTCCTCCAACACCTTACCTGGGGAGAAAAATGGGAAACAAAATATTAATAAATTTCCCAGGTAATTAATTTAGACTACACCTGTTTTATCAAGTAATATATAAATAATTTAATATTTTCCTGGTTTTTATATTGTCTTAGACTATAATAAATGTTTATATATATACAGGAGGTTAATGAGTTTGTAGTGTAGATGAATAGTTATACAGGTAATTACACAGCCAGGTGAACCAATCAGTGAGGTACCTGTTGTATACCTGAGATGTGTGTTAATTAAGAGGTCAGGTGATGGGGTTCAAATTAGGAATGACGAGTGATTTTTAAGAGCCCATAGACACTATATAGAGACCACTCACTCCCCCACTCCCTCTCCCCCACACTCATTCCCTCTCCGTCACACCTACTCCCTCTCCCCCCACACTCATTCCCTCTCCGTCACACCTACTCCCTCTCCGTCACACCCACTCACTCACCCACTCCCTCTCCCCCACACTCATTCCCTCCCCCCCCACACCTACTCCCTCTCCCCCACACTCATTCCCTCTCCGTCACACCTACTCCCTCTCCCCCACACTCATTCCCTCTCCGTCACACCCACTCACTCACCTACTCCCTCTCCCCCACACTCATTCCCTCCCCCCACACCTACTCCCTCTCCCCCCACACTCATTCCCTCTCCGTCACACCCACTCCTCTTCCATACTCATTCCCTCTCACCCACACACTCACTCCCACTCTCCTCCACTTACTTCACAAGAGTTATCACAGCATCCACCAAATATACTCCCTCCCTCCCTCCCCCTTCTCTCACCCCTTGCCCCCTCCCTTCCATCCACTTCCATCCCTCTCTACCTGCCTCCTATCCACCTTCCCATCCCCCCTCCCTCCCACCCCCCCCCCCCCCATCCCCTAAAAGTCAATTTACATATAGAAAAAAAAAACACCTGGAAATAAGGGACGAGGTATTTCATCCTGGGGAACAATGCGTCATCACCGGGCGTCTCCCCCTGAGGTCAAAGGTCAAGAGGTCTTGATTGGGTTCCGCTTTTGTTTTATCGTGTGGCTGTGGACGACGATGACCTGATATAATAGTGATGATATTTTACTTTTAATTCTCTTTTAACTTTTTCTTTCCATTGTTTTAATTTCTGATTTTATTATTAATCATAAAAGATAATAAAAAATGATGTTTATTTTTGGTTTTACTAGATAATAAACCTGTTATTATCCCCCAAAACCTGAATGTAATGCTGGGTGTAATAAATTCACAAGATTGGTGTCCCATAAAAGAGCAGCGCCACTACAGGCAGAAAGGGGGGGAGAGGGGGAAGGGGGAGTGAACGTTCGCCAGGCGTAGTCACAAAAACGTGGGTGTGGACGGTAGGTACATAAATGAGATAAGTTCCTGCTGATACTAATATAACTTTGGCTTAATAGATTTAACTTCAATAATAATAATAATAATAATAATGATAATGATAATAATAACAGGTAATTATGACGTGTTTATTACCTATGAGACAATAGGTATAAGTCTCCCCATTTATAAGACTCGTCACAGAAAGGAATAAATGTAAGTCTTATTATCCCGAAGGCTAATTTTTCTTCGGGACACTGCACTCGATCGTATCTACTCCCTAAACCCTAAAGTTAGTTACCTATTCATAGTTAAACGTTAAGAATAGTTATGGTTTGATTAGGTTAGGTCAGGTTTGGTTAGATTAGGTTAGGTTAAATTCTATTAGACCTCCAGCCAGCCAGCCCTCCAGACCTCCAGCCAACCCTCCCGGATCCCTCAAGCCTCTGAGAGTTATAGAGTGGGTGACGTTGGTGATGCTTATGGCCGTGTACGCTGCGGGTGGCGGTGAAGGAGAGAGAGAGAGAGAGAGAGAGAGAGAGAGAGAGAGAGAGAGAGAGAGAGAGAGAGAGAGAGAGAGAGAGAGAGAGAGAATTAAGTTTAAGAAATGAGATGGACAGTTTGGTTAGGTTGCTTGTGTGAGTATTGAACTGTTATGGGT
>CAUDMG010003340.1:805000-810000 GCA_958450375.1 Homarus gammarus
TATCGTGTTTCTTTCTTTTGTTTTTATCTAATAATTTTGTGTTTTTTCTGGTGTTTTCTCTCGCTTTCTCTTATCAGTTTTCCTTTTCTTCTGTTCATTACTTTTTTTCATCTTAGTGAAAGTATATAAACTTTCGTACCCAAATAAAAGTATAATTTTATATATGTATATTTGATAGATATAATATGATAGTTAATTGGTATGGAAAGCTACTTAATTATTTATTAAACTAAGTAATTAAGTCTACCTGCCATAAATAATTTTCTTTTCCCTTACACTAATTATAATCAAAATTGTAATTGAATATATGTAAAGTAATTATAATCGTAATTAATCACATCATTGTAATAGCTAGGTATTGACACTAAATTATACAAAAACTACAGAATTCCTTATCATTAACTTTTAATATCTACAAAACACTCTAAAAACCTTACCTTAAGCTCTCAAAAACCACCCAAGAGCTACCAGCGAACTCTTTAAAAACCCAGCGTTCTAAAACTTTTCAATGAGGTAACTTGACCCGGTTTTTTCAATCACCTCTGCCAGATATCGTCGCAGTCGTGAGCAGGACATCATGGTAGCTGCCCCGCCTTTCCCCTTGCCTCGCCCCAGCCTCTACCCTTCCCCTCTGCCCCACCCCTCCCCCTTCTCCGTCCCCAGCCCCTCCCCGCCCCGCCCCACCCCGCCCCACCCCGCCCCACCTCCGAAAACCAGTTAGACTCCATTCTCGACAATTTTACTTCCCCTGAAACATTTAACCATGAGCCTTGTTTGCTTATCGGATACCTACGCTTAACCACTCAATATTTATCAAGTAGGATGGTGTGTGTGTGTGTGTGTGTGTGTGTGTATGTGTGTGTGTGTTGTTATTATTACCACAATCACGCACCTAAAATAACCACAATCAAACACATACCATCACCACAACTACCACCATTGACAGGGACCACAACAACCACAATCTCTATAAACATCGTCACTAGAGGAACTGAATCTAAGGAGTTGGCTCTGTCTGTTTCACCATTGACGTTCATTCAGTGTTTGTTTACTTCGTTGGGTCTTGAAAGGGAGGAGGGGGATAATACTCTATCTGTCTGTCTGTTCGTCTTTTTATTTATATGTCTGTCTGTCTATCTATCTGTCTCAATTTCCCTTTTTTTCTTTCTCTCCCTCTCACTACTCCTCTCTTTCTCTCTACTTCCCTCTTCTGTCTCTCCTCCCTCTCCCTTTCTCTCCCCCAAAATCCCACAATTAATCGAGAAAAAAATTAAATAAAAATAATAACTCTAAAAAATGTTGACAACAGGTGAGCTCCGGACACTCATCAGAGCACACCTGGCGTTAAGCACACCTGGCGCTAATCACACCTGGCGTTAATCACACCTGGCGTTAACTCTTTGGTCTCTTCTCGCCAACATACCTGAAATATATGTGACATACTAACGAGTGATTTCCGCGGCATACCACCACATGCACCCAGGTATAACAGAGGGGGGGGGGGGTATGTTTTTGTGGGGGTGGTGGGGGGAGAGGGGAAGAGGGGGGGAGGGGGAAGAGGAGGGAAGGGGGTTTGTCATTGTGTGATTGAAATATACTGTAGGTTTGTGGAGCATTGTTACGACGCTATGTATGTATGTATGTATGTATGTATGTATGTATGTATTGTAAGTATGCCTTCGAATATATCTTTTCCATATCTCTCTCTTTATCTCTTCTTTCCCTCGATACTACCTCTCTCTCTCTCTCTCTCTCTCTCTCTCTCTCTCTCTCTCAGCCAGGTAGGAACACAGAGGAGCGGACAGGAAGCGGGTCGAGTCACCACCACAGAGTCAGACGGAAAAGCGGAAACGGGTTATTTTTTTTCTACATAATAAGGCTATGACCTTCGACCCTACGAGTGGTGGTCAGCGGAAGGGCGGTGCTCCAGTCGAGTGGCCTTGGTCAACAGGAGGGGGAAGGGATGGATGGGAAGGGAGGGAGAGAGATGGGGTGGAAAGGGGAGGGAAGGTGGGAAGAAAGGGTAGGGGTGGAGAGGATGGGAGGGGAAAGGGAGGATAGGGGGAAGGGTGGGAGGTGGGCGTTACGATGACTCCCTGGCTCCTGTTTGTCATATACGCCCTCGTGGGAACTGTGTTTTTCTCCCCCCCTTTTTTGCGTAATGTGCGTATGTTGTGATGGTACGCAGCGTATTTAAAGCGTTAAAGGGGTAAAGGAAATGGTAGAGGAGCATTATGATGAATATTGATGGTGTCAGCATTATAATGAGCATGTGATGATGATGATGATGATGATGATGATGGTGATGATGGTGATGCAAGCATTATATTGAATATTGGTTATGATGTGAGCATTATAATGAGCATGTGATGATGATGATGTAAGCATTATAATGAATATTGGTTATGATGTGAGCATTATAACGTATCTACTGGGGGCACAAGAGACCCAAAGTGCCGGATATTTACCACAAACTGTACTCGATGGCTCATTTAACATCCACTCAGGAGAGTTGGATCCAATACTAATTGTTAATAGTTTACTTCCTCGCTTCCTTTCGCTATTCTATGCTAATGGGTGGAAATGGGGAAGAAAATGATGATATAAATATGAAAAGAGAGTCAGCTGATGAAAAACCTCATAATTAATAAATAGAAAGCAAAAAAACAATAAAATCAACAACAACAACAACAACAACAACAAAGACTCCTCTGTTGTTTTTGTTTTCACATTACCTCATCCCACGTTGTCCTGAGTGTCTTAAGATAACCCCACTAGATACATGTGAAAGTTATAATGTGTAAACCCTTAAAGGGACTCGTTACAGAAGGGTGTGTGAGGGAGGTACTGGTTCATTACACTATGTTACTCCTATAAGCCTCCCTACCCTTGACCTTTGACCTGATCTCTTAACTCACATCACTGTCATTACTAACTCGTTGAGATCGATCGTAAATATTCCATCCTCTTGATTCTTTTCCGCAACTTTCTCCTTCCTCTTCTCCAACTCCTCCTCCTCCTCCTCCTCCTCTTCATCCTCTTCTTCTTCTTCTCCTCCTCCTCCAATCTCCCTTTCTTCCCTTCCCATTTCCTCCGACAGTTAAGGACCCATTTCTCATTCCCTGTTTGCAATCAACGTTTTAAATCTCTCTTCTCTCCCCATCACCTCTCTGCAATTGACTGTAGAAACCCTCTCTCTCTCTCTCTCTCTCCCTCTCCAACCCTCTCATCCCAACCCTCTCTCCCCCACCCTCTTCATCCCCCTCAGCCATCGACCGACCGGACCTCTCTAATCGCCCTGCCATTCTCTCTCCCTGATCTTTAAATCGTGGTCGACATTTGGCATTAGATCGACTTAGACGGGATTGATATTACTCCCGACTGTCATGTAAGGTCAGGCTGAAGGAGACTGATGGAGTATTGTAGTGGAGTGAAGGTCGTGGTGGAAGTAATTGGTGGTGAGGAGGCGGAGGAGAAGGTGATCTTGACGTCGATGGTGGGGGCGTTTAGCTCCTGAGGGAGGTGAGGTGAAAGGACCGCCATACCTGTGTAAGTAGCTCTTCTGTTTGTGAGAAAAAAAAACAACAACGAAGAGGTATTATTATAACCCTGTTGTTGTTGTCATCATCATCGTCAGTATCCATAAACAGACGAGCGTTTGTATCCACTCACGTCATTTTTAATCTTAATTTCTATTTACTGTTGTTGACACAGGTGGCAGGGAACCGTGTGAGACTTCTCCTCCCACCTGCTGCTGTACACGGAGGCAGTGGGTGGTGTCGTGTGGGGATGAGAAGTGTCGTGGGTGTCGACTTGGCAAGGAAGAGTATTTTTAGCTGGGTTGAGACACACAAACAACAACAGTGTGTCCCTTACGTAGGTTAAGTGTTAAAATGCGACCTGTCACATCTTAGACAGTGCCTCGACTAACTCAAGACAGGGGCATCACTTTTGGCTGGAAGAGATAGAACGCTTTCGGTGAGCCATAAACTAAAAAAAATATTTAAATCGATGCCCGTCTTATATTGTCGCATAAATATTTTTTTTTTTGGCGTCACATGGACACAAAATGACAACAGACAAATGTCTCAAAGGACATTAAACAAAGACGCGCATACATACACACATGAACCAACACCCCCCTGCAGAAGGTGATTAAATAATGGCTCCTCACCTGGCGTACCTGTTCGACCCTTGTGGAGCACCTGAGATAAATCCCAACATACAGTGTTCTGGTCAGCTGATTGGTCACCTGATTGATGAACGTTCACTCTGCCTCCCCAGGTAAATGTGTCATCCGCTGCATGGGTCACAACTGAGAGGACACACACACACACACACACACACACACACACACACACACACACACACACACAACCTCAGTACCCCAGCATCATTTGGTAGATGAGAAGTACCTGAGCATAATTCTAAGACCTCACATTTAAGGACCATTTGATGTCGTCCATCCAATTATCGTCGAGGATATGATCACAGTAAATATTTATCTCTGACGCCCCCACCTTGTCAGAGGGACACCGGTGAGGGGAGTGATAGTGAGGTGGAACATAAACAAGAAGGGCTCGGCGGGGCTCCTGACGCCGCCTTCCACCTGACGAGGAAGCTAGCGAGTACCTTTACAACTACTACTACCTTCCTCCTCCTCCTCAACCTACTCATTCTCCTCCTCCTGACACACACCACATACTCCTCCTTCCTCTTCTCCTCCTCCTCATTCTCCTCTTCCTCTTCCTCTTCCTCCTCCTCCTCCTCCTCATTCTCCTCTTCCTCTTCCTCCTCCTCCTCCTCCTCATTCTCCTCCTCCTCCTCCTCCTCCTCCTCCTCCTGCTTCTCTACTTGTATAAAAATCACTGCTATATTTGCCTATTTTTTCTACGTATGTTCTTCAGCACTCCCTACACATGTGACTTTCTCCTCGTCCCTGGTGTGTGAAGTCCCCGAGTCTGTCTAAAACACCTGACTTGTGTTGCTTCAATCTTGGT
>CAUDMG010003340.1:815000-900000 GCA_958450375.1 Homarus gammarus
AGAGGGGGGGAGGGAAGGGGAGGGAGGGAGAAGGAGGGGAAGAAGAGAAGGAAAGAGGGAGAAGGAGAGATGGAAGGAAGGAGGTAGGGAGGAAGGAAGGGAGAATATAAATAAGAGTTTGATGTGAAGTTTAAGCTAGAGGAGACATGTTATACGTACACACACGAACGAACGAACGACACACACACACACACACACACACACACACACACACACACACATGGAACCTCAATGTGTGTGTGTGTGTGTGTGCGTGTGTGAAATTTCATTGTGGTGTGACCAATGGATTTTTAGTTATTGTGAAGACGTCATTTCTCTTCACCCACAACAAATGTCTAGAAAAATATTTATCCAACATAAAAAAAAAGAAAACAAAATATCAAAAACAATAACCGCAAAAAAATCAACAACCACACAAATAACAACACCTTACAACCCACCCACCCACCCACACGCCCACCCACCCACCCACCAAAGTGACAATTCCACAGCAACAACAATTCCAACATTATTTTTATTTTGTTCTCTCCCGCTGGTCAGTTTTCCCTAATGGCAGCAAATGTTGACAATAAGTTGCAGAGTTTTGCCACTTGCACCCCGGGTCGTCGTCTTGATGGTGCAACACTATTATGCACACACACAGGACCCTCGTGGAGTAAATTGGACCACCATGAAGTCACATATAATTCTCTCCTATTTTTGGACGACTTCAGAGCTAGAGGGAAAAAAATAGCCCCCGATCTTGGACACGTTTCCATTTAATTCCTCGACACTTGAACACGTAGAGAGGGCAGTGCTTCCTCTCCCCTGTGGATTTTATTTTTTTTCATACATAATGTTCTTGAAAAATGTATGAAAAATAGTTATATATATATATATACTTGTTCTCTCTTAGCTAACGGGATAAAGTTAGGACGTGAATAACAAAAGTTAATCTCAAAGACTTTAAAATAGAATTAAATTAAACATTGAATAAAATGCACCTGTAATTTTAAATCATGGTATAGGTAGACACACACACACACACACACACCTGCTCCTCACCCACCACCCACGACAACCCTTCAACACCTAATCTAACCCTCCTCCCGCCCCTTCCCCTCTTCCCCCCTACACCTCCTCCCTCAGTAGTCCTCTCACCTGCCCATGAATTATCAGCGGTCATTATCCCACCGTAAGAGAGATCTGCCATTGCGGGTCGGTTGCCATAGCACACATATCTTCACACCATTAAGGGGATGTGTTGGTCGGTCTATAGAAGTTGGCGCCTCAAGGACTTTGGAAGATATATCTCACTCCCTCCTTCCCTCTGTCTTCCCTCCCTCCCTCTTTGTCTTCTCTCCCTCTCTTCTTAGCCTCTTGTCCTTTCCTCTCTCCCCTCCTCCTTCCCTCAGCCCCTCTTGTCTTCCCTCCTTCCATCCCTCCCTCTCTTTTCCTTCCCTCCCTACCCCCTCTTCCCTCCCTCCCTCCAACTCCACGTAATAAATGGGTAGTCGTGTGTGCACCGGTGGCCTTCCTCGGTGATAAGGGAGGCTGTGTCCTGCTGAGAGTTATATCACCTAGACGGCGGCGATGACGAAGGAGGAGGTTCTCTGTCGGGATGTTGGATGTGGCTCCTCTCTCGTCGTGTTAAAGCACTGTCGGGATGTTGGATGTGGCTCCTCTCTCGTCGTGTTAAAACAGCAGTCAATATCTTACCCACTGTTATGTCATTACGTCTTTGGTGTAATTATTTTTGTGGTATTACACGAATTACAAAAGTCGTAATTTAATTGAATGTTATTGAACTAAAACTCGAATGTAAACAAAATAGACGAGTATTTCAGCTTTATATTTTGTTATTGAAGACTTTATAAACCACATTATTGGAACGTCTTATCTTCAAGGTAATTCTTTTAAAAAAATTTCTCGATTAACTGACGTCATAGATTTAGTTTTAATAATGAAGAACGAGAGAAGACGTCAATAGGTGTCTACAGGTGAACCAAAACACTGACGGTCGTGACAATACTAAACAAATCATGACCTCTTGACCTCCCCAGACGTGTGTGACCTGTAACAGCCTCCCCTACACGATAAATGACCCGGTTCCTCTTCTCATAATTTAGAGTGATAGTGTCATGGTGTCAGGAGTTATTGTATGGTGTGGGGTCAGACGTGAGACAGGTGAGAGGATGGTGGAAGATACAGGTGTGTAGGTAGGTAATTAAGAAGAATCAAACCACATATATCAAAAGTGCTGTTGGAAAGGGGGAGTGGGGGTAGGGGGTGGGTGGGTTTGGTGGGTGGGTAGATGGGTAGGAGAGGGTTGGGTGGTTAGGTGGGTGGACAGGTGATGGTAGTGGTAGTAATGGTGGTAGTAGGACCCGACACCCAACAACCAGCACCAATTACCACCACTACCACCAGTAACCTCTCCCATCATTACCACCATCATCTGTTTCATCACAAGATGCTACTCCTGTGACCCCCCCACCAACCCACACCCACACCCACACCCACCCACATCATTATAACCTACACCTTCTCACCCTTTTCCGTCAACCTCTCTCTCTCTCTCTCTCTCTCTCTTATCCCTTTATATATATCATTATCATTTACTTCCTAATTCCCTGATTTATTCACCTCCCTCCTATGTACATAAGTTGAATAACAATATCAATCAGACGAAGGAGGTAATTACGAGGCAGAGTCAAGTGGGGAGAGAAGTTACTGGGGAGAGAAGTTACTGGGGAGGGGGAGGGGGAGGGGAGGGGGAGGGGAGGGGAGGGACCTTGAACTCTGCCCACCTACACAGACAAAGACGATTTCCTCCTCCTCCTCCAAATCCTAATCTACTAATCCTTCTTCTAATCCTACTACTAATCCTCCTCCTAATCCCACTACCAATCGTATTAATCCAGATCTCAAAAAAAAAAAAAAATCAGGCCTCTTCAGCACGTAGGATTACAAGAGATTAATTAACCTTTACCTCAGTGGCCTAATTAATTACCCCCACACCTGCACATGACCTAATTAATTGCTACCCTCATTAAAGGACTAACTCTTCTGTATTATTTTTTCTCGTTCTTATGATGATCATCCTTAATCAACGTCAACGGGAAGAAGAGATGGAAAATAATGGAAATGATGACGATGATGATGGTAGTTTGGGTAATTGATAATAATAATGGTAATTCATATTAATGATAATGATATTTGTGCTGGTAAAAACAATAATGATTTTAATAATAATAATAATGACAGTGATGATAATAATAATAATAATAATAATAATAATAATAATAATAATAATAATAATAATAACGAAAGCAACTTCTCTTTCTCCTTCTCCACTCCCTGCTCTCTCTCTCTCTCTCTCTCTCTCTCTCTCTCACACAACATTAGGTATTTAACACTACACCTCACCAGCTATACCTGTGTCCCAGCTGACTGTGTTGACCTTGTACCAGGTGATCAGTATTCTCACAGTGATTGTCCTTGACCAGTTGCTGATCCCTTCAATTGTCTCCATCTGTCTTTACCCACTGCCTCTTTTAGGCCAATCAGACCCCCCACCAGCTGTGTAAGTAGAGACAGTTGGTAGTTCTGAGTGGGGCTCGGTACATGTTTTAACACCTATTCTGGACCACTCAGATCATCTCACTATCTGTCTCTGTTCACCACCTGTCTCTGTTCACCACCTGTCTCTGATCACCACCTGTCTCTGTTCACCACCTGTCTCTGACCACCAGCTGGGGATCTCAATAATAACATCAAAAGGTACTAAACCAACAAGTAAGGCAGAATGTTATAGGCCACACTGTATCGATCTCCACCAACGTTCACAACTGGAGTGGAGTAGAAGAGAAGAGAGGAGAGGGGGGGAGGAGGAGAAGGAAGAGGGTGGGTAAAGGAGGAAGAGGAGAAGTAGACGAGTGAGGAAGAGGAGGGGGTGGACAGGTTAAGGAAGTACTGAGACTAGTACACGAATACTTAACATAATTAACTCACAACAACAACAATAACAACTATAATAAACACTAATAACAACAATAACAACGAAAATAATAACAAAGAACAAAAAAAACAAAGAAAAAACCGACACTTATGACACCAAACACGACTAAATATGACACAAACAGAGAAACACTTATCACACAGGTAACTCTCAGGTATGCGGAGGAACACGTGATCACCGCGACACCTGACCAAAGGTAAGTGTTTTTTTAATAACAAGGTTGAGTGTGTGTGTGTGTGTGGCCCCGCCCTGGTCTCCGGCAGGTGGGGAGGGTTGTGGTGTCCTTCAGGAGGGGAGTTTGGGGAGAGGAGGGGAGTTTGGGGGGAGAGGGTTTGAGGGTAGGTAGGGGAGGAGGGGGTTTAGGGGAGTAAGAGGTTAGGGAGAGGGTAGGTAGGGGAGGAGGGGGGTTTAGGGAAGAGGGTTAGGGGTGGGGAGGTGAGGAAGGTGGGTGAGAGAGGGTGGGATAGGAGGGAGAGAGGAAAAGGGAAGGTATAGGAAGGAGAGGGAAGATACATTGCAGGAGGAAGGAAGGAAGGAAGGAAGGAAGGTGGAGGAGAAGGAGAGAAAGAAAGTAGGAAAGGGAGGAGGAGAGAAGAGGGAGGAGAATAAGAGAGGGAATAGGAAGAAAAAGAAGGGAAGAGAGAGAGAGAGAGAGAGAGAGAGAGAGAGAGAGAGAGAGAGAGAGAGAGATACTTAAGCTCAGGAATGTTGCTAGACTTCTCACTGGCCAAATTACTCCCCCGGGACCAACCTTGATAATATAATATATATATTCTAATCTAGTTGTTGTTTTTCTTCCTCATCTCCATTCATCACTCCGCTATCACCTGTTCTGTGTAGCTTAAGCACCTTTTAGTTTTTTTGTTGATATACCTGTAAAGAATGAACTACCTGGTGTTTATCGACTCATTATACATCAATCACCTGACCTGTCACCTGTCATCAAGGACCCATTGGCACGATATCTAAATATTTGTTTACAGAGTTTGTTTCTGTATTAATTGGTTTGTTTACACCTGTTTGTATGACGTTGTTGGTGTTTATTCAGGTAACTGGTTTTCTGTCTTTGTTCAGTAATTTATTTAATAATTTGTTTATTTTATTTTCTATCCATCTATCTATCTATCTATCCTTAAATGTCTGTCAATTCTTTTACCTGTCTATCTTATCCAACTGTTTATTTATCCCGTTTAAGACATTCACTTTTAGTATCATGGTAATTTTAATAGAGTAAATGATGGACAACTCCTTATCGTCCTTGGCTAAATAAAAATTCCATCTCTTGGTCACCGTCGCTGCGCATTTATAGCTGTCCTGAATGGCTGTCCGAGGTTGGAACTCTTCTCTCATTGGTTACTCCTGGGTGTAAACTGCGTCTATTGGTTGATATCTCACATGCCAACGATGATGATTGGATGGTTCCATATCGGTGCATTAGTTGAGAATCCCATGTATGCACGAACAACCAAAGTCGCGCACACACACACACACACACACACACAATAATGTATACGACAGATGGCAGGTAATTTAACGGGTAGGATGTCCAGGTAATCCCAGCGAGTGTTATCTTAAACCAAACCTAACCTAACCTCTCCTTTAGAGTCACCTGAGAATGTCCACCACAGTACTGTATTCTAAGATCTCTCTCTCTCTCTCTCTCTCTCTCTCAGGCCCCGTATTCCCCAGGCTCCGTATTTCCCCAGGCCCTGTATTCCCCCAGGCCACGTACTCCCCCCGGCCCCGTACTCCCTCCGGCCCCGTACTCCTCCGCCCCTAGTAGCTCCCAGCAAGGTCTCACACTCCGGGGCCAAGGAGTTCGCCCCACGGGGTTAAATTATGATAATTATCTGCCATGAGACGGTGACCCAGTGAGTCCACTTCAAGGTTGGCATGCAGAGGTGGGGGGGGTGAGGGGGGAGAGAGGGTGAGAAGGGGGGAGGAAGGACGTAGGTGGGGAGAGGAGGAAGGCAGGTGGGGAATATATTGACAGGGTGTGGTGAGGTGTGGCAGTGAGAGTTGGGGAGGTAACAGGGTGTGGTGGTGGTGGTGGGAGGTGGGTGAGGGTGTGGTGGTAGGGAGGGTGTAGTGAGGTGAGGTGTGGTGATGGTTACGTAAGGTAGGGTGTGGTGAGAAGGATGGGTGTGGTGAAGAGAAGGAAGGAGGAAAGACGAACTGAATGATGAACTGTAGTGAATGGTAAGACGAGAGAGAGAGAGAGAGAGAGAGAGAGAGAGAGAGAGAGAGAGAGAGAGAGAGAGAGAGAGAGAGAGAATAAGAAGGAAGAGAAGCAGTATTGGCGGTGTGAACTACCAAGCTGAGGAGTGAATATTGATATGTAGAAACGAGTTTGTCACTGAATACAAAGTGAGAGAGGCGGAGGAGAGCTGGAGACAGGTGAGACGACACAAACACCTGCTAATTAATCTACAGGTACGAATCTACAGGTGTTCAAAGGTGAGAAGAAAATATTACGAGATACACAGGTAATAACTTAATTTTACCTGATACTCCAAGATCATTAAGAGTAAATTAGAGGTAGACAAGGGAAGGTGAGTTACCTAAAGCCATTTTGAGATATTGGAGACATTAAGGCCACACAATAATAAGCCATTTAATGTGTCTTAGGAAGGACTGAAGAGCTATTTAAATTACAGAAGAAAATCATGAAGCCTTTTTAAAATATTATATCAAGATTAATAAATGTCTTCAGTTGTTCCGTTTCTCATCTTTACTCATTCCTCCTCCTCCTCCTCACCAAGTTACCTCCCTCCCTCTCGTTCCTCTCTCCTCACCTCTACAGTGGCGCCTTTATGGATAACTTGCGCCAATAAATAGTACCCAAGACCTAACATCCACAATGAATTATACGCCAATATGATACAAAAGTTATATAATGGTGCGTCACTAGTCCACCATGACGCATAAATGAGTCAATAACCATGCGTCATTAAGAAACAAAATCTATATAAACGACTAATAACCATCAATAATATCTAATAATATTCAATATCTACCTGACACTTAATTAGCATAATATAAACATTACACCTGTACAGTAATACCTACCATAAGACGCTGAGTTACCTATCTTGGACTCATAAAGGCATAAGACAAATACCCAAGATAGATGTATTAATTAGTCATAAGGTTGACACTCCACTAGGAAGACAAAGGAGATGACGGCTTTATTAACCTCCCTCCCTCCCTTCCTCCCTCCGCTATAAAACCTGGGTCATGACAAACAAGGAGAAGCAATAAGAGAGGAAAAAGGGATAATAATGAACTTGCCTAAGAGTATAATGTAATGATGGGGGGTGAGAGGTCATGGGGAGAGGGGGAGAAGAGGTCATGGGGAGAGGGGGAGAGAGGTCATGGGGGGAGAAGAGGTCATGGGGAGAGGGGGAGAAGAGGTCATGGGGAGAGGGGGAGAAGAGGTCATGGGGAGAGGGGGAGAAGAGGTCATGGGGAGAGAGGGAGAAGAGGTCATGGGGAGAGGGGAAGTAGAATGCCATAATGAAGAGGTTAGGGGGACACTGAAGCGGGTTACGTTCGGTTACGTTAGGTTACGTTAGGTTACGTTAGGTTACGACTCTAATATCACAATCTAGATTTACATTGATTACAAATATAACTCAAGAAAATAATAAGATCAGAATAATGAGATACTTTAAAACATAACACCTGCTGCCTTCGGGTGCTGCTAATTACTGTAGTGAAGATTACCTGTGGCTGTAGGTAACGTATATTTAAGGTACTGGATGTTGTTTGAGGGTAGAGGGTGATTTAGGGTTGGGTATGCTTAAGGGTGGGGCATTATACTTATGGGTAAGTTTGGTTAGGTTAGGTTAGGTTAGGTTTGAGGGTAAGGGCTACTTTTGTTTACAGAGAGAGAGAGAGAGAGAGAGTACGACAGACAGACAGACAGACTGACACACAGATAGACAGACAGAAAGACAGACAGAATGACAGAATGACAGAAAGAATGACAGACAGACAGACAGACAGACAGACGTAATACTACCGAGGAATATAAGACTTCACCTCAATTGTAATCCCACTACCACTTACATCATAATCATCACTGCACCTTTATACCTGTGAATCATAAACCATATAACTCTTAACATAATGGCGTACAGTCTTGATCCATACCAAGTCCCTTACACCATAATCATTAAGTAGTGAACCTTATTATAGTGGCGTAGAGTAAAAAAAAAAAAACACCATTATAGTTTAGAGTTTTTCCTCCATTAACCTGTGTCCGTCTGTGTGTCTGGGGGAGGGGGGGAGGGGGTAGAGGGGGTTGGATGGGGGGTTGGAGGGGTGGGGTTGAGAGTTGGGGGTGGGTTAGGGGTTGGAGGTCATGGATGGGGTGATGAGGGTGGGGGTTAGAGGTGATAGCTGGGATGGGGGGTGGAGGGGTGGTTAGGAATGGGGGGGGGGGGGAGAAAGGGAATAAAATTACGTCTTTGGTTTTAAGGCTTTTTTAAAGGCTGGGCTATATAAGGCTTTCTACTTACCTTAAATTAATGGGAAGGTTTAAGGTGGGAAGGAGGTTTTATATTCGTCTTAAAAACCCATTAAAAACCCATTAAATCCTTTTAATATAGATACAAAACCCATTAACAGAAGCTCAAAACCCCTTATCTAACCTTAAAAAATAATATAAGAATAAAATCCATTATTCAACCATAAAATTCCTAAATTACGTACAAAACCCCTTTAATTTCACGTACAAAACTCCTTTAATTTACCTACAAAACCCCTTTAATTTACCTACAAAACCCCTTTAATTTACCTACAAAACCCCTTAACCAAAACCTTTAAAACCCCACCACTAACAGGCGCCACGAAAATAATCTCCGCTGTAGATGCCTCAGTAATCTACATAACTTCTACATAAATCACACACGCTAAATTGGTTTCATATAAGACGATATATTACCAAAATAATTTGATCTCTCTCTCTCTCTCTCTCTCTCTCTCTCTCTCTCTCTCTCTCTCTCTCTCTCACTGACTAATTCACTGACTCCTCTTCTCGCTTGACTTCTCTTTCTTCTCCTCACCTCTCTTTCTCTCTACTGTTATTCCTCCTTCTCCTCCTCCTCCTACTCTCTCCCTCTCTTCACCACCACCACTTTCTCCCCACCTCTTTCTCCCCATCTCCCCTATGTCTCCTCCCCCCTCTCTCCCACCTCAAGGCACCACCAGAACACACACGTCGCACAGTGGGAGACCAACACATCCATCATCTACCTGCGTTTGTCTGATAATTACGTTCAATTAACCTTTTTATGGATACCTGTGAGCCATTCCATGTTAGAGAGAGAGAGAGAGAGAGAGAGAGAGAGAGAGAGAGAGAGAGAGAGAGAGAGAGAGAGAGAGAGAGAGAGAGAGAGATATCATACTCAAAAATAAAAGAATAACACACATATATTATTCACCTCTCCATTCTACTCTAATCTATACTCCACAAACACCTGTATATACATTAACTCCTAACCCCCGTTATTTTTACCTGAGCTAATTGAATCGTCAGGTAAAATTTTCGACAACATTTCTTCATTTACTTACCCCCCCCCCACTACCCACAACTCTCACACCCCTCCCACAACCCACCCCCCCCCCACACCCCTCCCCCACACACACACTCCCTCCTCAAAAAAATATCAAATTGACCATCTGCCATATTAGAGATATTAATTCCTGCTACATGTCCTAATCTTACCTGTCCTCGTTCTACCTGCCCTCGTTCTACCTGTCCTCGTTCTACCTGCCCTTATCATACCTGCCCTCATCATACCTGCCCTCATCCTTCCTGCCCTTATCATACCTGCCCTCATCATATACTGCCCTCATCATACCTGCCCTCATCATACCTGCCCTCATCATACCTACCCTCATCATACCTGCCCTCATCATACCTGCCCACAGTACACGACACACCTGAGCCGCCCTTAGTATAAAGACATCGTACTAGTGACGTTAGCCTCAGTGACAGTAGTAATGAATGAGGAGAAAAAATTAACTCCGTAAAAAAAAACACCCCTTGATCCTCAATAACTCAAGACGGCGTTATAAACCAGTTCAAGACGGGTTCCAATCGCCACTAATCATTGATATCTAATGATTGGGGTAGAGGGTAGGGGGGGAGGGGGGGAGTTAGGAATGTAGTGACCGTCTGATTGAGTTTTTTTAATTAACAATCCTTTAATAATAACTAATAATGTAGGTCTAATATCCTATTATTAGTTTCGAGGCCCGCCATCATACACACATACAGACACATACACACACACACACACACACACACACACACACGAATAATAACCACATGTTTTCTTGAACCAATTATTATGTAGCGGAAGGTGAATCAAGATATTAATGGGTATGTTTCTATTCATCTCCTGTGTGTGTGTGTCTGTGTATGTCTGTGTGTGTGTGTGTGTGTGTGCGTGTGTGTGGTAAATATTGGAATTAGTCCAGGATTGGTTGGCAGAACACTGTGTCCGCCCCGGCATGATTAGCGCGGGGCAGCAAATACTACATCGTAGTTTTGGCACAGGTGAGACAGCTACCTGCTATTAACACAGAGAACCGGCAAATGATCCTCTTAAAGGTTAGGTTAGGTTAGGTTAGGTTAGTAATGGGGGCGAGGTTATGACGATTACTTTTATGAGCTGTCGTGTGCGTCTCTGCGTCCAGTCATGCGTTATCAGGGGTTATTTTGCTTCAAATCATGGGTTATGAGGGGTTCTTGTGCGTCCAGCCATGGGTTATCGTGATTGGTCATGAATAGGTGTATATAACGATACCATTGGTCGACGTCTGGAAGCATAGAGTGACGTGATTGGCCAGAAACAGATGTAAACAATAACACGCACCAATCACCATGTCTGTCGACCTTCAAGTAGTAGACGTTCTTGAAAGTCGTGACGTTCCAGTGAGAAAAAAATACCTGAGACGTAATTAGAGTGACGACAGGTACGGTAAAATCCAGGTAAGGAGGGAGTGGATGAGTGATTATGTACCTGAGCAAGACAGGTAATACAGTAGAGTACATTTATATATTCACCTGAGTTACCTGAGTATATCAAGAGAAGAGTTACGGGATATTTACAATCAAGAGACAGTAATATTCACAATGAAGAATGACATTGATGAAGAGTAGAAAGTGTGTACGTGTGTCTGTATATATTTATTTATTTATTTATTCATTTACTGTGAATGTGTGCAGGTGTGTGTGTGTGTGTGTGTGTGTGTGTGTGTGTGTGTGTGTGTGTGTAAATAAATAAATAAATTGCTGGACAGATAGCCAAGACAGGTGAGTAAATTGATGTTTCTTGAGATAAGGATTATATAAATGCTTCCCTTCAAATTCAATCAGCCATTAGGAGTCAGAGAGAGGTGCTAAGGTGCAGTAAGTCCACTCTACGAGACACTCAGCGATAATCTGATTGGCGGAGGGCATGTCCACGAGTGATGTGATTCGTCAACGACACCCGGTAAGAAATACTGTGATTCGTTAATGGAGACCCAAACAGTAAAGTGTCTCGACCAATGAGGTGACAATAAGTAGTCATTGGGTCGTGAGGTGTCAAGTGGTAGTAGAGTTAAGGTAATGAGGGGAGGGGGGAGGGGGTGGGAGAGGGGGAGGGGGTGGGGGGAGGGGGAGGGGGAGGGGGAGGGGGAGTAAAGTAGGTGATGTAGTGTACGTTTATGGTGTGTATGTCAGCCTCTTGTGTCAACGTGGGGTTACCTGAGTTTACCTGTGGCCGGGGGGGGGGGGGTGGACTCACACCTGGCTCGGAGAGAGGGGAGGGGGGGTGATTTCACACCTGGGGAAGGGGTGAGGGTAATTCACACTGTTTACTTGTCTTAGTTTCCAATAGGTGTAAAACTGACAGAGGAACTTAGTAATTGAAACACTAATACAAAGAAATAATTCCAAAAGTAATTAATCTTGAAAAAAATCCCTTCATGACAAGAGCAACAACAACAACAACAACAACAACATCAACAGCAACAACAACAATAATAATAATAATAATAATAATAATAATAATAATAATAATAATCCCACAGTGGTTGGAGTACAGTCACACATTGTCACCTCAGCATCGACCTGTGTGGTGGCTAACTACTCAGGTCTCTAGTGACAGGTCGTTCATTCCTTGTAGGAGGAGATAAGGAGGCAAGGAGGAAGGTGAATAGGAGTTTATGTAGGAAGAGGAGGTATAGGAGGTTACGTAGGAAACTTCATAGGACGTCATATGTGAGGCTCAAACAACCAAGGTGAAGCTTAACAGGAGGCTCACCCGAGTCTCACCTGAAGTTCACCTGAGTCTCACTTGAGGTTCACCTGAGTCTCACTTGAGGTTCACCTGAGTCTCACCTGAAGTTCACCTGAGTCTCACCTGAGGTTCACCTGAGTCTCACCTGAGAGTCACCATGAGACAAAAGTGAGATTCAACCAAGAACCACACGAAGCTCACCTAAGACTAATCTGAAGCTCACCTAAGACTAATCTGAAGCTCACCTAAGACTCAAGGTAATCAAGACAGTGTCGCAAGTCTGCTTTTGTTCATTAGTTGAGCTCATAAACACGTATCCAAGGCCTCCTAGTTTTACTCTCCCTCAACCTAACCTAACCTAACCTATAATAATTGGCTTTTTATACATAGTTCTTGGCTACCGTAAAGAGTGCAATAGACCTTCAGGTATACATCAATGTATATCTGTGTATATCATGTATGTAAATATGTTTGTAGGCAGTGAAGGTTGACTGGTGACCAATGCTGATGTGTGTGTGTGTGCGTCTTAGCTTGATAAAGGTCTATTTTGCCTTGGCGGGTTAGCTTAGGTTACCATTTGGTTAGATTAAGTTAGATTAACGATAAGGTAAGTCATTCTCCAGGTGAAATAAGCTAGGGTGTCTAATCTGCAGGTGAGCCATAAGCCTTCAGGTACACTCAGGCAGTAAACAATGATAACACAACAGGTAGACGATTCCTAAACATCGACTTATGACAATTAGTGTCTTGTGACGTGTGATTTGATATCCCAGGTAACTCTTAATTGGAGGAACAGGAACAATAAAGACAAGGTTATGGAGGAGGAGAATAATAATAAGAGTAATAAAGGGAATGAGAAGAATAAGAACAACATAAAAGGAAAAGTTAAAAATAATGGCAGTGATAATAATAATAATAATAATAATAGGGAGATTATGTGAAAAGATATGAATAAAAATAATAAGAAGAGGTATAAGATTAAAAAATAATAATAATAATAATAATAAACAATAAAAACAAAACAAGAACTGGCTAAGATGAACAAAAATAACAACAATAACAAAATAACAACAAAAATAACATTAAAAATTGAAATAAAATAATAATAATAATAAAGAACACAAAATAACTATGATAATTATACACGACTTATTTATTATTCCACCTTCCAATGATTTATTTATCTTTACAGTTTTTGTCGTAGAAGAAAAAAAAAATTCTCATAATTCTTGACTTAGAGGTTACTGACGATAATTTTTACCTTGTGTCTTGTTAAAATAATTATGATGAATAGGATTATTATTATTATTATTATTATTTATTGAGAGGTCGAACATAAACACAACATTCTTAAGGAACAAATCGAGTCATCTGATCAGGGGTCGAGTACTGGATGAATGATCGAATAAAGTTACTTAGATGGGCCGGTACGGTTGGTTAATGGGGTGAGAGGGGGAAAGGGAAGAAGGGGGAAGTAAGGGGGAGGGGGAGAGAGAAGGAGGAGGAGGAGGAGGACTCACCCAGAACCCATGATAAAAAGTCCTGCATATATTCTTTAAATGTTACAAACAGTCTGGTGACGCGGGCGTTCATCAAAGCTCCCAAGTGACCTGATCTAACCAACTAATTGGCTGCCCCACCTCACCTGCCCTTACCTGCGGGCACACACATAAATACCCAACCCGATACTGATCATACACACCGCCGCTTCAAACAGGGTAGCCCGGTAGTCATACAGGTAGAGGTACATCGGATAGACTCTACCTAATTAATCACACACAGGTACATGCTCAGGTAGAGTCGTTCACTTTGGCAGGTTAAGTAACCATCAACATAGGTAAACTTCTATAGGTAAATCTACATATGACAGACTAATCAACGCTATATACAGGTAGATGGTAATTAACTCACAGTCATCTAAATAACTTGTGACCGTAGCAGGATATCTATATTGTACAGGTAATTGGCTACAGGTAAGATAAATTACAATGGTAGCCCTTACTAGTTAAAATCGCATTAGAAGTCTTGTTATACAGGTAGCGTCTTACAATTAGTCTTATACAGGTAGCCAAGTAGCCTTCAGTGAGTAGTCCCTTATCAGTAGCTTTCTTACAGGTAATCTCTCACACACACACACACACACACACACACACACACACACACACACACACACACAAGACACTTTATAAGGTTGAGTCCCAGTACACCCACCCACCCACCCACCCACCCACTCGCCCACCTTTCTGAGGACAAATTACCCGTTGACTCCTGAATATGACACGGACATCTGCGTACGTGTTCAACAGGTGAAGTCCTTAATTATACCTGGTGGAAGGTGTGTAAGGTATGTGGTGGGAGGGGTGGAAAGGTGGGTGGGAGGGGTGGAAAGGTGTGAAGAGTAGGGGTGGAAAGGTGTGAAGAGTAGGGGTGGAAAGGTGTGAAGAGTAGGGTGGAAGGGTAGATGGAAGGGGTAGAAGGGGAGGGTTAGGTTAGGTTATTTCCCTGGCTGCTCGACACACTGCAAGGATGTGAGAGTAGTGTGCTAGTATAAATAATCTTATCCATGATTAAATAGCTCTCTCTCTCTCTCTCTCTCTCTCTTTCCTTCCTTCCTCTTTTACAAAAACCCTTTCTCTTCCACTCTCCTTCCTACCAATCCTCTTCTTCCCTCCTCCTACCCCCACCACACACACAAGTGCATCTCACCACTAGATCCACTCAACCAAATCTATCTACCGCTCCAGATCTATAAGTCACACTTGAGTGCATTTCTCTTCCCTCAGCTCTAGGTATTGTCCTGTCATAAATTAAGAAAATATAAAAAAAAAAAATGGTCAGAAATCTATATAATATAAGAGATCAGATGTAGAAAAACTAACACACACACACATCAAAGTCCTACCGCTAATGAGATCACCTGTTATCATTGGAGTTTAATACCATGTGTTGGGGGGGGGGGGGGTAGGGGTGGTCCTTAAAGGGATTGAGTCGTTTATATGAAGGATTTGGTTTATATCTTATTGAGTATTGTGGTGGTTAAGGTTCTTGAGTGTGTTCTGATGCTATTGTGTACCTACTTTCTCTCTCCTCTTCTACGTTACCTCACCCCTACCTCTTATCTTTCTACACACACACATCCTCTCTCTCCCTCCCCCCCTCAGGTCCTCCTCTATACATTAGCATCAAGACTCTGAGTTATACTTGAAGTGGTTCTCGTCCTCCGTGCTAAGACAGACACGCCGACCTGTGACGTAACAAACACTCGGATAAGTTTCTATACCATAAGCTGAGTGAGTGCGGAGAGACATGGGTTAAAAATGTTCTCTCAGTCAGTCAGTCAGTCAGTCATGTTTGGTACTCATGGAATTGACTAGTCTGGTAGATAGATGGATACAGAGAGAGATAGAGATAGATAGAGAGATAGATACTGATGCGGCTTCTGATGGTGTAATAAATGTAATGTATTTTTCTCTTACACACACACACACACACACACACACACACACACACACATGTACACATCCCCCCGCCCCCCCTTACCCCCCACACACCTCCCCCCTCACCCCCATTACACACCACATAAATTTACAAATAAAACGGAGCAATTTTCTCACCCAAATAATTCAGCAGACAATATCATTCCTCAGTGAGATAACACCGAGACTCTGCTTTCTGGCTGACTGTGGACGCCCTTCCCCCCTCCCCTTCCCCACACCCCCTACCCCTCCCCTTCCCCACACCCTCCTCCCCTTCCCCCTACCCCCTACCCCTCCCCTTCCCCACACCCCCCCTCCCCTTCCCCATACCCTCCCCCCTCCCCTTCCCCACACCCCTTCCCCCTCCCCTTCCCCCCACCCCTCCCCCCTCCCCTTCCCCACACTCCCTACCCCTCTCTTCCCCTACCCCCTCGCTCCTTCCCTTTTTTTAAGACTTCTGCTTGAGTTTCCTCCTTGCATACGGATCATCCAAGTATCTGAATGTATAATGGCTGTGTGTGTGTGTGTGTGTGTGTGTGTGTGTCGGGGCGTGTGGTGGAGCCCTGAGGGAGGTTAGAGGAGTCAAGGTCCCCCCTCCCCCCCTGAGTGATCGTCTATGTCCAATTGAATGTAGACTAAATTTGCCTATAATCTGGTCACGCCTAAATAAATGTAACAGGTGAAGTCTGGCGGTGAGGGAAGACTGTAGCGGCTCACCTCCTGGTAGTGCTGGGGGGGGGGGGGAAGGGGGTTAGTGGGAGGGGAGGACGAGAAGGGGGAGAGGGGAGGGGTAACGGGGGGAGATAAAAATAGCTTCCATCCACACAAATACATACGTAACTTTACCTCACCTCACCTCACCTAACCTAACCTAACCTAACCTAACCTAGCCTAACCTAACCTAACCTAACCTCGGGAAGAAAGACAGACACATTCATTATAATTATCTATGATGGATATATTTTCATCATCTTATATAACCAGTAACCAGACGCGGCTCTCCATAAAACACTACTTTTAACTCTTCTTCTTAACTGTTACCTATAAATCTCTAACTACTCCTCCCCCTCCCCTTTACCTTACCCCCCTTCCCCTCACCTAAACCCCCTCCCTCACCTGTTCCTCCCCTCCTCACCTCCCCTCATCTCCCCCTCCTCCTACCCTCCCCCCACCCCAAGATTGATGCAGAAATAAACTCTATCTATCCTTTAATATTGTAACTCAGACCACCAAGACGCCCTCAAGAAGGTGACATTCGCGTCTTATCAACCATGGAGGTATTTCCCCCCCTACTCCCCCCCCCCACACTCTTCCCACACACCCCTCCCCACACACCACCCCCCCAACCCCTCTCCACCACACCCCATCCCCACACACCTCCTCCCTACACACACACCCCCTCCCCCCACCTCACACCCTCCCCCCAACACCCCCCCAGGCATACACAGGGGCATCTGATAGGAATGCCCATATTTCAAAGTGGTTATACATTAATGCCTGGGTATTATTTTTCAAGAAGACGGTAAAATATGCCTTTACTCCCCCACCCCACACTCCACACCCTCACCATCCCGTCTCTACCCCCAACACCCACACTCTCCACCCCCACCCTCACATCCTCCACCCCAACACCATCTACCACCCACATCTCACACCTTCTACCCCCCACACACCCTTCACCAGCGCACCCTCCCCCACACACCCTCCACCTACACCCCCACACCCTCCCCCACACACCCTCCACCCCCACACCCTCTCACCAGACCCAAACCAAGAGCAAGGAGAGAAAAGTCGCCATTCATCTTGTCATATATACTATTTTAATCTCTTAACTATTCACCAAAATGATAGCAAACCAAACCTAACCTAACCTAACCTAACCTAACCTAACCAAACCAAACCTAACCTAACCAAACCTAACCTAACCTAACCAAACCAAACCTAACCTAACCTAACCTAACCTAACCTAACCAAACCTAACCTAACCTAACCTAACCAAACCTAACCTAACCAAACCAAACCTAACCAACTAACCAAACCTAACCTAACCTAACCAACCTAACCAACCAAACCTAACCTAACCTAACCAACCCTACCCTAACCTAACCAAACCTAACCTAACCAAACCAACCACCAAACCTAACCTAACCTAACCTAACCTAACCTAACCAAACCTAACCTAACCTAACCTAACCAAACCAAACCTAACCTAACCTAACCAAACCAAACCTAACCTAACCTAACCAAACCTAACCTAACCTAACCTAACGTTCCATAAATCCGCAAAATCAATTTCAGTTCGTTAAGGTACACCGTGATTTATGAACACCTTATGTATTATTTTTTTCTTGGTGGACGACGAGGAGTGGGGAGGGGGAAGAGGAGGGGGGAGAGAGAAGGGTAGGAGGAGGGGGAGGGGGAAGGGTAGGAGGAGGGGGAGGGGGAAGAGGAGGGGGGGAGAGAGAAGGGGGGGTGGGGTAGGAGAAGGGGGGAGGAAGAAAACCTCACAAAAACGTGTGTGAAGAAGAGTATATTTTCCACCTTCGTCAGGGTGTGGTGGTGAGTGTCAACAAAGGGCGACACCTGGGGGGGTAGGGGAGGGGGGAATCCCGGCCAGGTAGAGGCAGGTTGATAGCGTACCTGAGTTGGCAGGTGAGAAGGTGTCGGGCGGTGGAGTTGGTACCCACAGTCAGCCTCTCACAGGTGTTGTATGGATGATAAAGATGATGTATGGATGATAAAGATAAGATATGGATGACGAAGGTAACCCATATGGATGAGATCTTTTGCTCGGGGCATTAATGAGGTAAACAGAAGCCGATGATAAATTAAACACAAAGAAGAAAATATTGATCATTCACTCGTAAGAAATATAATTAACAATAAGGAGAAATTGCTTAGGTTATACAACTCATAAATTAATAATGAAACAAATAAAATACTGCAGGAGATAAATTTCACTGTTCACGGAGGAGAGAGTGTCACTGCATCACTGTGTAGGATCTAGAATCGAGTTGTTGTTTTTTCTCCGTCAGTGAATGAGTTGAGAAGTCAGTGACAAGATTCTTCTCTCCGTCAGTGAATGAGTGAGTCGTTACTGCTCCTCAACAACTAGGGTTTTTTAATTACGTGACAAGATTAACAATTACACTAATGACGATGTTCCTCCGTCAGTAGGTGAGTGAGGGAGTCAGTCAACGATGATATTTTCCCCTCCGTCTCCCAATGAATGGATCACTTGACAAATTCCCTCCGTCATTGCAGGAGTGACCGAGTGAATAAATGATAAAACCACATTTACACTTGTTGGTCAAAATAAAAAGACGAAATTATATACCAGAACTGTGGTGTTCATGAGAGCAGGTGGTGGGGGGGAGGGGGGAAGGGGGAGGGGGGAGGGAAAATAATAAAGGAGGAAAGGATAGGAGGAAAGGGTAAGGAGGGGTGGGGGGGGAGGAGGGAAGAGGTAGAGAGGGGGATCACCTTGTAAATTTAATAACCAGCTGGATACGCCATTGTCCCACACCCAGCGGCGGTACAAACAACAATGACCACTATATTTAGCGCTCCTCCGCGGCCCCCTGATATACTTGTGTACACCCCTGACTCTGGGGATCAAGGCCGTCCGGGTCAGAGGGCGGTGGCAGCATGTTGATGAGGAGGGGGGAGCGATAGAGAGGTAGGGAGGCAAGGTAAGAGTGAGGGAGGGAGGGATGGAGGGTGGAGGCCAGGGATGGAGGGATGGAGGGTGGAGGTCAGGGAGGGAGGGATGGAGGGTGGAGGCCAGGGAGGGAGGGAGGGGTGGAGGGTGGAGGCCAGGGAGGGAGGGATGGAGGGTGGAGTGCCAGGGAGAGAAGGATGGAGGGTGGAGCACAAGAGGTAGAGGACAGAAGGGTGAAGAGGAAGAGAAGAGAAAATAAAAAAAATGGAGAAAAGATAAAGAAAGATAAAGGAAAATAAGTGGAATAAAGAGAAATGAGAAGAAAAAGAAGAGAGAAATGAAAGAAGAGTCTGTCTGTTTCTCTGTCTTCGTCTCTCCCTCTCTCTCACTGCCTCGCGAAGTTACCTGCTTTAAGTGATGGGAACGAGAGGTAGAAGAGCTGCTTACCTGACAGCTAATTATGTGAAGGTATTATTCTGTCTTCATCAATCCAGTAGTCAGGTTTAGTCTACATATATGGCCTTGAGAGACACTGTCCACCCGTCCACCTGGAACACCTCGCCCACCCGCCCACCTAGAACACAGTGTAGACCATCAATGGGATTTTGTTGTATTGTTGTCTGTCTGTCTCTTTCTCTTCCACCCATCTATCCATCCAGCCACCCATCTATCCAACCAGCCATCCATCTATCCATCCAGCCACCCATCTATCCAACCAGCCATCCATCTATCTGTCTATTCATTTATCTACTCACCCATGTACTTACCTACCCCCCCACCTCCCCCCACCTACCTCCCCCCCACCTACCTCCCCCCCCACCTATCTACCTACAGTAAGCGTGGGTTAAAATATACACTGGGACACCGGCTGGGCGTATACCTACAGCCTCATCAGATTAGTGAGTGAGTCTCGTGATCACTTACAGAGGACAGTCAATATCATTAGTTTATTACCACTGTCGACTACACTGTGAGCCTGAGTTAAGGGGGGAGAGAGAGAGAGAGAGAGAGAGAGAGAGAGAGAGAGAGAGAGAGAGAGAGAGAGAGAGAGAGAGAGAGAGAGAGAGAGAGAGACTTACATTATCTAATCTCTTCTGCCTATCTTCTTGTATTCCCTACTACCTCCTTTCCACTGTCTCTCACCCCCCCCCCCTTTCCTCTCTCTCCGCCCCTCCATTCCTCCTTTCCTCCCCCTCCTTCCCTCCCTCACCCCCACCCACCGTCCCAACTCCCCTCTCCCCCTCCCCGCCCCTCCCTCCTCCTGTTCATGACCAACACTCACGCTTGTGGTCACTGCAATGACCGGGAGGAAATGGGGAGGGGAGAGCGGGGAGGGGAGAGCGGGGAGGGGAGAGCGGGGAGGGGAGAGCGGGGGAGGGGAGAGCAGGGAGAGGAGAGCGGGGAGAAAATTGGAGGAGTGTTGGAGTGGACGAAAGAGGAGGAGGAGGAGGAGGGAGAGGAGGAGAGAGGGGAAGGGAGGGAAAGAAGGGAGGGAAAGAGGAAAAAGGGAGAGAAGGTGGTGAAAGGGGGAGGGAAGGAGGTAGAAAGGGAGGGAAGAAGGGGAAGGGAGAGGGAAGGAGGGAGGGAAAGAGGGAGGGAGGGAGGGAAGGAGGGAGGGAGGGAGGGAGGGAGGGAGGGAAAGAGGGAGGGAGGGAAAGAGGGAGGGAGGGAGGGAAGGAGGGAGAGACGGCTACCACAGGAGTCAAGGCCAGACTGGCACCGATTTCACAAGTGCCAATTACTGAGTGCCTGGAGGTGTCAGGCCAGTGCAGCTCCGCATACCAGAGCAGAAGGCCAGTAGAGGGGAGAGGAGGGGAGGGGAGAGGAAATTTGTGGGAGGGGGAGGAAGGGGAGAAGAGAAATGGAAGAGACGAAGGAGAAGAGATGGAGAAGACGGAGGTTGAGAAGGAAAAGGAAAAATGAAGGGAGAGAAGGAGAGGACAACAGAGAGAGTAATGGAGGAAGAAGAAGAGAGGGAAGGGGAGAAGTAGAGGAGATATAAAATAATCAAATAAAAGAAGAAAAATTAATTGACGATCATAAACACAGATAAATAAATTAACAAATAAATAACAAATTAAACAAATAATAAAGGAATAAATAAAAAGGAGAAAATATAAATAAAGAACAATAAACAAGAAAAACGCAAATAATCGATACTAAACGATGTAAAAATAGAGAGAAAACGAAGAATTAAGAAGAAATATTATATAAAATAGAATATGATCGTATATTTCAACCATAAGGTGTTTGTACAGGTGAGCCTCGTGTTACTGTTAATTAAAACTATAGGTGGTGGTATTATTATTGTTATTATTATTGTTATTGTTTTTGTTATTGTGTTATTATTAGTTATTATTATTATTATTATTATTATTATTATTGTTATTATTATTTTTTTTATTATTACTGGTGTTAATAGTAGCACTAGTGGCAGGAGAATAGTAATAGTAGTAGTATTAATAGCAGTAGCAATAATAATAGCAGTAACTAACCAACCCAGCAATTAAAGACACACCTCACGACTACCTCCCGTCAACAACACCATAAATGAATCGATTAATTAACAATCAATCTAACTAATTACCTCCACCACACCCACCTCTAGACACGTACAGTGAACCCTCTATTTAGCGGACTGTATGGAGAGGAAAGTCCGTTATCTCGAGGGTCCGTTAGAATGTGAGGTGCGTCGACGTAATTAACTTAGGTGCGTCGACGTAATTAACTCAAGTGTATCGACGTAATAAACTCAGGTGCGTCGACGTAATTAACTTAGGTGCGTCGACGTAATTAACTCAGGTGCGTCGACGTAATTAACTTAGGTGCGTCGACGTAATTAACTCAAGTGTATCGACGTAATAAACTCAGGTGCGTCGACGTAATTAACTCAGGTGCGTCGACGTAATTAACTCAGGTGCGTCGTTAGGTTATCTTAGTGGTATTTATACAATAACATTAAGAGTTATTATCAAGGAGAAGAATCTATTGTTTTTTGTCCCATTGTCTAAGGAACCAAATTCTCCGATACGGGGTGAGAGAAATTGCCGGGGAAATTCTTGGCAGGTGAGGTAACTTCAGGTAAGGGTTTAAACAGGCGAGGTAACTACGGGTAATGGTTTAGACAGGCGAGGTAACTACGGGTAATGGCTTAGACAGGTGAGGAAACTTCAGTTAAGGGTTTAAACAGGTGAGGAAACTACAGGTAATGGTTTAGACAGGTGAAGATCAATAACACAAAGAAAAAATAATCATTAAGTTCAAACTCATGGTTAACACAACTTGCCATAGAGGTTCAAAAAAGTTCATCCAGTTCAATATTTACAAGAGAGAACAAGAATGAAAGTACAACAGATGGTCAGTTTAACCTTTATGGCGGGGAGGGGGGCAGGTAAGTGTTATAGGTGAATGTATTAAAGAGAAATAACAAGGGTAATATTACAACACCTGAGCTTTGGTGTGTGTGTGTGTGTGTGTGTGTGTGTGTGTGTGTGTGTGTGTGTGTGTGTGTGTGTGTGATTAAGACTTTACACACTAGTATGACCATTTAAAAACTAAGGTACAGATTTTTAAGACGTAAATAGAAATAGAAATAAAATTAATGAAGTTACAAGAAAAATACATCAGAGAAATGTGAAATTAATAAAAGTTTGTGAGAGAGAGAGAGAGAGAGAGAGAGAGAGAGAGAGAGAGAGAGAGAGAGAGAGAGAGAGGTGGATTGCCATTGACAGGTGAAACATCTCAATGACAACACCTGGAAAGTCTCAGTTCCTGGATCCCTCACCCTTACCCCCCTCTTCCCATGTCCACCTCTCTCTCTCTCCCCTCCTACTTTCTCCCTTACTATCCTTTCTCCCCATCCACTGTCCCCCTTTCCACCCTCCTTCCCCACACCATTCCTCTCACTCTCTCTTCACCCTTCCCTCCTCCACCCTCACTCTCCCCCTTTCACCTTCCTTCCCCCTCCCCCTCACTACTCCTCCCTCACCCCCCTCCTCTCCCCCTCACCTTTGGACAACTGATCCGTCAAGTATGTCCTCCTGAGGCGTGAAGGGCAGGAGGCCGAGGAGGAGGATGGAGAGGTTGGGTACACTGGTGATGGAGGAGGAGGAGGAGGATGGAGTGATGGGTACGATGGAGGAGGAGAAGGAAGGTGGAGTGGTGAGTACATTCTGGGAGGAGAAGGAGGAGGAAAAGGAAATGGAAATAGGAACAAACTAGAGGAGGAGGAGGAAGAAGAAGAAGAAGAAGAGGAAGAAGAAGAGGAGGAGGAAGAGTGTACGATGAAGGAGGTGACATACCCCAGGAAGACGAGGCAGAAATGCATTAAACGGACGCGACACCGCCCTCTTAAGTCCGCCTGACGCTTAAGATGTGTGTGTGTGTGTGTGTGTGGGTGGTAGGGTACAGAGTGGTGGGGTAGGGTACAGGGTGGTGGGGTAGGGTACAGAGTGGTGGGGTAGGGTACAGAGTGGTGGGGTAGGGTACAGGGTGGTGGGGTAGGGTACAGAGTGGTGGGGTAGGGTACAGAGTGGTGGGGTAGGGTACAGGGTGGTGGGGTAGGGTACAGAGTGGTGGGGTAGGGTACAGGGTGGTAGGGAAGGTACAGGGTGGTGGGGTAGGGTACAGGGTGGTAGGGAAGGTACAGGGTAGTGGACGAGGTTCTCAAGACAACATTCACCATCCTTGAAGACGAAGATGACAATGTTATGCAAAATTCACGAAGGTCCGGAGGTAATTTGGTGAGGGTTCATGTCAGTGAGGGAGTTTAAAGGGACAAAGGGGGGAAGAGGAGGGAGGAGAAGGAGGAAAGGGAAGGGGGAGAGTTGAAAAGGAGAGAGGGAAGGATGCTAGCAGAAGGGAAAGGGGAGAAAAGGGTATTGGTGAGGGTGAAGAGGAGAGAAAGGGGGAGGAAAGAAGGTGAAAAAGGAAAGGGAGAGAAAGGTGAGGAAAGAGTGAGAGGAAGGGGGAGAAAGGGAAAGGAAAGGGGAGGTATCTGGGTGACGGATGCGATTTCAATGGGGTGAGTCATACAAGGCTGGCGTTATTTACCATTGGGAACTTTTAGTCAACGCCAGTAAAGAGTTGGACTTGAAACAGACACACATGCATAAATAATTGTCCTCTTGGTTGCTCGCCGCTGCTCACCACTTGAAGTATCGGGCGGATCTTGAACCACCAGGGAGCACAAGAGGAAGATGGAGGAGCAACTTGAGCAGTGGTGAGCTTCAAGGATGAGCTCGCTTTGGAGGAGGAACTTGAATGGTGAGCTTGTAGGAGGAGGTCTTTATTTTGGTGGATTGAGCTCGACTGGTCAGGGTGGGGTGTGTCATGTGAGGGTGAGGTGTGTTAGGTGAGGGTGAGGTGTGCCAGGTGAGGGCGGGGTGCCAGGTGAGGGCGGGGTGCCAGGTGAGGGAGGGATACCTGGTGAATGTGTACAATGACACCGAGAAAATATTAAAGGTTAAATAACACAACAATACCAGGTAATATTATTTACTTTTCGTGTGTGTGTGTGTGTGTGATGGGGGGGGGGGGGGGGGCGGAGGTTATCAGGTGATGAGGTGACTTGGTTTCCAGTCGTACAATTACCCTCCTTAACAAGTCTTTAACGAGCTCAGGTGTACTCACGACGCTGCACAGGTGATAACAGGATCACCTCGTGCATGCAAGCACTTACGCGAGGGTGAACACACACACACACACACACACACACACACACCTTTTAAAAGCCAAACATTTAAGGGAGACGGAAACTATCCTCCCTAAAGTATTACACCAAAACACCCTTAAACGCGACTCACTTAAGGGCGACAAACACTAACCTGCACCCTCGGTTTGTCTCTCAACCCACAATGACACAGTTACAGCGATACTACTCCTCTCCCCCTTTCACCCCTCCCCTCCCCTCCACCCCCCCCCCCTTAACTCTTTTATCATTTACATCGGGTCAATTAATTTCTAGTTTTTATCACCTCCTCGGGGCCCAGAACACGGTGAAACTAAGCCTTTAGTTTGCACACACACACACACACCCAAGCGGTCACAGTCCACTGGTTGGTTTAATCCAGAGACGCACTTTCCTCCTGTATAGTTTTCGCCTCTCCTCACACACACACACACGTTTTGCTTCCCCAGGCGTCCGAGGGAAATCAGATAACCCTGAATGCCATAAATGGTAATCAGTGCCGTAATCAGGGAGCTTTCTGAGTGTGAAATTCGGCCACGGTTTAATTCTTTTGGGGGGTTCAGGTAATTCATGTGTGCGGTGCGAAAGTTACAAGGTTTACAGAATTTATGCGCACACATTCACACTTGCAGACATACATACATATATAATGCTGTAACGAGGATGGCCGGCCAGAGAGCCACCTTGGCGTGAATTTGTTTAAAGTGTAGAAGCTGTCGCCAACACAACAACCACACCCTAAGTTAACGAGCTGCATGACCCAGTGTTAAGAAATAGTCCGAGAAGACCGGACAACTCGCCAACTGCACTGGCTAACCATTATCCCGGAATACGATCCGCATTTCGATTAACATCTAAGTTCTCAATTACTGCTGGGTAGACACACACACACACACACACACACACACACACACACACACACACACACACACACATTATTATAGTGATGCTGCTGAAGAAGTCCAACCACACACAACTAATTTCCTAATTAATCCACAAATATCCAATCAAGGCAAAGTAATATGTGTCTTAACTAATCCACAATATTATATCCCAAGGCGGATAACACACACCAATTAATCCTTAACCAAATGTCCAAATAAACAAGCACTATGTCCCAACCATACCACAACAGATGCCCAACTACGCAGGTGATATGTCCTAAGTGAACCACGTCTAGCTGTAAAGGTAATATGTCCTAAGTGAACCACGTCTAGCTGTAACAATCACTATACGTTTTGTTTTGTTTTTTCAGGGGACGTACGACTGTATGTGTGTCGGAGAAAGGACTCCCAAGGGCAGCGGTGAGGTCATGTGTACTGACTGAGGGCCTCGACTGACGATACAGGGAGGTACTCGTGTCCTCTCAGCTCCCTAGATCAATCATGTCTGGTTAGGTTAGGTTAAGTGTCTGGCATAATCCCGTTACTATAAGCTGTTTGTATATACGTCCATACCTCCCTCCACTCCCTCATCCACTTACTTCACTCCCTCACCTCCACCCTCACCCCCAGCCCCTCCCTCACCGTCTCCCTCAGCCCCTCCCTCACCTCCACCCTCACCCCCCCCCAGACCCTCCCTCACCGTCTCCCTCAGCCCCTCCCTCACCTCCACCCTCACCCCCCCAGACCCTCCCTCACCTCCACCCTCACCCCCCCAGACCCTCCCTCACCTCCACCCTCACCCCCCCCCCCAGACCCTCCCTCACCACCCAACACCCAACCAAGAAAAAATATTCCACCATTATCATCATCGACGCCACATCACCATCAACGGCAGCACTGGAGAACTTTCGCCACCCTGAGAAGTCTTTTATCATCCCAATTACTGGCACGAAAGCCCCGAGTCTGTCTTTTAGGTTGGTGGTCGGTCTCGTGTGCCAATTAAGCCGCTTATGTCTGTCATACGCATGGCTGACGCCGCCTGTCATGCGTACAGCTCATGAACTCGTGGAGGGGGGGGGGAGGGGGAGGGAATCATACGCGGAACTTAAACGGAAGATTAAAGCGGCATGAGTCAAGATCCTTCTACATGGATTATAGTAATGGTGGTGAGCATGTCTCTCTCTCTCTCTCTCTCTCTCTCTCTCTCTCTCTCTCTCTAATAACACCTATTACACCTCTTTCTCCCACATACCTGACATAAAATCAAGAATTATCTGACCATTACAGACAAACTTTCTAAATTGTTTCCAGAAAATATTGAGCAAGAGGTGAGCAGTCGGCCAGAGGAACACGTTGGAGCATTACAGGTGTGTGTGTGTGTGTGTGTGTGTGTGTGTGTGTGTGTGTGTGTGTGTGTGTGTGTGTGGTTGTGTGTGTGTGTGTGTGTGTGTGTGTGTGTGTGTGTGTGTGTGTGTCAATATAAATATAGAGTGAGGGTTATAATATATGAAGGACATATAATAATAATTAACCTTTAGTTCAACACCTCTACTTATACACACATTGTTGACCCACGGTGTATGAGAGACGTATACTAAAGTGTGAGGTAAATACTTCAAGTGTATAAGGAATATTCTTCAGTAAGTTATCATAAGAAAAAGAGACAGTTTAAATCACTTAGAGGTGAACTAGGGCCGTGACTAACACACACAGTTGGTGCTCTAACTTGGTCATTACGTCTCTGGTTATGTACTCTAAAATAATCTATTTAATGGTTGTCCCTCGTGTGACGAGGATGGCCGGCCCGAGGGCCACCTTGGCGTAAATTTGTTTAAAGTGTTGAAGCTGTCGCCAACACAACAACCACACCCTGAGTTAACGAGCTGCATGACCCAGTGTCAAGGAATAGTCCGAGAAGACCGGACAACTCTCCAACTGCACTGGCTAACCATTACCCCGGAACACGATCCGCAAATCGATTAACATCCAGGTCCCCAATTACTGCTGGGTAGACAGAGGCAAATGGCGTAAAGAAACTTGCTCATAGATTCACCCTGCCCGGGGATCAAACCCGGGTCCACTCGCTTACGAGGCGAGCATGCTGACCATTACACCAAAGGTACTTCACACACACACAAGGAAAGGTCCATCCCCTCCCCTCCCCTCCTGCACCTCACTCACTCTTACAATAACCTCCTCCTCTTCCTCCTCCTCTGATCCCTCCCCCTTCTTCTCCTCCTCTCACCTCCCCTCTCGTTCCCCACTCTTGCCTCCCCTCCCGCCCCGTCTCTTGCCCCCCCCCCCCCTGCCCCCTGGTGGTGAGCGACCCTCCTACAGTGTTTGTTGTCGTCGTGGCGGCAGCTGAGAGGTCACGGATGTCGCCAGTCGTAACTCAAGGATACCGGGCCGAGACACGATCCAGGGGCAAGGTGGGGTAGGATACAGAAGGGGGAGGAGGGAGAGGAGTCAGAAGGGGGTAAGGGGAAGGGAAGATAAAAACGGTAAGGGGGAAACGAAAGGGAGAAATAGGAGGGAGGGAATGGTAGATGACGTAGGCAGAAGGGGGAAAGAAGAATGGTGAGAAGGGGGTAAGGGGAAGGAAAGAAAGGAGGGATCGCACTACTTGCCTCACCAAGACCTCCTCACTTTCACCCCCACTATCTATGGCCTGAGTGTGCAACCCGGAATTATAATCACTTGGAGGGAGGGGGAGGGGGAGGAGGGAAGGGGGAGAGAAGGGGAAGGGAGGGGAGAGGTAGGACATTACCCCTATGTCAGATGCTCAGGTGAGAGAATTAATTACCTGGGTCAAACTGATCTACCATTCCCCCAAGCCCCCCCCCCCCCAACCTACCCCACATACTCACCCCTCCTAACCACCTCCTAACCACCCCAACCCCCTCCTAACCACCCCAACCCCCTCCTAACCACCCCCAACCCCCTCCTAACCACCCCCAACCCCCTCCTAACCACCCCCCAACCCCCTCCTAACCACCCCCCAACCCCCTCCTAACCACCCCCAACCCCCTCCTAACCACCCCCAACCCCCTCCTAACCACCCCCAACCCCCTCTTAACCACCCCCAACCCCCTCTTAACCACCCCCAACCCCCTCCTAACCACCCCAACCCCCTCCTAACCACCCCCCAACCCCCTCCTAACCACCCCAACCCCCTCCTAACCACCCCAACCCCCTCCTAACCACCCCCAACCCCCTCCTATCTACTCCCTCCTGCTGATGAAATAATTAATTCTCATTAATAATATTTTTTTAAACTAATAAACATCACTAATTAAGTCAACCAGCCCACCATCCATTTAAAACAGAATAATTACGTAATCAGGTAAACTAATAACAGGTTAATTGGTTTATATATACACACCTGTCAATCTTTACCTGAGCTTATAAATCGAGGTTGATATGCAGAGAAAAACCCTAACCAAACCTAACCTAACCTAACCTAACCTAACCTAAAGCCAACCAAACCTAACCTAACCTAACCTAACCTAACCTAACTAAGCCAACCAAACCTAACCTAACCTAACCTAACCTAACCTAACCTAACCTAACCTAACCTAACCTAACCTAACCTAACCTAACCTAACCTAACCTAACCTAACCTAACCTAACCTAACCTAACCTAAGAGTGAGAAAAAAAAGGTTCTGTATGGTTGCTTTTCAGGCGTTGACGGGCATGAATAACCCACTAACGAAGACCTGGGTGGAGGTGGGCATAAGAGCAGGGTCACGGGAGTTATTTGGTGGGAGGGGGATAGAAGAAGGAAGGAAAAGAGGCAGGAGAAAGGGAGAGAGGGAAGGTAAGGAGGTAAGGAAGGAGGGAGGAAGAGAGGTATAGGAAGGGAGAGAGAGAGAGAGAGAGGGAGGGAGGTAAGGAGGGGGTGATAGAGAGAGGTGGAGGAGAGCTGAGGCAGGCCATTGAGCTCTACACTACAGCTGGTAATGTGAGTCACTTGCTGTGATCACCAACGCACGATTTACTTTACTGTGGAGACAAAGTTATTTATTTTTACATCCTATATTCTTCTAAGTTTATTCATTGTAGTAGTAGTAGTAGTAGTAGTAGTAGTAGTAGTAGTTATATGCTGGTTACAGTCTCTCTCTCTCTCTCTCTCTCTCTCTCTCTCTCCCTCTCTCTCTCTCTCTCTCCCTCTCTCTCTCTCTCAACATGGCCCGCCTCTTAATAGTTAATCACCAAGGTAGTCATTTTCACCAGGTGTTTCCAGGTTGTCTTCTAATTAATTTGTCCAGGTATTCCCATAAGGTCATCTGATTTGTCCACGTGTCCAATAAGGTCATACAATTAACTATGTGTCCAAGGAAGTGTTTTAATTTGTCCAGGTGTGTCAAAGGTCATTGTAATTTACCCAGGTATTCCTAGAGGTCATCAATTTGACCAGGTGTTGCCGGAGATCACACACACACACACACACACACACACACACACACACACACACACACACACACACACGCACGCACGCACGCACGCACACACACAGTATAAAATCGTCCACAATGCTCCCCTCCTCTCTGCTCCTGCACGACCTGGCAGCTCTTATCGTGTTAGGTCACAACTCCTTTAACCATGATAGTTTTAGTCTTCCTCAACGCCGAGTTCCTGCTGTCTCAACGCCGGGAAGAATGAGTTTCAAGCGTTCAACGAAGATCATTTGACACTTTTCCAACGCCACAACGATGAGTTATTTAATGTTTCAACGACTGGACGAAACATTCTCAAACGTTCAGTGAAAATAGTTTAACTTCAGTGGTCAACGTTACAATAATAATTTCTTAACGTTTCAACGCTAGATAGATGGATTATCACGCCTAACCTAACCTAACATAACCAAACGAAACATAAATCGGTTCTCTCGACATTGTCCCCTATCCCAGTCTATCCCAGTCTATCCCATTCAATTGACAACACCTCCATCATCGTCCCCGACACCTGACTCTTTAGCCCAGGTAGTTAATCATCACTTACCTGACTATTTTTTCCAGGTGACTCCTACCCCTCCCCAGGTAACTCTCACCTCTTCAATTGGCTCCTTACCCTCCTCCTCCTCACCAATTAACCTCTATCCACCTCTGATTAACCCCTTGCCTCTGCTGCTGGCCTCTACCCCCTTACCTACACCCCCCATCTCTACCCTGTCCAGCATCCACTTTCGTCACACTTTATTGTTACTCGGTATCTCACCACATCCACTGACCTTATCCACTTGAGTTATCATTCCCATCTACTATCCACCCCATTCTCCCACTAACCTCAGCCTAGTCCTATACACCTGACCTTCTCCCCCACCCAAATTCACCCACTGACTTTAATCCATCTTCAACCTCGTGTTATCCACCTGAGCCTCTCACATCTATACTACCTCCCTTATCCACACCCTTTCACATCTCTACCCCATCCACCTGACCTCTAAAACTCCCTTTCATCCCCCTCCCTTATCCCCACCTCATCCTTCTACCCCCCTGACCTCTTACACCCCCTTCCTCCCTCACCCCTCCGGACACTCACCTTAGTCAACGAGCCTCCTACTAGGACAGCCCAGCAGTGTCCTCGGCGCTCCCCAGATCACGTAGCGAGGGACGGGGTGTACATCTCATCAGGGGGGCTGAGGGAGGAGGAGGAGAAGGGAGAAGGAGGGAGAGGAGGAGGGAGGAGGAGAAGGTAGGGTTGGGATAAAGCGGATGGGAAGGAAGAAGCAAAGGAGGGAGGGGAGAGAGAGAGGGATAACGGAGGAGGAGAGAAGGGAAAAGAGGGAAGAGGGTGAGGAAGGAAGAAAAAGGGGAAAGAGAAGGAGGTTAGGCTAGGAGGGAGAGAAACAAGAGGAGGTAGGAGTGCCCCCCCCCCCCCTTAGTGGTCAGGCTCAGTCTTGTAAGGGCATGATAGCCAACATGATTTACACCACACGACACACATCTTGCAGTCTTATCTCTCTACCATCATGCCGTGGTTATATCTCGTCTCCTTATTGTATAGGACGTAATGTTATGTTATGAATGTAGTTTATTATGTGTGGTTTAGTTTATTGAATTACCTTACTGTATCTGTTATTAATACCATCATTCATACGATGTTATTTACTGTGTGTTATTACCCCGTTATGAGAGTGTTATGTCGTGTTATTAAAGTGATTGTTATGTGGTGTTATTAAAGTGATTGTTATGAGGTGTTATGTGGTGTTATTAAAGTGATTGTTATGAGGTGTTATGTCGTGTTATTAAAGTGATTGTTATGAGGTGTTATGTGGTGTTATTAAAGTGATTGTTATGAGGTGTTATGTGGTGTTATTAAAGTGATTGTTATGAGGTGTTATGTGGTGTTATTAAAGTGATTGTTATGAGGTGTTATGTGGTGTTATTAAAGTGATTGTTATGAGGTGTTATGTGGTGTTATTAAAGTGATTGTTATGAGGTGTTATGTCGTGTTATTAAAGTGATTGTTATGAGGTGTTATGTGGTGTTATTAAAGTGATTGTTATGAGGTGTTATGTCGTGTTATTAAAGTGATTGTTATGAGGTGTTATGTCGTGTTATTAAAGTGATTGTTATGAGGTGTTATGTCGTGTTATTAAAGTGATTGTTATGAGGTGTTATGTGGTGTTATTAAAGTGATTGTTATGAGGTGTTATGTGGTGTTATTAAAGTGATTGTTATGAGGTGTTATGTATCCTGCAGGTGTAATGAGAGATCCAGTTATCACCTGTTAATGTGATACTCAGGTGATAATTTAACTCATCTGTTAAATTTACGACTATTTTAACATCATTTTTGTGTTGTATTTAATATAATTATCTTGAGTGTTAAATAACTTAAATTTGGCTATTTATTTTTATATTTTATCTATGTCACTAAATATTGAAGATAAATAACAATAATAATAATAATAATAATAATAATAATAATAATAATAATAATAATAATAATAATAATAACAAAAACAACAACAACAACAACAACATTAATACTCCAATGATAACACAAAAATAACAACAATAACAATAAAATAATAATAATATTCACACACACACACAAAAACACACAAACACACACACAAACACACACACAAACAAACACAAACTTTACAATATCCTTCATGAAAAAAACCGACACCACTTGGAGTCAGATTCCCTTTAAATGGTTATAATCCTAATGTAGTGACAAACAGCATCATTTGCATGCCTTTGAAGGGGGGTAATATATAATAATTAGCACCAACTTGAAGACTCGTCTACACTCACAACACCCAACACGAGCACCCTCTCTCTCTCTCTCTCTCTCTCTCTCTCTCTCTCTCTCTCTCCACCTTATGATCTTCCCTGAGGATATTTAAAATGCTTCTTTTTCTTCTTCTTTTTTCTTCTTATACTCCTCCTTCTGGTTCTTTTCTTTGCTCCTGCTCCTCCTCCTCCTACTCCTCCTCCTCCTCCTACTCTTTTCCGTCTCGTCCTGTTCCACCTCCTCCTCCTCTTACTCTCCTCCATTTCGTTTTGTCCTTCCTCCTCCCTACTTCTCTTCATGCTCCTCCACCTCCTCGTCCTTCTCCCTCCTTCCTCTGCTTCTACTTCTCCTCCCACTCCCCCTCTCTCCCCCTTCTTGCTCTGTTCTTCCTTCTCACCTTGTTCCTCCCCCTATATACGCCTCCTCCTCCTCCCCTTTTCTCTCCCCCTGCCCCTTCTCCTCCTCCTCCCCCTTTCTCTCCCCCTACCCCTCCTCCTCCTCCTCCTCCTCCCCTTTTCTCTCCCCCTGCCCCTCCTCCTCCTCCTCCCCCTTTCTCTCCCCCTACCCCTCCTCCTCCTCCTCCTCCCTTTCTCTCCCCCTGCCCCTTCTCCTCCTCCTCCCCCTTTCTCTCCCCCTACCCCTCCTCCTCCTCCTCCCCCTTTCTCTCCCCCTGCCCCTCCTCCTCCTCCTCCCCCTTTCTCTCCCCCTACCCCTCCTCCTCCTCCTCTCCTCTTACCAGCGTAACATAAAGGTGGGTGGGGGGGTGCGGTCGTCGTCAGATTTACAGTTCCTCACTTTCAATAACTCACCGAAAAGTCTGTAATTTATAGCTCACTGAGGGAACAGGGAGCATTAAAGGTTCTATTTTTTTCAGGGATCCTTTCCAAGCCTTTTCTCAGAGGTCCTTTTTCAGGTCATTCTCAGGTCCCTTTCAGGCCATTCGGAGGTCCTTTCAATACTGTTCACTTTTTCAGTCCCTCTCAGGTTCCTCTTAAGTCCTTCTTAGTCCCTTTAAGGTCCCTCTCAGCCCCCTCAGGTTCCTTTTTTATCCCTCTCAAGTCCCTCTTAACCTCCCAAGGCTCCATCAACCTCTCTCAATCCATTTAAGGTCCCTCTTAGGTCCCTCTCAACCCTTCTTAATCCCTCTCAAGTCCTCCAAGTCTCCTCCCTCTCCTCCGGACGTGACAATACGATTCCAAATTTTTAATCTAAAATATTACCGACATGAGGTCATGGAAGGTCACCTCTCGCCACTGACCCTCCTGGCCGGCCTCCCGACCACGACGTTTATGTCCGGGTCGTGACGACACCCACTGCACGCGGGAGCCTCCACTACCTGTACGACCCACGAGTGTCAACCCACCCACTACCACTACAACTACCATAACCACCATTACCATTACCTTTACCATCACTACTACTTGTACGACCCACGAGGTCAACCCACCTACTGCCACCATTAAAACTACCACTACCACTATTATCACCACCACTACCTGTATTACCACCACCACTATTATTCCCTATACGACCCACGAGTGTCAACCGACTTTTTTTTTACGGGATTAGCCCACCCGGGCACAGGTCCCTGACCCATACCGGGGCCTGGGGGACGAAAATGTAGTACTGCTACTACTACTACTAGTACTACTACTACTACTACTACTACTACTACTACTACTACTACTAATAATAATAATAATAATAGTAATAATAATAATAATAATAATAATAATAACAATAATAATAATAATAATAATAATAATAATAATAATAATAGTGAGAAACAATATATATAAGTTGTGTTGTCAATAGTAAAAGAAACAATTGAGACCCTACAATTGTGTAAATGAGGCAGAAAGTCAAATCAGGAACCTGGGACTTGGTCACAATTTTCGTGATGCCATATGGCAGCAGAGTCTACCATCAGACAACACATTATGCTACCAGTACCTTCCCAGGCGGTAGTACCTCCCTGTTTGGTAGCTGCCAATACTACTTACCACCTTTACCACTACCACCACCACCACTATCACCATGATGCTGCCCCGCCATATCTTGATCACGCTGCCTGCCACTACCATTAACCTCTATAATGTATTGAGTGACCCATTAACTTCGTACAACGTTAATGACTTAATGTACTGTATAAATATTGGTTTTAAACGTTTCTGTATGTATGTATGTATGTATGTATTGACCTATCTATCCAAGATGGTGAAGGACACAGAGACCTTAATTCACGGCCACTTAAGGGGAGACTCACACGTTCAAGAGATTAAGAATAAATCATCGTAAACACAAGACTCTTATTGTTGTTTGCCGCGAGATACAATCAGACGGACAGTTTAATATGCTAGCGGACCCTTCCCTATGATGATCTAAGGTCCTATTGTTTGATCCGAGATGAATAAGATTAATAAAGATAAATAAATCCTTTATATTAATGTTTTAAAAGTATTGGTTTGCATGATGTGGGTCTGAGTGGGTGGGTGGGAGTAGGGACACGCGAGCCTAGGATTGGAAAGTAGGTCTTCGTGTGTGGTGGATGAGTGACGAATAAGTTGATGACTCCGTTAATCTCCCATGAGGAGGAGGAAGAGGAGAAGGAGGAGAAAGAAGAAGAGGAGGAAGAAGAGGAGGAGGAGGAGGAGGAAGAGGTGTTGGTAAGGATTTAGAAGAGGTAAAACAGTAGTGTGGGAGGAGAATATTAAGCAGAGGAAGTGAAGGAGCTTAATGAATGAGAGGTTTGACAAGCTTTTTGCTAGGTGAGGAGGAAGGGAAGAGGAGGAGAGGGGAAGGGAAGGTGAGGAGAAGGGGAAGGGAAGAGGAGGAGAGGGGAAGGGAAGGTGAGGAGAAGGGGAAAGAAATGGGGAAGGAGGAGGACAGGAGGGGAAGGCAAGACGAAACAGGAGGAGGGGGGAAAGGAAAGAGGAGGGTAAAGCAATTTAGTATTAGGTAAAAACACTGAACATTAAGGTGAAGGGGGAATGATGCTGTGGGGAGGAGGGAAAGGGGGAAAAAATAGAGCAATGAAAACAGAAATGGGGAATAGGGTGATGAGTTGGTTACACACACACACACACACACACACACACACACACACACACACACACACACACACACACAGGTTCGAACCCTAGTACTATCATGACGCCAGGATTTGAACCACTAGTCTGAGGAATATTTATTTTCCAGTAAGCAGAGTGTTTCTCCCAGGTCTTAGTGCTGCCACAAAAGGTTTTACTCAGCTCTTAACCCACCATCACCTGGTCTCCTCACGAGCATCTGAGGTAAACACAACACCTGAGGGAGCCCAGTTGACCTCACACACAGGTGGAGGAAGTCAAAGGCGATTTACACCCACGAGCTAACGTCGGCGACAATGTTCTCACGGTGGGGGAGGCTGAGGTGATTTATATTTACACACACACACACACACACAGACAGCCATGCACGCACACACACACACACTCACAGACATCCATGCACGCACACACACACACACTCATGCATATATTCATACATACACGTGTATATACACATGCCTGCGGTACACATGCATTTGCACGCATGCGTACACAATAATCTATAAGCATGCATATCCAAAGACAAGCACGCTTTAGCATATACACACACAGAAAATAACACACACACACACACACACACACACACACACACAAGAGGACAAAAGCATCAGGAGTGAGAGACGACTACGACCCACCAGTCATGCAGGATAATATACGACTTGAAGCACACGAGACGCGGCGACGACCAGCCCACCCCCGAGGTACTTGATCACTCTATAATGAGCTGATTACCGTCGACCAATTTATAAACCCGAGCAATAATGAGCGGCGGCGGTGTCTGGCGGGTGTCGTGTTGGCAATAGGTCTTCCTCACCCTCCTGAATGCATCTTGAGATTACCTCCTCATCCATCCGTCTCTTTGACCGCAGTTCAGCAAGGAGGCGGTTCAGTGAGGAGGTCCAGAGAGAAGGAGGTCCAGGGAGGTGGTCCAGCGAGGTGGTCCAGCGAGGTGGTGGTCCAGGACGTGTTTATGCTGCTTTAATGGCTTATTAATGTGGTCCTCTTCAGCCCCCTGCACGCATCCTCAGGGGTCATCAATACTCGACCCGGACCCGAAATATGACCTTATCTTACATGACCTGACCTAACCTAAGACAACCTAACCTAGCCCTTAAATAACCCCCCAATTTGACCCAATCAAAATTATTGCTACTAAAAGGTAATAACTGTCAAAGTACACACACACACACACACACACACACACACACACACACAACACACACCATCATCCATCCATCTCTCCACCACCACGAGAGAGCAGCACCAAGACGACCCAACGAGTACTAATGTTCCTGCATGACTTCAGTAAAAGGTTGCCAGTCGCTATACATCTTAAGAACCAGCGCACCGTCGATCGATCTCCTCACCAGTGCCAAGGGAAGAGGGATTTACTGAGCTCTTTAAACCCTCGCTAATGATGTATCTTAAAGTGACTGTGTCGACGGTGTTAACTAGAGTTGATGGTAAGTTAGGTTAGGTTAAGTTAGGTTCTTTTGTTGACAATTGACTTATATTAGTTATTGTGTAGCGGTAAACAGCTGTCTGCCACGGAGTCTGTCTGCTGGTGGGAGGGACATTGTAGGTTGGTTGGTTAGTTTAGCTGTACAAGCATCTCTTGACGTGTATAATGTATCCTGTCTGTGTGTTTGTCTGGTATACTATGTAACGCCATCGTGTCTGTATGTTGGACTGTCACAGCCAAGTCTTTCATCGCATTTGATGATAAATTAATTAGGATTTATATTTTGTATGAGCGTTTGTTTTGGTTAAAGTAATTTTATTTTTAATCTTTTTTAATCTAACGTTTATCTGGGATGTGACCTTAATGTGATAATGTGATTGACTCATTGACTGACTGACTCATTGACTGACTGACTAAAACAGCATCAAATTACCGCCAAAACCACATACCCAAATCCAACATAATAAGAATTCCTGGTTATATAAACACTAGAGTCCCCCCCCCCTCCTCCTCCTCCCTCCTTCCCCAACACACAAAGAAAAACGCAAAAGAAAATGGAAAATCTTGAAAGGAATTTTGCTGACCATCGACTGGAACACACAGACACATACACACCCTTCCTCCCACCCTCACACACCCACCCTTCCTTCTCCACACCCACACTCACCCACCTCCACCCTCATACACCCACCCTCCCCTTCCCACACACCCCACACACCCAAACACAAAGATCATTGACAAAAGTTAAATTTGCCCGCTTGTGTGCTTGGCAAAATTAATCACTTGATAAAAATCTCCACCACCTTTGAAAGACCAGACTCCCACATTGGCATCTCTGACTACCTGAGATTAATCACCTTATTCATCAACATTTAGAGGTTTATTATTATATACCATTTAAAGATACAAGTTGTTTCTCTCCGTGTCTCTCTTTATATATCTCTCTCTCTCCATTTGCCTGTCTGTTTGTAAGGTCATATAGAGTCAGTCAAGACATATAGTATCATGTGAATGTAGAGGAGATAGAAGCTAGGGTCATGTGGGGTCAGGGGAAGATGGGGGTCATGTGGGGTCAGAGATATGTGGGGTCAAAGATAAAAGGGATGACCTCGATTTCGGAGTTAGCATATCACGAGAGGTCAAAGGTCAACATAAAAGACCCCATATAAAATGAGTGTTACAGACGGGACAAAACGCTATTGCGGTCACAGTATGGTGGCCTCCTGACCTCTCACGACACCTGGAGGTTGTTATAAGGGACTCGCTCTGTGTGTGTGTGTGTGTGTTTAAATTTCAATTAGTTATATACAAATTCATTTGTAAATCCGTGTATCCATCTACCTTGCCGAAGAATATCCTACAAAAAACACCTACGATATTTACAGGTACGAATGTGGTGTGTGTGTGTGTGTGTGTGTGGGTGTGTGTGTGTGTGTGGTGTGTGTGTGTGTGTGTGTGTGTGTCCCTAACGAGCATATTTGTTTATCAACGTCACATAATTCAGAAGGAGTAGATGGCTATAGTCACCTTGATGAATGGTCTGTATAGGACAAATGAACCCAAGTCCTACTGGGCCCCAACTTGACTCTAGTCTGGAGGGCCTATTAGGACTCACCCTTAATACTAATGATTAAGTTCTAACTGGGGCCCAAGATTAATGAACATTTAATCAATCATAATATTAAATTTACCTATATATATTTTTTCTTTCTGTAGACAATCAGAACACAAACCCAGACACACCTTTTCCCTGTCTCACTGGTAAACTAAAACAATATATCTAACCAAAGGAAAAAATAATAATGTCCAATCATACCACAACATCAAGAGACCTCACACGGCCGAGGCTATTGAGAACTATAGCTCTCTTCTGAAGCCTTATGATGAACAGACACAAACCTCGAGCGAGAGCATTATACCCCGAGCATTATACTATGAGCATTATACCCCGATCATTATACCATGAGCATTATTTATACCATTAGTTTAAAACGACTTTCAACTAGAACAAGTAACACATCTATTCTTCACACCTCCCCCGTGAATGACCCAGCTGACTGACCTCTAACAACCATCTAACAACGCCTGATGTATAAACGACCCCACAGTGAAAACAATAGCCTAGAGTCGGGTCATAAAGATGCTAAACCACCTCCCCTACCCCCCCCCCCCCCACACACACACACACTAGGGTTCAACTAGATATCACTCACGAGGCTGATTATCACCTCTAGATCATCAAGTTGTGCCAACACGGAGAGAAACCTGTTGCTGCAATCTTGTGAGGTTTGTACGCCGGAGTTCTCCCTATAATATTGGTTGAGAGATTGTCTGTTTTGTCTGGTAATGCCTGTCCGAGTGTGTGTTAGTTCATTAACGTGTGGTATTGAATAGTTCCTCGATTGTCAGAGTTAAGGAGTTATGGTTATGAGTTCTTAAAGTGTGTTCAGGTGCATAAATTACAGGTGAGGTGGGAAGGTTCTATATGATGGTGTTTAAGGGCTCACAGCTAACACCTGGTGTGTGTGTGTGTGTGTGTGTGTGTGTGTGTGTGTATGACTAAGGAAAAGAATAATTTTGTTTGTATATGTTTACATAATTATGCATACATTTGTTTATTTATTAGTTTTCATGTGTGTGTGTGTGTGTGTGTGTGTGTGTGTGTGTATGTTTGTTTATTCATTAGTTTGCCATTGTGTTTGTCCTCATTAGTGTTTGTCTTCAAGCTTGTTTACATGTCTAAGTCTGCTTGCGTTCGTTCTGGCGTGTGAGAACAATGCATGCAGGCAGAAGCTCTTGTGTAAATGACTGTCTGTGTGGTAGAAGGAGGAGACAGGGGTGGTGATGATGGTGTAAATGACGATGGGCGGGAAAGGAATGAGGATGGGAATGGGAGGAATGATAGGAATGGGAATAGGATTGAGGAAGGAGATAGGAGGAATGAGTGAGGATGTATAGATGAGACATAAAGAGTTCTCTAGGGAGATTTAGAGGGAGGGAGGGAGGGAGAGAAGGATGGAGGGAGGGAGAAGCCTAAAGCATAAGGTATATAAGACGGTGTTTATCACAAGGTACAAATCCAACACGGCATCGAAGACATTTTCATCCATCACACATGATTGGGTGTTGTGATAGTGACGTCAGGAGGGCCCAGAGGCAAGCCGGACCCCGGGGTAGAATATTAATATACTTCTGGTGTGTGTGTGTGTGTGTGTGTGTGTACCTATACATTCATGTCCGTGTATACATATCTAAGTACACATGTATACATCTTTATATTCCTATCTCTGTATGTATAACTGTGTGTATACATGCACCCTTATATAACGATCATCGGGTGGGGGCAGTCAGGGGGAGAGAGGGGGCAGTCAGGGGGAGAGAGAGGGGCAGTCAGGGGGAGAGAGAGAAGGAGCAGTCAGGGGGAGAGAGGCAGTCAGGGGGAGAGAGGGGCAGTCAGGGGGAGAGAGGGGCAGTCAGGGGGAGAGAGAGGGAGCAGTCAGGGGGGAGAGAGGGGCAGTCAGGAGGGAGAGAGGGGCAGTCAGGGGGGAGAGAGGGGCAGTCAGGTGGAGAGAGGGGCAGTCAGGGGGAGAGAGGGGGCAGTCAGGGGGGAGAGAGGGGCAGTCAGGGGAAGAGAGAGGGGCAGTCAGGGGGGAGAGAGGGGCAGTCAGGGGGGAGAGAGGGGCAGTCTGGGGGAGAGAGGGGGCAGTCAGGGGGGAGAGAGGGGCAGTCAGGGGGAGAGAGAGAGGGGCAGTCAGGGGAGAGAGAGGGGCAGTCAAGGGGAGAGAGAGAGGGGCAGTCAGGGGAAGAGAGAGAGAGGGGCAGTCAGGGGGGAGAGAGGGGCAGTCAGGGGGCGGGTGGGGGGCGGGCAACACATAACTGTCCAACCCTCATCTCAATTTCTTCATTTATTAGGACATTAATTCAGCGATAAGCGTGAAGACACCTTTACCCAGCACACACACCTGCGCTATGCATGTGTGATCAGATTCCAGCATGTGCATGGCAGACTCGTACTTGCAACACCCGGGCGTCCATGCATACTAACACCTGATCACACCTGGGGGAAGGTTGAGGGAGTGGTGGGGGTGTGGGTGTTGGAGGAGGAGGAGGGGTGGGGTGGTGGTGGTGGAAGTGATGGGGGTGGGGGAGGAGAGGGAATGCTGGAGAGGAAGAGGAGTAGAAAAAGAATGAGCAGTAAGTAAAGGAGAAGGAAGAGGAGGATTATGAGGAGGATAAGTAGGTGAGGGAGAGGAGTCTGTCTGTCTGTCTGTCTGTCTGTCTGTCTGTCTAGGTGGCCAGCAATATGTACAACAACTAGACAAATACAACAACGTCAACACACAACACACACAACATACAACACCCCCAACAAACAACATACAACACCCAACATACAACATACAACACCCAACATACAACACCCAACATACAACATACAACACCCAACATACAACATACAACACCCAACAAACAACATACAACACCCAACATACAACATACAACATACAACACCCAACATACAACACCCAACATACAACATACAACACCCAACCAACCAGCCAGCCAACCATGCAGACTCACCACAGCCTAAGACTAAAGCAACCCAAGACGCTTATTTCCCGGTGAATTGCGACTCCTCACGATTTCCATGTGACTTTATCCACCGTAGAGCCAGAACCAGGTATGATTACGGTGAGGTACGTTATGCACAGAGCTCCAGGTGTGTAATTATCACCAGGGGAACAGGTAATTTAGTCCCTCTCCAGGTAGGTGTTTAGGATCGCCATGAGTAAAAGGAGTTTATTACCCGAGAGTAAAATAATATATAGACACATTATAATCATCTCACCTTGTCTTTCTATGATGAGTTTTTAGTGTGTGTGTGTGTGTGTGTGTGTGTGTGTGTGTGTGTGTGCGCTAAAAATAACAATGACCGTCTTGAGGTTCTTGTGTGTGTTTTGGGTATGAAGTCCCTTGTGTTTTGTTAATATATGCATAATTACTGGTAAGGTCCGTCCATATGGTTACCCTGACTGTTCCTCTGTGTTAAGTTAGGTTAGGTTAGGTGAATCGTAGAGCTAGTCTATTATAACCCTTACTTACATACGTCCATAAGGTTGAAAATACTAAGAACAATGATAAACTTGAGTCATAACACAACTAAGTCATAATAAAGTCATGGCAGTTTTAACACCTTGGTTTTTTAGTCCACAATGATCTCAGATGCTGGTCTAACTCCTTAACGTAGGGAGATAAAACACTGATTATCGAACTAGTTAATGGTCTTGTTAGCTTGCATCATTGAGCCAAGTTTCATAACAATCCGATTATCTGTGTTTAAGTTACCGCATTGACAAGATAACTGGACGGACGGATGGACAGACTGACAGACGGACGGACGGACGAACATCATTTTTGCGTCCTCCACTGATCTAATTTTGATACGCGACTTTTGACCTCCTCCTCGATGTAGTCCCCGTCACAACATCTAACCCCTAAGTTGCAGCTTAAGTCGGACCTTGAGTGAGGGTCAGCTATGCATATTTATAAACATCATCATCATTCCCGCTAGAAACCTTCCCTCATTGTAGCGAAAATTATACCCAGTGAATATAAGGACAATTACGACAAGATTAAACCATAACTAAACACAAAAATACCCAACAATTTTAACTTTTTTTTTTCTTTCACTTAATTTGCATATCTCCTCAGTAATTTTCCTATGTAAGAACGTCACTTATATTAGGTATTATTTACGTATTAGTGTATTAAGTAAAGGTATAATCCCACACAGTCAAACAAGCCTCTTCACTAATACCAAACAGGAGAGAGTGAGACTGTACTGTAATTTTCTCCGTTTATTTGAATAGGATTAATGGGTCTGTGTGTGTGTGTGTGTGTGTTTCCATCCCATATGTGTCTAGTAATGTGTAGTTTAAACCTAAGTGTTTTCTTCCCTTGAGGCAATAATAATCACTACAAAAAATTAAACAATTAATCTAACCTCTCCAAAAAAAAAAAACTACAAAAAAGTAATCCTCTCACTGGTACATTTACACACACACATGTTCCTCCCCAGCACGCTAAAGGCTCCTATACCCGACAATGTCTTAAATCTCACCTTAATGGGCCTAAATAACAAGGCAAAAGATCCCCCTCTGAATCAGCAGCGGCAGTCAGCAAGAGTCGTCCAGAGTGTTATTACGATGGTGAAATTACTGAGACAGGACATAGTATCATCTCCCCCCTCTCCTCCTCCTCCTACTCTCCCTGCTTGCTTCCCCCTAACCCCCCCTCTCTCTCTCTACTCCTCCCTCCATGGTGCCCCCCTACCTACTGTCCCTTCCCTTATGTTACCCCCCCTACACCCTGCCTATCAAGCCCCCCTCCCTGCTGCTACCTACCCACTACTCTCTACCCCAGTGCCCCCCTTCCTACACCATCATCTCCACCCCCTCCCCTACCCCAGGCACTACTCCTACCAACCACTTAACTGGCTGGGCGCACAACATATAAATACTTGGTGTGGACAAGACCTCCCCGATGCATCGAACGTTGAATCGATGCAAATAGAAATAAGAAGAATCCAGAAAATCTTTTTATTAAGTCGAAGAGTGAAACGATTATAATGGATTCAGAAATTGGTGTAAGCTCCGTGTGTAAGATGTTAGATGCGATGGAGTCACCAGTCTTACTAGAAGCTGAAGAAGTGAGAGACATATCTTTTTTTTTAACTAGAAGAGCGTGAACACATTACCTTAAGAAAGGAATTGGATTTTGAAAGATTTAGCTGCGTATTTTGAGAGTAAAGTTACAAGCTGTCTGAGAGGTCATAATTTTACCATCAATTGAAATAAAGTTAAAAAAAAACAACATTAATTTTAACTGAAATAACGTGAATGTACAATATACGAGAATCATTTTTTTGAGAATTTTAACAACCTGTTGACAATAAAACCTACATAGTTAAGTGAGAAACTAATCTTACTATCATTATTGTATCTTAAGTCGCTGATAAAGAATTATTGAAATAAAAAAAAATGTGGGATAAAACTATTTTTTTCGGGTGGAGGAAGAGCAAAGGTGAGGAAGAAATGCGAGACAGGTAAAAGACGTCACCAATACCTTTTACAAGTGCTTACATTGTATTACACCTGTGGAGAAAAAAAGACAATATTTTCGCTACACCTAAAAGAGATTATTATATTGTTTTTGTCTTACGGTAAATGATTATTTTATTTACGTTTTAACTATTGTTATTATTTTATTCCTTGTAAATATAATGTACTTGGATTTTAGTATGCTTTTAGAGAGAGAGAGAGAGAGAGAGAGAGAGAGAGAGAGAGAGAGAGAGAGAGAGAGAGAGAGAGAGTTTACAACACCTCACATCTCTATGACGGTACAAAGATCCGGGAGTTGACGATCTCTGAGTCTCATGTGTAGGAGTAAACTGCCCAAGGTGGGTATACACGCCCTTAAGAGTCCCGTGTTGCAAACAGACCCAAGAGGAGTTTACAATGCAGGTCTTTGACGGGTTTACAATGCATCACCTCACAGTTCAGGGTTCACAGTATACCACACTCATAGCAGTTACAGAACCCTTACACTGTGGTAGTTTACTTAAATAGAAAATAAACACTGAATATATTGTCAATGGTTCCTGTATGTCTGACGGACGGCACTGCACTCGATTCCCTACACATCCTCAACTGCAAGGTAAGGTAAGGTAAGGTACCCAGTCACAGTTGGGTGATATAAAGGGTGCCTCGGACTTGAACCAACAAACCTTAGGACAGGAGGTGAGCGCAGTATCCAACTTGGTCTCCGCTCACCAGTAAACACAACACAAGTTAATGTAGCAGTGTTATGAGGGAAGGATATGCTCTGTTGACTTCGTTGAACAAGATTGGAAAGCGTATAACAGGAACCTTACATTCATTATAAGCCGAGATATTTCCTCACATGCATCAACAAGACACGGAGGGTTATAAAATGTAAACAAACTAATATCCATATCGACTAAAGACCTAAAAGAGTTAACAGACACAGGTGAAAATACTCCCCACATGACGCACAGGTACTTTTCAACACCTTCGATGCCTGAGAAGAAAAAACACCTCAGGATCTCACCTTAACGTGTTTATCAGGTATCAGAATGCTCCCCGGGATTCTACTACACGTTGTAGCATCCACAAGTGTTGGCACATACCCAGGTTAACAGCACGCGACCGCAGAACGCTCTTATGCTCACCTGAAATCGCTCACTGCCGCCATAAAAGCAGCTCTTATTGCACTATCAACACAAGCACAAGCACCTATAAGCACTCCTTCACATTCGAGACGCTCATTAAACACCTCCGTGGCCTTGAAACGTCCCTACCTGAGCCACTGCCTAAACTATTATTATTTCACCACTAAACCACAACATGGCGCTCCTCCACATCAACCCTTTACTACTTCCTTCCTTCTCACCTTTCCCCTCTCTCTCACCTTTCTCCTTCCTCCTTTGCCATTATCACACTCTATTTCACTCCCTTCCCCCGCTTTACCCTTATTCAAACACACACACCCAAACGCAACACCCATTCACCCACCCTCACCACCCATCACCACATCACCTACACCACCCCAGTCCTTACCACCTACACCCATCACTCCTCTATCCTGCCACGCCAAGAACACACACACACACACACACACACACACACAGTACCTGACGTAGTAACACAATACCCCAGAGACGCCACACTACCGTAAATCTCCTGAAGCCGATGATACCTGATGCAACCAAAGGTATTCTCAGGTAGGTAATTACAAGAGGGGAAATGCTCGCCACGCTCTATATCCTTTCCCCCCCCTCATCCCCCTCCCCAGGTCGATAGAGGTGAACACGGGTCCTCTTGTCACATTGTATTTCTCTCTCTCTCTCTCTCTCTCTTTCTCTTCGTGACCTGGTGTGGGTTTTTTCCCTCTTAGTTGGGTTTTTTCCCCCAGCTTAGTTTCAGTCCGTGGGTCTCTGGTGGTGGAGCATGTCGAGGAAATTCATGGTCCAAGTTAACCTCCTTGATATATTTTTGGGGGAAATTTTAGTTTTGGGTCAGTTTGATTTAGGAAATTTTGGACTTTTAGTAACTTTATTTAGGGGATTAATTAGAACTATTTTATGTATAGTTTTCGATGAATTTTTTCACCTTAGTAAATTTGTATTGGTCGTATTCAAAGCAACTTAGTCAGTTTTACCGGGAATGGTTACAGATCAATTGCAATTATATAATGTGATATTTTGCATTACTAAAGAAAGGAATTATTACTATTATGTAAAATCGGTTACAGCTGTAATCTAAACTGTAATTTTCAGATCTTGTGTTTAATTCTGTAACTGTAAATGAAGAAAATACAAGTAATAAAACACACAAACTGTTAACACCTGGTCATTATTAATTAATCACCAGACCAACAGGACTGAGGTGCGCAGGCTGGAGTGGATCACCTTCGTCGATAATATTTCACCTGTCCAGTACTCATTAATTACGGCGGCACATTACGCCACACCTGAATTACACTCCTTCAGGTGCTGTCGTCGCGCTGTTGAAATACACCGCCTATAGTTTTTCATCTCTTTCTGGGTATAAATTTTAATAGCGTTATTCTCACGAGATTAGGAGAGAGAGAGAGAGGAAGGAGGAAAGTTCCTGGAGGTTATCTTCAAGGTGGGTGGGTGGTACACTGACGGTCTCAGCTGGGTATCGGTATCCAGGGTTCGAAGCGCTGTTGTGAAAATGTAAATATGTACATGGCGGCGGCGTGTTGCTTGTTGAAAGTATTTAGACGATAATAAGTCTGTTAGGTGATCTCTGTCTCTCTCTTGTGCACGACAGAAAAGCTTGGTTTAGATGTCAGACAAGTGGGTCATGGTGATAGGGTGGCAGCTATTTTCGACTCTCACACAGGAAGACCAGAGTTCGAACCCCATCTTGGACTATATTGTTATATATGACCATTACCTCTGACGATAAAAGTATGTGTGTTGCAATATATCCCACACCATACTACACTACACACTTCCCCCACACACCCACACCCCCTACACACACAACCACCTCCCACACCCCCACACCCACACCCCCACACTAAGACAAACGCTCTAATAATACTCCGTTGATATGAAACACCAGTTCCTCAATCCTCGAGGGAGTCACTTAATACACGGAGGAGCACTTAGCAAGGCCTGGCTACACCACTTAAGTGTATGATATATCTAAGTGAGGCACCGGCTGTGAGTGTGTGTTAGGGTGAGGAAACATTGGGTAGAAACCTTCTCCTCTTATCTCAGTTGGATTTATCGAGCGAGTCTCTAAGGTACAAGTGTGTAGTGTAAGTGTGTTTGTGTTTATAGAGTGTAAGTGTGTTTGTGTTTATAGAGTGTAAGTGTGTTTGTGTTTACAGAGTCCCTTGAGATTTGTGTTTACAGAGTCCCTTGATGCCTGAGAGAGAGAGAGAGAGAGAGAGAGAGAGAGAGAGAGAGAGAGAGAGAGAGCAGCCGAGGTTTTTTCCCCCGTGTTCACCGCAGCGTAATGCATGAGCGCCTCGCCAGGGTTTATTATGAGCCCTTAATTTTAGACATTAGTTAAGCCTTCTTCGATAAGGAAGTTCAAGGAATATTAAGAGTATTGGAAGCGACTCAATAATTCCTCTTTGGCTGGTGGTACTACGTGGAGGAGGTGATATTGGCGCAGGTAAAGTGAGATGATATTGGCGCAGGTAAAGTGAGGAGGTGATATTGGCGCAGGAGGTATTGGCGCAGGTAAAGCGAAGAGGTGATATTGGCGCAGGTAAAGTGAGGAGATGATATTGGCGCAGGTAAAGTGAAGAGGTGATATTGGCGCAGGTAAAGTAAGGAGGTGATATTGGCGCAGGTAAAGTGAAGAGGTGATATTGGCGCAGATAAAGCGGCGGCTCTGACTCGTTACCTATCTCCGTTTTCTTTGAGGCCCAAGAAGGAGTTTTATAAGACCTTTGGATTCATTCTCACACATACGAGGATTCTAGGTAGAGATCCCGCTAGATTATGTACTCCCTGGAAGGATTATTGACCTGTTTTCTCGACTGTATGTATGAGTGTCAGGACTGTAACGTGTCTCAGGGTCAGGGGTGATTCTTGTATGAACTGGATATTGAACTAGAATCATTGATCTTGCCGAAATATAATTTTTTTTAGGTACTTTTGTAGACATTGAATTTTTTTTTCTAGTTTGTTATTTTTGGTGGATTTTTCCTCAATATTTTGTCTTTTTTATGATGATTTTTTTTATTTTTGTGAATTAAAAAAAAATAGAATGATCTTAGTTAAAAATACAATTAATTTGGCTTTTAAACCATTAGTCTCTAAGATCAAGATCAAACTCATGACATCTTAAGCCTCACTAACTGATGCTCCCCAGAGACTCCTTAACCTCCCCTCCCCCCTTAATGGTGAGAGTCTGAGGAAACCTTAGACAACTTCACTATAGTTTACCTGTGTGATCCCTGGCCAAGGTAAATCTGATACCAAGGTCAATAAACGACTGTGTCTGACTCATAGTGTTATAAAGACCAGTCAACCGGAACATTGGCTTATGCCGTTATCTACACACACACACACACACACACACACATCAAGAGTTCCTTCCTACATGGCTGCTGTCCTCAACACCTTCTGGTCTACCCTGTCAGATCTCTCACTCCAGGAAGAGAGAGAGAGAGAGAGAGAGAGAGAGAGAGAGAGAGAGAGAGAGAGAGAGAGAGAGAGAGAGAGAGATCACGGTCACCAAAGAAGAATAAGAAAAAATATTCCTCTCATAAATCAACATTATCTGTTCCAGTATCTCAAGCGGTGTTATGTGTGGCAAGAATATGACCCGTTATTATTACACCGCCTTTGGTTATCACCTGTAGTAAAAACATAAACGAACCCATTACAATAAGTGTGTACCCTTTGACGGGCCTCGCTGGAGTCTGTCTGTCTGTCTGTCTGTCTGTCTGTCTCTGTCTGTCTGTCTGTCTGTCTGTCTCTGTCTGTCTGTCTGTCGAAATGAATAATTAAATTGTTGTCATGGTGAGTATAGTCGGATAATAATAATAATAATAATAATAATAATAATAATAATAATAATTAAGAGCATAAAAGAAACATGTGAATCCTTAATTAAATAGATTAAATATTTATCTTATCCCAATAGTCGAAGGCAATAATACTCAGGTAAATCTTATAACTCTCAGGTTAATTAAATATAGGAATTAAATGTGTTATTACCTGTGTGTGTGTGTGTGTGTGTGTTCATTCAAGCGTATTTAATTATATATCTGATCACCTGAACACACCTGCACTATTACCAGACCTTCTTGAAATAACACCTTTACTCTCTTCACTATTACCATATACTTCCATAAAAAAAAATAACCTTATCCCTCATACCACTGTTACCAGACACGAAATTACATCCCTATTACCAAACACTTATCAAGACAATGTTACCAGACCCTTATCAAAATACTATTACCAGACACTAGCTTGCACCACTATTACCAGACACTTGATACGACCACCTATCATGAGTACCACAAGAACTAGTTCCTCCTCAATGCTGCGTGTCCCCCAATGATCATCGCCTCTTCACTACCCTATAATTATATAATTAGATAAGCACCACAAAAACGACACAACGTTCAATCGAGACATATTTGTTGTGTAGTCGTTTAGTTAAATGTATCGGTGTGAGATGGATGGGAGGGTCTGGCAACAGTGGCGCCCTTTGTAGGTCTGGTAATAGTGGCGCCCCTTGTAGGTCTGGTAATACTGGCGTCCCTTGTAGGTCTGGTAATAGTGGCGCCCCTTGTAGGTCTGGTAATACTGGCGTCCCTTGTAGGTCTGGTAATACTGGCGTCCCTTGTAGGTCTGGTAATAGTGGCGCCCCTTGTAGGTCTGGTAATACTGGCGTCCCTTGTAGGTCTGGTAATACTGGCGTCCCTTGTAGGTCTGGTAATAGTGGCGCCCCTTGTAGGTCTGGTAATACTGGCGTCCCTTGTAGGTCTGGTAATACTGGCGTCCCTTGTAGGTCTGGTAATACTGGCGTCCCTTGTAGGTCTGGTAATACTGGCGTCCCTTGTAGGTCTGGTAATATTGGTGCCATATAGTGATGTTTAACCAGGTGCCAATATAGTGCCATTTCATCCCTTCAGTAATCGTTCGAGAAAAAAGTTTACAATTAAGTCATTAATTATTCAAGTATATAAAGTTTACAGGTAACGTGATTGATAGTATACTCGGTCATACCTGTTGAGGGAGGTGGGGCAGGTGAGGGAGGTGAAGGGGGTGAGGGAGGAGGAGGAGTGTAATATTTAGTACAGTTACCTCTTATTATATCCATATATAGTCACCTCTCCACCTCCATCACCCCACTCCCCTCACCACCTTCTCTCCCCCATCATCACCCCCTCCTACACACACACCATCACCCCCCCACCCCCCACAGGATCACAATAAAAAAGTCTCACCAATAAGAAATCAGCACCAGGTTCCAGGGCGTTGTCTCATCACCTGGACATCAGCTCGAACATAGGAACAATTCATTGGTAAGTCTGTCTACCTAAGTGCTCTCATTTGAGTGTGTTTATGCCCTCTTGTTCTGGTTTAACTGGCTTTGTTTAAGTGTGTGTGTGGGGGGGGGGGGGTGGGGTGTTGTGTGTGTGTGTGTGTGTGTGTGTGTGTAATGTGGTTAATAAGTACATTTATAAATATTCTGGTGTTCAAAATTTATTCAGTTTGGTTCAAGTCTCTTATATACGTTCAAATTTAACTAGTGATCTCATATAGGCGTTCACATTATAGTACGTTCAGAGTTTAGGCATTTTCATCCATTACTCCCCCCTAAGCGTTCACAAATAAACCCACCCGGGCGGCTCTTACTAAAAAAATGAATAAATCTGAACTCTGAATCATGAAACATTTTAGCGATTCATTCCAGTCTCCTCCGCCTCCTCCTTCTCACTTTCCATGTAATTTTTATCTCCTCAAATCTGACATCAATGGCTCTGACTCGTCGTGGATTGCAAGAACGGCGGCCCCTGTTGCTCAATGTTGCATCAAATATCTGGACTGAGGGGAGGGGGGAGAAGAGGGGTGAGGTGAGGGGAGGGGGGGCATGTCTCAACCACAGTCAGAAGAGGAGGGAAGGAATTTCGACAGGTCTTTCCCGGTCAACAAATAAGAGAATAATTAATAGCATATCAGCTTACATCAACACTCTGCAATGGACGTTTCTCAACAGCTTAGAGAGAGAGAGAGAGAGAGAGAGAGAGAGAGAGAGAGAGAGAGAGAGAGAGAGAGAGAGAGAGAGAGAGAGAGAGAGAGTTTTCAAGAATGTTACACACGCTCGCACATTCAACCGGATACATTAAGAATTATACGTATTATAAATTCAAGGTGTGGTTTTCCCTCATCAAATATTTAGTTTACCTTTGACGATCTTTCCTTCTTGAAATTTAAAATCATTGGAAATAACAGGAATAAGAATTGACCGTTAACGATTTCATGAAGCAATTATAAACACGACCCTCACCTGGAAAATAGAATAACAGTCAGGTCAAGAAAGGCGGGGTTTACTTTTATTAATATAACCTGATATATGAAGATTATTTTCTTTAACATACATACATACATACATACAGGCAGATATACATACATACATACATACATGGGTAGAAGAATAAATATTTAGACATGGCAGAAAAATCGTAAATAAAATATTTTTCATCAGCTGAAATTCATGATTCGATTCGACTACCTGGGCCGAGGTCAGCTGGTCCACCTGACCTGGAAGTCCAGGTCACTCGCCACTGGTGGTCGTAACAGGTCAGGCCGGGTCATTCGAGAAAATTTTAGTATTGCATTTTGTTCCTGATAATATAAATGTGTACAGTCTTAAAGTGATGTTGGTTAATACATAATGGTGGTGTTGGGTGTGTGTGTGTGTGTGTGTGTGTGTGGCTCGTGCTCTTTTGTTTCTGTCTATTGCTGTTTATATATGTCTCTCTGTCTGTATGTCTGTCTGTGTGCCTGTCTGCCTCTGGCTCTAGCTTTTTCTGGCGTTATGGACACACTTGCCCCTAGTTGACAATACTCTCTTTGGACTCCTTAGATTGGACACCTTTTGGACATCCCCCAAATCCTCTTTTCTTCCTGTTGGACACGCCCAATGGACACTCTTGGACATATCCCTCCGTTGGACACCCATCTATTGGACACCACCTCCCACGTTGGCTCAGAGGTAATGAGAAGTGTCCGGCCACGCTCGTCTCGTTAGTGTGTGAACCAAGACACGACGCTCTGTAGGTCCCCAGGGCTTCTTGAGACCGTTCTCCCTCCTCCTCACACACACGCGTGGCAGCAAGGGGGAAGGAACGATGCAGAGGGTGGAAAGGGAAGTATGCGGAGAATGACCACTAGCAGCTTCAGGAATCCTCCCTCGTCAGTACAGGAAATAAAAACAACTCCCCTAAATTTGGTGTTATCGTTAGGAGAGAGACAGCGTAAAGCAGAGACACACCGGGGAGAAGTGAGATAGAGAGAGACAGAGAGGGAGACAATGGAAAGTAAGGTAAGTGTAACAGGTAAGTACTCGGTTAACACGCACGCACACACACACACACACATTAGGCACGTGTGTGTGTGTGTGTGTGTCAGTCACGTAAAAACAGACAAAATCAATAAATAATAATAATAATAATAATAATCACATGTATTCGTTAACGCTAATATTATAATAACATCAAGATATATCAAACTTCTCATTGGCTGACGAGAACACGACCTGAAAAAAAATCCCAACACTATGATTGGCTCGGACCACAGGTAAAGGAGACCACCCCTCGCCTATGATTGGTGAGCACAAGAAGGTACCAACAGCGGTGATTAGTGTGTGTAAATCTTGCAGGTGATCTCATTGGCTATATTTACCTATGACATTACCGCCACAGGTAACTCATCAGCGTTCTCTCTCTTTAATAAATATTTACTCTTATTAAATACTCCCAGGTGTAATATTCCTCCCTCGTGGATGATAAATATTACCCCTGATCTCCCGGACGAATCAATTTTCTACAGCATTAATGACCGGTTATTCTTGCTCGACTTTCTAATATGGTAACACAGGTAACAATTAACACAGGTCAAAACAATTAACACAGGTAACACAATTAACCCAGGTAACACAATTAACCCAGGTAACACAATTAACCCAGGTAACACAGGTACGGTTACATTACCTTCATTAATGTTATTTTTGGATAGATAACAGAGAATGGGCTCCTGAAGTCATTGATGATGATGATAATAATAATAATAATAATAATGGGGAGGCCAGGTGAGGGAGGTCGGGGTGAAGGAGGTCGGGGTGAAAGAGGTCGAGGTGAGGGAGAGTGGGGTGAAGGAGGTCGGGGTGAAAGGGTGAAAGAGGTCGGGGTGAAAGAGGTCAGGGTGAGGGAGGTCGGGGTGAAGGAGGTCGGGGTGAAAGAGGTGAGGGAGGTCGGGGTGAAGGAGGTCGGGGTGAAAGAGGTGAGGGAGGTCGGGGTGAAGGAGATCAGGGTGAAGGAGATCAGGGTGAAGGAGGCCAGATCAGGGAGGCCAGACCTCTTTAAGGATAGGGTTGATATCCATATGTTTGGCGGCATCTCAGGAAAGACGTTCATAAGAGTTAACAAATTAAGCTAAAATCCTCTGTGACATTTTTGAGGGCGAGAAAGACCCAAGCTAATTAAAAATAATAATAATAATATCCAAAGTTTACACTGGATTACAAAAAAAATAAAATAAAATAAAATAAAATTCCTGTCGTGGGTAGCCGACTGCAGGACTGACCGCCCCCCCCCCCCCCCCCCCTCTTTCCACTACCTGCCCTGGGGGACTGGCATGACTCAGTGGGCCAGGAAGAGTTGAGAGGGGGTAGGGGAGAGGGATAGAGAGGGGGAGGGGAGAGGGATAGAGAGGGGGAGGAGTGGTAGAAGAGATGAGAGGGGAGGAGATGGGGTTGAGAGGGGTAGAGAGAGGGGGAGGGTGTAACTTCATGACCATTTCACGCACGACTGATCCAATTAAACCAGTGAGGTGATGGTGGCTGGCTGGCTGGTGGCTCTCCCGGTGAAGTGGTCTACGAGGCCAAGGGGTTTGAAACCTCGCAGGGTGCCAACTGGTGAGACGAAGACCTGATGGTACAGTTTCACACAAAATCCTCTAAAACACTTTGGGATAATATTTATAATCTAAGAACACTGGTTTCCGTCACATATTAAAACCACAAAATATAAACACTCCTTAAATGAAATAATACGCATCCATTAACCCCCCTACCCTCCTCTTACGCATTAATACGCATCAAGGACACGAGCATTTGCGTTAAGACTTCCCTCTCCGTCACTGTCCGTATATAGTGAGATGCTCCAAGCTTGACACACCGACAGAGATAAGAACCTTAACTCCCAGCCCATCTCTCCTCCAAACAACACGACATACCTTCAAACAGTAGCTCCTCAGTAGTTGACCTTCATCATTAGGTCATGTCAGTCTGTCACTTGTTCCTGAAATACGAAAAAGAAGAATTAGGAAAGACAATAGAATTCTTATAATTTTTTTCCTTCCCCTTCTTCTCTCTTCATCCTCCCTCTCTCTGTCTCCTCCCCCTTCTGTTTTTCCTTCTCCTCTTCCCCTTCCTCTTCTTCTTCCCTTCCTCTCTTCTCCTCCTCCTCTTTTGGTCCTTGGGAGACCTGTGTTTAAGTGATTGTCCCTCCATCTGTCAGACCTTGAGGAGCGTCGACCTAACCTAACCTAACCTAATCTAACCTAACCTAACCTAACCTAATCTGACCTGACCTGACCTGACCTAACCTAACCTAACCTGGCGGTGTGAGTGGTTTGGTCGGTGAGTTAGGGGAGGAGGGGGTGAATAAAGGGGGAGGGGGGGGGTGAGTAGTAGAGGGATGGGGGTGGGAGGTTGGATGGTTGGTAGGAAGGGTAAGGGGCGTTAAGAAGGGGTGGAGTGGGTGAGAGGGGGTATGGAGAGGGTAGGGGTTGTGGGAGAGGGAAAGGGATAGGGGATGGAGAGTGAGTGAGTAAGTGAGTGAGTGGATGAGTATTTGGCTGAGCGGGTGTTTATTTGGGAGTTTGAGTGAGTGAGTGGGTGGGTGGGTGGGTGGGTGTTCGGCCGTGGGGAATTTGGGCACCTCTCGTGTTATTTCATTTGTGTACATTAGCCTAGGAATGAGCTGCTTAATTGTGTTGCTACGATTGTTCTTGGTGTTAATTAGCGAGAAGTAGATACCCCCCCCCTCTCTCTCTCTCTCTCTCTCTCTCTCTCTCTCTCTCTCTCTCCCTCTCTCTCTCTCTCTCTCTCCCCACCATTAAGGGAAAAATTTCAAGCATTTTTTTTATCCCAGGATGACCTACGAGGGAGAAGAGGATAAGAGGGTGAGAGGGCAGGGAAGGTAGGACGTGAGTGGAGTGTGAGGGTGTCTGGGTGTGAGGGTGTGGGTGGGTTGGGTGGGTGGAGGAGGTCTTAACGTATCACCTGGCAGCTAATTTGCATTCCCTGATGAGAGTTTGTGTGTCTCTTTATATGTTAATTCTCTTCTTTATCTCCTTCTACCTCCTTCCCAATTATTTTATCTCAGAATAAGGAGTTTTAATCCGCCCTTTTTTCTGTGTATGTATGTGTGTATGTATGTATGTATGTATGTATGTATGTTAGAAGCTAAGTATTATTAATGTGATGTGAATTATTTCTTATATAATACCCTATAGTGTTTGTACATGTATACAGAGTCATCCAAAAAGAATTTCAAGTTTCTTAATAGTTATATATTAAAATCCGGGTATTCTTTTTCGATGACTCTGTATATGAATATCTATACATAATACATGATACCTTAATTAAGTCTTCACTCACCAAAACAAAATTATATACATAATTCACATAACTGGTCAAGGCATCACCGTTAACTACATAATTTACCTGATGTTGACTTATCAGACTAAACACACGCTGGATATAAAGTTATTACACTATTACAATATTGATCAGGACGTAATTACATAAGAAATTACAGTCTAGTTACAACAATATCGGATTTTCATGTTTTTATTACGTGAGGTCATGAAGAAATGAGGAATATATATATAGACCATGAATACTGACGGTGGTGGTGGTGGTGGTGGTGGTGTAGGCAGCGGTGGTGGTGGTGGTGGTGTAGGCAGCGGTGGTGGTGGTAGTGGTGGTGTTGGTGGTGTAGGCAGCGGTGGTGGTGGTGCTGGTGGTGGTAGTGGTGGTGTTGGTGGTGTAGGCAGCGGTGGTGGTGGTGGTGGTGGTGTAGGCAGCGGTGGTGGTGGTGGTGTTGGTGGTGTAGGCAGCGGTGGTGGTGGTAGTGGTGGTAGTGGTGGTGTAGGCAGCGGTGGTGGTGGTGGTGGTGTAGGCAGCGGTGGTGGTAGTGGTGGTGGTGGTGGTGTAGGCAGCGGTGGTGGTGGTAGTGGTGGTGTTGGTGGTGTAGGTAGCGGTGGTGGTGGTGGTGTAGGCAGCGGTGGTGGTGGTGTAGGCAGCGGTGGTGGTGGTAGTGGTGGTGTTGGTGGTGTAGGCAGCGGTGGTGGTGGTGTTGGTGGTGTAGGCAGCGGTGGTGGTGGTAGTGGTGGTGTTGGTGGTGTAGGCAGCGGTGGTGGTGGTGGTGGTGGTGTAGGCAGTGGTGATGGTGGTAGTGGTGGTGTTGGTGGTGTAGGCAGCGGTGGTGGTGGTGGTGTTGGTGGTGTAGGCAGCGGTGGTGGTGGTAGTGGTGGTGTTGGTGGTGTAGGCAGCGGTGGTGGTGGTGTAGGCAGCGGTGGTGGTGGTAGTGGTGGTGGTGGTGGTGTAGGCAGCGGTGGTGGTGGTGGTGTTGGTGGTGTAGGCAGCGGTGGTGGTGGTGGTGAGGGAAGTAGATAACCTCAAGTGTGTTCACGGACTTGTAAATCTCCCACAAGTCTCTAATTTGGCTTTCAGGTATATATAAAATTTCCTCCCGAGTTATAATATAATATCTTACATTTTTGTCGACTCCCTGAATTTTGTTTAAGTTTTTCAAAAGGATAAAGATAATTTGTAAAGGTGAATTTGCTCTCTCTCTCTCTCTCTCTCTCTCTCTCTCTCTCTCTCTCTCTCTCTCTCTTTCTCTCTCTCTCTCAGCTGTACACCTTCCCGTTATGGTATAATGTTGGCTGGACTCAGGAGGGTATTAAGACAGTTTGGATTATATAAGGATTAAACACCCTGGATAAATAACCACACTAATCCTAACCTAACCTAACCTAAACCAACCTAACCAAGACTCCAGAATACCTCTACACACCTGATTTATCCCGTAATTACCTCATACCTGTACAACCCCAGCATCAAGTACATGTAAGAAAGATCACCTGTCAGGACAATAAACAAGAAACAAGTTTAGAACAAGGAAGAAAAATATAAAATGAAACGGTAGCAAAAAAAAAAGTTAGATTTATAATACACGGAAATCGGACAGGTGAGCAGAAGGTAATTAGGTTAAAGGTAGAAGATAATGTTATAATATAGGGATTTGATACTTTTGGGGTATAGAGATGAAATTCTAGTGTGTAATTATTGGTATTTCAACCTTAACGCCTTAATCACTTTGTTTGGAAATGGATAATAGCAGAACTACCTTACCTACTACTACTGCTGCTACTACTACTACTACCACCACCATTACAATCAACTACCATCATTACAACCACCATTCCTATTAACTCAACCACAACTACTACCTTTACCACCACTCAGCAAACGTCCACACATACTACCACCATCACAATCAACTACCATCATTACAACCACCATTCCTATTAACGCAACCACAACTACTACCATCATCACTACTCGGATAAACACCAATTCGACTGCTGGAGATCTCAACGCGTCAAGCAGTAATGATCCTAAGTCAAAGTGTCGTAGTTAAGTCCCTCACCAGATCACTTAACCTAGTCACTTACACTCAACGCATAGACACTCTTGAGAGAGAGAGAGAGAGAGAGAGAGAGAGAGAGAGAGAGAGAGAGAGAGAGAGAGAGAGAAGATTGTGAAATATAAGAGAAAACAAGAGAAACAAAAACTTTTATTTCACAAACAAATAAAATCCCGACAAAAAAAAAATAAAAATAACGTAAAAAACAACAACAACAAAAACATTTATTCCCCCCAGATGACGTCACTCCTCCCCCCCTCCCCTCCTCCCCCCTCAAGAAAAAAAGGTTTCTTCTACCCATTCCTTCCCTTTCTGGGTATAAAGTAAATTTCCCGTCTTGGGCAGGACACTTTCAACCCTGCTAGGACCCCCCCCCCCCCCCGCTGGACCATCCCCCCCCCTATTAGGACCTCCCCTCTCCTCTCCTACGACCCTAAGGCTATACGCAAAAGGACATTGCATCGGGGACTTTAATCCTCTTAGCTGGCGATTGATGGTGGCTGGGTGGGGGTAGGGAGGGGGTGAGGTATGGGGTTATGGTGGGGGTAGAGGGGTTGGAGGAGGGGGTAGGGAGGGGGTGGGGTAAGGGGTTATGGTGGGAGTAGAGGTGTTGGAGGAGGGGGTGGGGTAAGGGGTTATGGTGGGAGTAGAGGGGTTGGTCTCTCTACCATCCATTATTACACCACCACTTCTTCCATGTTTACACGGCCGCTAGTCACGCCGTCGTACACCCAACGTTACCTCCTCATGATGGTCGTACAGGAGAGACACAGTATGTAGTGCTCAGCGTATAGGAGGAGTTAGCTTTATCTTACAGAGTTGAATAAGTTTGTATGAAGGTTTGGTATCTAGTAAAATAAGGTGTGTGTGTAGGGGGAGGAGCCTCAAACTACTTCCTTCGATAGTTCAGGGTAGTTAGTGATTTTTGCTCCTGCGGCGTTAGGTACTATAAACTGATGAGGAGGAAGAGAGGAGGAGGAGGAGAGGAGGAGGAAGAGCAGGAGGAGGAAGAGAGGAGGAGGAAGAAGAAAGATGACACTCCCCTCCCCCCTCCTTCATCCTTCAAGAACTCCATCTTCGCCCTGTCATCCTTATCACAGATCCTTCACCCCTTCACCACCCCCCACACAGCCTCCTCTTCCCTATCCTTTAACTACATCCTACCATCACACACACACACAGTTTTTATCTCGTAGTGTTATCGTAGCCAGCCACACACAAGACTCATGGAGCTGAGGTTTTCGTGATAGGTGAAAGATTATCGAGGGAAATATTTATACTTTTTAAAACTTTCTCAAAATAACAATATAATCATCACAGGGAGAAAAAAAAATATCTATATACTTTTACTTTCACGAGATGGGTTTTGATATTGTTGTTGTTGTTGTTGTTGGTGTTGGTGGTGGTGGTGGTGTGGTGGTGGTGGTGTTGTTGTTGTTGGTGGTGGTGTTGGTGTTGTTGTTGTTGTTGGTGGTGTTGGTGGTGGTGTTGTTGTATACGGTTAGTGAGGGCGGGGTCATGTAAGACTCTCCAACAACAACAATTTTTTTTTTCGGGACCTTTTACGCACACAGGACACACACACACACACACACAGACCTCTCTTAGCTACATATTCCCTCGGTGTGACCCCTTACTTAACCCCTGGCATGTTTCTCCTCCCTCAGTCACCTCCTCCTCCTCCTCTTCCTCCTCCTCCCTCACCCTTCCTTCCTCACCCTTCGTCATCCTCCCTCCCTCCCGAGACGTTTACCTGAGTAGTTTACCTGTCACAAAAGCCGCCACAGGTAAAAGCCGTCACACCTAAACAGGGAAGAGAGTGACCATGATCATATCACCTGGGTGTTTGGTGGAACACATACTGTAGTGTATTAACCCTCTTATTGAGTCACCACCTGCCCCGCCAAGCTGCTCATATGATAAGGTTTGGGAGAGTGCAACTGAATTATTATTATTATTTTTATTACTATTATTATTATGATTGTTGTTATTGTTGTTGTTGTTGTTGTTGGTGGTGGTGGTGTTACTTTTATTATTATTATTATTATTATTATTACTATTATTATTATTATTATTTTCGTTACATCTCCTCCTGCTATTAATGAAAGAGGTATTCATTATGCAGTCAGCTGTTGAGAGGGACACACACCTCGGCCACGTCCTGCACCTTAGCTATCTACATCCACCAACAGCTTATGAATAGTCAAGGAGCCGACCAATCAGTAACCACCATTAACTATATAATTAAACAATTAACTTTTGTAGCTAACAGCGCGATACACCAATTAACTTTCACAATTAGCCGTGCCATCGACCAATCACGATCGAGAATAGCATCCATAAAGCATCCAATTAGCGCTCTGGAATTATGCAAGGCAACGACCAATCATGTTTACGAATTACAATCCCCCCATCCCACCATCTTGTTTTGAAAGAGCTGATTAGACTCTCCAATCACCCGACCCCCTGCCCCCCACCTTACCTCCTGCCCACCACCCCACCTCCTGCCCCCCACTATACCTCTTGCCCCTCACCCCACCTCCTGCCACCCACTTTACCTCTTGCCCACCACCCCACCTCCAGCCCCCCACCTTACCTCCTGCCCACCACCACACCACCTGCCACCCCACCTCCTACCCCTCCACCCCACCTCCTGCCACCACCCCGCCCCCTCCTCCAGAGACCAACTGTGCCTCCGGATTAGGACGCCTCTAATCACTGACGTCAGTATATAACTAAGTATTAAACGCCTCGTACCGTCAAATTGGTGGAGGAAATTAATTTACCACACAAGAGTAGACGAGTAATGGGATTGGGGAGTGATCTGGCGTAGCTAATCCTGACACCAAGAGAGGATTGGATTCATCTTAATAAACATTTCTGAGAGAAGACAAAAAAAATAGATGTGGATTCTATCTTATTTTTAAAACTTGGAAAGGGTTTAAGTGTGGTGGAATTTAAAAGGTGATTCAACACTATTAAATTTAAAGGTAATTCTTATTTGGTTAAGTGTTGAGAATCATCCCGTGAAGATCATTAAGAATCGTCCAGCGTTCCTGATTGGGTAACCGAGAGGGATTAGAGTGTGAGGGATTAGATCGTGAGGGATTAGACTAAGGAATTAGACCACGAGGGACTAAACTGTGAGAGATTAATAAAAAAATGAAATAAACTAATTCTGTTGATTCCGATTACTAAATAATTAAACTGATTCTACATAATTCTACATACAAGTGACTCGTCTAAGAATCACTAAACGTAGCGTGAAAATATACACCTAACCTAACCTTACCATACCTTACCTAACCTAACCTAACCTTACCATACCAAACCTAACCTAACCTAACAGTGTTTTGAATCTCTATAGGGAGTTCAGACTCAGAATGACTCTCCCCCAAAAAACAACAACGAATCAGAATCATTCATTACAGTTGACTTTAAAAAAATAATAACCTAAGAAATCGCATTATTCTTCCTACTTATAGCCCCCCCCCCCCTTCTCTTCCCCCCCCCCCCCCAAGACTTAGTATAATCTGTCCCATAATACAGTACAGGTGTAAGTCAAGGTAATTACTTCCCTGAAACACGTCTTGAAAAACAACTGGTACTGAAAAAAGGGGTTTATTTACATTTTGACGGAGTGTTAACCTCCCCCCACCCCCCCCCCCCCCCCGGCCTAAACAGAGCAGTGGGTGTAAGGCGGCGTAATATATCCCTCAAAACAAGCTCTAAGGGACCACCCATTCACTTATGTTTTGACTAGAGGCTTCAAGTACCTGTGTGTGTGTGTGTGATGGAGGGGGAGTGAGAGAGGGTGAAAGGGAGGAGAGGGTGAGGGAGAGAGAGAGAGAGGGGAGAAGGGAGGGAGGGGAGAGGGTGAAGAGAGAGAAAGGGTGAGGGAGAGAAAGGGTGAGAGTGGGGGAGGGATGGGAAGAGAGGGTGAAGAAGGAGAGAGGGTGGTGAGGGAAGAGGACAGTACCAGAGTCATTAAGAGCTATACGTCAGCCCTTCAGGAGGTAATAGTGGGGCCTCAAGAAGGTGAATGAGTCCACCTCTTCGTCAGGTAGGTCTTTCACTCAGCCGGGTCTCCCATTACGTCGATTAATGTATAGAGTTTTTGCAGGTGGACAAGAATGCTCACACACACTCATCCGTCTGTGTATTTAACCCAGCCTTTTAGTCCTGTGTAACCTGTCTGGGTGGTCCGCCTGGGAGCCCTTGGACTAATATATCAACAGGTACGTTTTATTACAGGTGGAGCGAAACACTATATCATCCATTTACCTGAGATTGTCTACTGACGCGATTAATGAGTTCAGGTCTTTTAATGTACCGCCTAAGGATAATATTATACTTAAAGCTTTATAATAATGATGCTCGCCCCCCCCCCCCTCCCCCCCGTGTTTGAGGATGGCTGGCCACCTAGGTAGGCATTTGTTTAAGGTGTAGATAATGTCTTCAACAACAACAACCACACCCGGAGTTAACGAGCTATATAACCCAGTGACAAGAAATAACCCCCCCCCCCCCCCCAGCAGATCAGAAAACTCACCATTACCCCCAGAACACGGGTCCGCAAATCGATTAACATCCAGGTTCCCAATTACTGCTGGGTAGACAGAGGCAAATACCTATGAATTATATTATATTCTTTCCGTAGCTATTGTTAATCTTATGTTATATTTGTTAATACTAATAAAAAAATGTAATATTGTTTGTTAGTTTACGAGTGAGATAAGAGAATGGGTCTTTGTGTGTTGGTCAAATAATAGAGGAATTGTGTTCGTATACATATGTGACACTGTATAGAGAGGTGGAGGGTGAGGGGTGAGGGGTGAGGGAGTGGGAGAGGTGAGGGGTAAGGGAGTGGGAGAGGTGGAAGGTGAGGGAGTGGGAGAGGTGATGGGTGAGGGAGTGGGAGAGGTGAAGGGTGAAGGAGTGAGAGAGGTGAGGGGTGAGGGAGTGGGAGAGGTGAGGGGTGAGGGAGTGGGAGAGGTGGAGGGTGAGGGAGTGGGAGAGGTGAGGGGTGAGGGAGTGGGAGAGGTGGAGGGTGAGGGAGTGGGAGAGGTGGAGGGTGAGGGAGTGAGAGAGGTGAGGGGTGAGGGAGTGGGAGAGGTGGAGGGTGAGGGAGTGGGAGAGGTGAGGGGTGAGGGAGTGGGAGAGGTGGAGGGTGAGGGAGTGGGAGAGGTGGAGGGTGAGGGAGTGAGAGAGGTGAGGGGTGAGGGAGTGGGAGAGGTGAGGGGTGAGGGAGTGGGAGAGGTGAGGGTGAGAGAGGAGAGAATGTGAGGGGAAGAGGAGTGAGAGAGGTATAGGGAGTGAGCAGGAATTGAGTGAGAGAGGTAAAGAGGTGAGAGGGCAAGAGTGAGAGAGGTGGAGGGGGCAAGGAGGTCATTCATTTTTATCCCAAAGGAAAGATATTGTATTTTCCTGTGTCTGGATGCCGTAAATCACTAAATAAAATAGTCTTTGTTTTCTACTATCTACTATTCACACCATTACTTAAATCACACTGTAAAAACGTTCAAACTGACACTTGTTTTATTGGACTATTTCATCTCACCAATCACCAACCAAAGATCTAATCACCCCTTAACCAATCACAATCCCTAAATACCAATGTATAACAAGAGGTATTCATCGTCATACATTAATCATAATCACAACCAATCACATCTTTTGGTGATTGTTCAGAGGCATAAATACCAATCACCCCCGACAAAGGCACCACTTGTTATTTACTAATCCTCCACACCAATGCCTCGTGACCTCTTATGACCTCGTGTTTGTGGCTCTCGCACCGTCGGAACTTTTTATCCTGTAGAAACAAGCTAACAGGGTCTCGCTCCTCACAAAGACTCTAATGATTAAATGCGTGGATGTGGTTTTTGTTCCTCTGAAGTAGTTTGAGAAAATCTTTTGCAGTTATGGTATATTATTGTAAGTGTAATTTTTAATGCCTTGCCCCCGTAACCCCTCCTCCAAGATAAAACACAAAATCCTACCATCCTACCCTCCCCCCCTGTAGGATTTGTGTTTTATCATACGTCTTTAACGATAGGGGTCAGGTCATGTTCCAACAAATTACGTTTCCCCAACAGAGAGAGAGAGAGAGAACAGCTCATGGGTACCTCTTCATAGTAAACAATACTGTGGCTATTTGTACTAAGTCAAGAACCTTAAAGTCTGACTATTTCTCTTACGATTGTTTTCACTTATCGTTTCTTATTCTTGTTCTCTCCTTCCTCCTTTACTCTCTTTTGTTTCCACCTGCTTCAGTCAGCTCTATGCGTGAGTGTGATTGATTTTGTTTTTGTCTTCGTTCATTTCGTCATTGTTTTTATTTGTTTTTATTTGTTTGTTTTGTGTTTATTAATTATTTTGTTTTATGTTTATTAATTATTTTGTTTTATTTTGATTTGTATTGTTTACCTCATTGAACTAACTGACTTACTGACTTCTTCACTGACAGAATTTTTACATTACCCTATTTTACCCCCAATAAGTCCGGGGGCTTGAGAAATCAGGGGCCCACTAGAACTAGGTCCCATTAGAACTACTGGGGCTCATTTCACCAATCCACTTCATTCACCTCTGGACACTTTCCCTTCTCCCCCTTCCTCCCCCTCCCTTCCCCACACCATCACTCCCTCTAATCCCCCACCCCTCCCCCTTGTCCACCGTCGACGACCCCCTAATCCCTCGTGTCTACCCTCGTCGACGACCCCCTAATCCCTCGTGTCTACCCTCGACAACTCCCTAATCCCACCCAGTCGCCTCTGGTTGGTTCACTCAAGCGAGAATAATCAAGGGATTGGATCTCGCCTCTAAGGTTCATTAATTAGATAAGGAAGAATAGGATTAGTGAAGCAGAGAAATATTGTTGTGTGACTTGTGGGTCAATGAGTGTGTGTGTGTGTGTGTGTAAGTTATGTGTACCTTACGTGACCCCGAATCAGTTGTTGTTGTTGTGTGTATCAAGTGCTTCAACTACGAGGTGTAGTTTGTAGAACATAAATTAACAACAACAACAATAATAATGATGATGATAATAATAATAATAATAATAATAACAACATTAATAAACACATACAACTGAATCTCTCGCTATATATATAAATCAATTTGTCTGTCTCTTCCTTACGTACAATTCTAAAGATGAAAAGCTCTAAATTGGTAGGGAGGTGCGGGACCTATGGAATGATTATGTACTGTCTCTTATAATACCTAATTTTTATCCTCAATACCCTTAGTGAAGTTTTGGGTTACCCATTTAATACGATAACTATACATCTGATTATTGGTACAACATAACCTTATGCCACAACGTCCCTAAGATTCATTTCTAATTGGACAAAGAGCGAGAAAACAACCTTACGATTGACCTACACTTGTACCCAATCTATTGATATTTTTTCTTATCTTTTTTACATAGATCGAGAGAGATGTAAACAGACTAATATTTTCAGTCTACATAATAGTCGACAGGAAGCAAACACTCGCCTTTACTATTTCACCTGTGCATAAAGGTCACTAATTAGGAGATTAACCTGGGGGATTTACCTTTACAACTACTTTACTATACCCCATAGAATTAGTCTCCCGTATGTTGGGCTTATAAGGTGTGAAGTGTTTATTTAAGAGGACAGGTGTCTTGGGGTGTCTATTGGCTACCAAGGGACGGGTTACCTGGCAGGTATTCACAGGTGTATCTCGTAGGGGATATTACAGGTGAGAGCAGTTATAATCCTCGACAAATTTATAGAGGAAATTTTTTATTTTTTCTCGCTAATAGAGGTGTATGGGGGCTCGTAATTAATCCCCTCCCCCTCTCACCACCAACCCCCTCCCCCTCTCACCACCAACCCCCTCCCCCACCCCTCCACCCTCACCCCCATCCCCCGGAAAATGTCGAAATATTGTTGATTTTTATCGGGAAGTGTACAGGAACGTCTCATGATAGTGGGGTAGTGAGTTAAAAAGGTGGTTTTTCACTAAGCAGGAGTAGTGAAGATAGAGGTGTGCTGCTCTTAAGGAGATATAGAGTCTTTGAAGTTGTTGGAAATAGAGCTCTTTGTAGGGGTAGGTTAGGTTTGAAGATAGAGATGTCTTTATAGAAGGTCGCAAGAAGCTCTCAGGTGTTAAATAGATCGTAGAGTTGTATTTTGATGTCGCAAATACCAATAGAGTTGTTAATAGGTAAGGTAGTGGACTAATGAGGTTTAATTAGATACAGGTGTTTTCAGGTGAGGGTGAGGGGCCAGAGGGAAGGAAGGGAAAGGTGGGGAGGAATGGAGGGGGAAGAGGGGGATAAAAGGGGAGGGTAAGGGGGGGGAAGGGTATATTAAATTAAGACGACATTAATGATATTCAAATTAATCGCCATTTACATTCACCCCCCCCCCTCCTTTCCCCTACCCCCCCTCACCCCAAGAGTGTATATATGATTAGGGGAGTTGAGGAGGGTGATGATAGTGCTTGTTGTGAAGACTGGGGATCATTATGGTGTTGGACGCTTGGGGCCTAACCTGACCTTGCTCGACCCCCACACCGCCCACACACATCGCTTGTACGCCCATACTGCACCCCCACCATCACCACCATCACCGCCACCATCATCATCACTAACACCATCACCACACACCACCAACACTATACCATGCTAGTCAATGAGATGTCTTTGCTGATCTCTCTCTTTCTCTCCCCCCTCCCCTTCCCCTTCCCTTTCTCCCCTATCCACCCATCCACCTCTCCCTCCCAATTTTCTATCGTTTCTTCCACCCCCCCCTATCCCTCCCATCCCCCATCCCTGTGTTATACCTCTAGCCATCGTCCATTACTCGTGCGTGTTATGAGAGACGAATTAAGGGAATGACGTCGATTTTGGGGTTTAATTACATATTTGAAATTTGAGATTTAATGATCATTAGTTTGGAATGCAGAGGTCAGCCCTACGGAGCCCCTCTCTCTCTCTCTCTCTCTCTCTCTCTCTCTCTCTCTCTCTCTCTCTCTCTCTCTCCAACCCTGACGATGCTGAGAGGTTAATGGGGAGGGGTTAGGGAGGGGGAGGGGGAGGGAGGAGGAGGGGGAGGAGAGGGCAAGTGAGGAAGACTAAGGAAAGCTGGAAGAGAAGATGAAAGGAGGAGGAAGGTGATGAAGTGGGAGGAAGAGAGAATGATCGATCCATGACGACAAGCATACCCCCATCCCACCCAAAGCCCACTTTAGCCTACTACCAGTCTCCACAACCCACCCTCAGCCCACACAGCAACCCCCCCCAAAGCCCACATCCAGCCTCCACAGCCCACACTCAACCTCCACAACCCACCTCAGCCCACTACCAGCTCACCCACAACCCACTCCCATCCCGGTTATCTTATAAGGGTCACCAGCGCTTATCCGTCCAGCAAACCGCCCACCCACCCACACCCATCATCCACTGCCTCCGCCCTCTCCCTCCCACCCATCCTCCCATTTTCTTCCTTACTCTCTTCCCTTCCATCCCATCACATTTATCCCCTCCTCCTACCTCTCCCTCTCCACCTATTTTATCTTCCCCTTTTCTTGTTTTTCTTCTTATTATTCCCTCCTCCATTTATTCTCCCTTGTTCTCTCGCTTAATTGACTCCCCTTTTAATTCTTCTTCCTTCCTTTTTTCCCTCTTATGTCCATCCCTTTCTCCTCCTCCTCCTCCTCTTACCATCTCAACATCAACTCCACCCTTCCAACACCTCTCTTCCCACCCTCTTCACCTTCCTCCCCCATCCCCCTCCTCAACCATCCCCCCTCCAACCACCTATCTCCCCCGCCCCCCACGTTATGACCCCGTGTGACCTGAGGCTGAGGTTATGAGCCGGACGCATATCATTATGACCTAGTGTATACCTCGTGAAGGGCACTTTACTCCTCCCCGGTGTTGAGGTATTGACTCGTTAACTGCTGAATCTATGGTGTTGTTGCGAGCAGATGAAATGTATTTTATATTATTTTTTTTATTTTTTTTTTTATTTTTTTTTTTTTTTTTTTTTTTTTAGAGAGAGAAAATATTTTGGAGGTGAGATTGAGGTGATATTTGTTGTTCTGTCTCTTTTTGTCTCTCTTTTATTCTTTCTATCTCTCTGTCTCTCTGTTTCTGTGTCTACATCTCTGTGATTCTTTCTAGTTCTCTCCGATTATTCTCTGATTCTCTCTCAGTCTCTCGCTGTATTTCTTTTTTCTTTATATCTTATTCTCTGTCTCTCTGATTATCTCTCTATCTCTCTAACTCTCTAGATAGATAGGAACACAAATCTCTTCATCTCTCTCAACGCATCAATGACTTCAAGTAAAATCTGTGAAGGAATTATTATTTATTTTTGCTGTCTGGAAATAACAGAGAGAGAGAGAAAGAGAGAGAGAGAGAGAGAGAGAGAGAGAGAGAGAGAGAGAGAGAGAGAGAGAGAGAGAGAGAGAGAGAGAGAGAGAGAGAGAGAGAGAGAGAGAGAGAGAGAGAATCATCAACCTGTGTATATTACCTGGAGACTAATTAATTACAGGTAGGTTTAACAGCCTTATAAAGCATCATTAATTAACACCATCAAGTTATATATAAAAAGAACACTCTGACCTTTAGTGGGAAAGAAGTGACCTCTAGTGGGCAAAAAGTGACCTCTAGTGGGCAAGAAGTGACCTCTAGTGGGCAAGAAGTGACCTCTAGTGGGCAAGAAGTGACCTCGTCTTCGTCAACATCAAAACATTGGATCATATTTTACTCACGTTACCTTCCTTGGAGAATACTCTCTCTCTCTCTCTCTCTCTCTCTCTCTCTCTCTCTCTCTCTCTCTCTTCTCTCTCTCTCTCTCTCTCTCTCTCTCTCTTTTTTCCTGTGATCTAGGTCCGTATACATATAAGGATTCACGTATACATGTATGTATGTCTATATGTATGTATGTCTATATGTATGTATGTATGTGATAAAGCAGGTGGATGAGGAATAGAAAATAATTAAAAAGGATAAAGCCACGAGAAGAAAAGAAGAGAAAAACAACAACAACATCAACAAACAACAACATCAACAATACCAAAAAAATGAAGAGGAAGAAAAAGAAGACCAGAAGAAGAAGGAAGAGGAGGCAGGATGAACAGGTGAGGGGTGTATCGCCCAAATAGGTCAGCTCGGGTCATCTAACAGGTGAGACGAGGTCATCAGTGAGACATAATTAATGCCCCGTAAGGTAGGAGTCCAACCCCTTGTCTCCAGCCAGTATAGTAAAGTGAGACTCGACCTTTAATATATAATAACTATCATCTTGGGTGTCACGTAGGGAGGGGTGATGGGGGAGGGGGGATGGGGGAGGGGGGAGGGGTGGTGGGGGAGGGGGGATGGATGAGGGGGGATGGATGAGTGAGATAGGTGAGGGATGAGTGGAGATGGGTGAGAAATGACAGCATATGGGTAAGGGTTAATGGGTGATGGATGAGGGGTGAGAGGTGGTGGTGGTGACGAGTGAGTGACGAAAGACGAATCAGTCAATATTAACCAGAGAGTCACTGTGTCTGGTGAAATACTGAAGATAACATTTTAACTTCTGAGGGTTGGCGACCACGGCCCATTACCCCCCCCAAAAAAAAATATCAACAACTACTAAAATAGTTTCCTGACTATAACTATCGGTTAGGTTAGGTTAGGATAGTTCATAAACCACAACTATCGTACCATACTCTTTAGTTATACGATATATCAAAACAACATCTAAAAGGTAAACTACATATATCGATATATTGATACACAGGGATATAATTATCTCTCTCTTTCCAGGTTACGTTACACATCATCCTGTCATAATTCCGAGTAATAAAGTAGAGATTGTGGCTATAATTTCCAGCTATAGTTAACATTATAGCCACATATACCATCACACCCAGAATTTTGCATATAACCTTATTTGTCCCGGGTGAGCCCATAGCGTGAGGCAGTGTGAGTGTTGGCCTGAGTGTGGAGTTCGTCATTCACTTAAAATATCGTTTATAGTTTTAATATAGTTCTGTTATGTTTATCTTACGTGTATTGGTTCTTAAAGGGTCAATAGATTTAGACTTGGGTGGTGTATGACGGTGTATGACGGTGTATGACTGTGTATGACGGTGTATGACTGTGTATGACGGTGTGTGACTGTGTATGACGGTGTGTGACTGTGTATAGCGGTGTGTGACTGTGTATGACGGTGTATGACTGTGTATGACGGTGTATGACTGTGTATGGCGGTGTATGACTGTGTATGACGGTGTGTGATGGTGTATGACGGTGTATGACGGTGTATGACTGTGTATGACGGTGTATGACGGTGTATGACTGTGCATGACGAAGCAGAATGTGAGAGTCATGCACTGGAGTATTGATTCCAGCTTTCATCTTCTCTTCCCGCTTGAATTATCACAATATTTATCAAGCGTTTGTCTATAATCTTACACTGGGATTGACTTATTTCTGAACATTGAATCTAACCTAACCTAACCTAAACCTAATCTAACCTAACCTAATCTAACCTAAACCTAACCTAATCTAACCTAACCTAACCTAACCTAATCTAACCTAAACCTAACCTAATCTAAACCTAACCTAATCTAACCTAATCCTAATCTAAACCTAACCTAATCTAACCTAACCTAAATCTAACCTAACCTAACCTAAACCTAAACTAACCTACCCCTAACCCGAACTACACTAAATATATCTTAATTTTGAACGAATCATCCCAACCCTTTATCCCAACCCTTAACCCTTGGGCCCAACCCTTCCCCTTAAACTTTACCCCTCCCCCTTGCATTCAACCCATCCTCATTCCATTAAATTAGACCCTCCTCCCCCACCTCGAACTTATCCTCTCCCTCCCCCACCTCGAATTTACCCTCCCCCTCTCCCCCACCTCGAACTTACCCTCCCCCTCCCCCTCTCCCCCACCTCGAACTTATCCTCCCCCTCCCCCCCCACCGTCATGCTAGGCTCCCCAGGTACTTAATAAACACCCCTCAATGATTACCTTCTCCCCCATTTAGTCAGTCCATATTACAGTGTTTGGGACTCAACCTTGCCCACCCATTCATGCACCTCGACCCTCAACCTGAATTTCCATATGGATATTAGTTAATTATCCGTCATTATCCGCTTCCAGTTAGCCAGTCTAGGCGGGATGTTAGCCGGCCGTTCCGTCACCCTTACAGACAGACAGACAGACACCTATCTCTATGGACGGTTAGAGGAGGGGATGAGGATGATAATAGGTGGATAGGTGTCTTATTGGTGTGTGTGTGTGTGTGTATCAGGTGTACACAATACTCTCGGTCTCTCTGCCTCACTAATTGCTCCTACAGGTAATATTGATGACACAGGTGAAGGGTTGTTACTCAGGCGTAACTCTTTCCAATTACCCAGGCTAATTTATCCACTCTTTCAGTATCATTTGCATTGGTATGACCTGACCTATCCTAACCCCCTGACCTCACTTAAGTTAATGGAGTGTACGGTACTCTAGCGTATATATAAAACCTAACCTAACCTACAGTAACCGACCCTAACCTAACCTAACCTATATCCAATCTAATCTAGTTAAATTAAGCTAACCTTACCTATAGCCAAACTAAACCATTTTAACCTAACCTTACTTAACCTAACCTAACCTAACCTAACCTAACCTTACTTAACCTAATTTAATAACCTAACCTAACACCAAAAGATAAACTAACACCCCTAATACATCTCAGAACTTTTCATAATCTATAATCAATCTCAGGGAAAAAAAAACACTGGATGAGAAAATCAGCTGACGAGTTGAGACACAAATACCACATTAGTGTTCGGTTTTGGAGTCGACCATATTTAGCTTTCCGAGGGTTCTGTCCACCCAAAATTTCCCTCCATGAATTGTTTTTGTCGACGTAAACCAGCAATTTGTAATCTCTAAGGTCATCTCTTCCTAGCTGGTCAAGCATCCTCGCAGCCTCCTAATATAGTGTGATGATTCTTGATGGAAGATGAAAGTTTCTGGACTGGACCGAGTTTACAGATGATGATGCACATGTGGTCATCTGTTTGGTGGTGTTTGGTGGTGTTTGGAGGTGTTTGGTGGTGTTTGGTGGTGTTTGGCGGTGTTTGGCGGTGTTTGGTGGTGTTTGGAGGTGCTTTAAAAACCTCAGAGGAACTAAAACGAAAGGCAACATCAACACCAAATTCACCAGAAGAAGAAAAATATTTATGTAAACTTTTCAATCTCACCTTCAGTGTAAATGTGGTAATGAGACAGGTAGAAAGTTGACCCAGGTGAGTACTTGTTGGCACCTCATTTCCCTCTCTCCCCCTCTTTCCTTCCTTCCTTCCATTCTATTCTCCCTCTTTTCCTTCTTCTTTCCCTCCCTTCCTTTCTCCCTTCTACCCTCCTTCCTTCCCTCCCTCCCTTTCTCCCTTCTACCCTCCTTCCTCCCTCCCTCCCTCCCTCACGCTGCGCCAGAACACGAGGCGGACATAATAACATACAACATACGGTTACTGGCATCATAACCGAACCTAACTCCACAGCAGGCAGAAGACTGGCGTACGTTCGCTCTAACATAGTGTCCATGGGTGTGTATGTGTCGTTTTGTGGTGAAAGGCAACGCCAGGCGATGTTTAGAATGCCTGTGGTGGAGACACTTTTAATGGTAATAGCTAACCTAACCTAACCTAACCTTACCTAACCTAACGAGAAGAATTTTATCACCAACCTATACTTTCCACTTCTCATTGCCACCCTTATGAAAGCTTCGCCAGACGAACGTTCGGTACAAACATCACCAACTGACATACCCTTCCGCCTTCATCGACTCACTCAACAATATACGCCTGGCCAACATATCATAAAATACAAGACCACACGAACACCGCCTGGCGCTCGTCCTCCTACCAGTAATGACACGTTTATTATAACTAGACCATCCTGCTTGTTGAGGGTCACCTGAGGCAGTACTGACCACCGCAACAGCTTGGGGGGCACGCGTCGGGATAGTGAGGTGGAGGGTGGGGGGGGTGACTTTTTTTAGATGCTCCCTGGTTCACTCCGCTAGTTAGATGGAGGGAGGTGAGACGGAGGGGGAAGGAAGAAGGGAGGGAGAGAGAGAGAGAGAAGGTTGAGAGGTAAGAACGAGGGAGGAGGGAGATTCTCTGAGCTACATTGTAACTATATTACGGTACCTAATTTTACGCTAGTGTCGTCACCTGTGGGTCTATTTATTTATTTTTTTGCTAGTCTCTCTCTCTCTCTCTCACATACTATTTCACATTATTTCCCCCCGTAAAGTAACACTCACTCACCATCTTCCTAGCGAAAGACACAGTAACAGACTCTCGTTCTAAAACACACGAAGAGGAAGATAAACATTGAGACGTGTTTGAAGGGATGGGTGAATAAAATTGTGGTGTGGTAGGAAAGAAGGAAGGGGAGGGGGAAGGAGAGAGGAGGGGAGAGGAGGAAAGGGAGAAGAAGAAGGGATATGGGAAAGGTAGGGAAAGGGAGGAAGGAAGGGACGAAGATAGGAAGGGAGGAAAAGAAAGGAAGAAGAGAGGGGAAGAAGGGAAAAGAAATGGGAAAGAAGGAGAGGGGAAGGAAGGGAAAGATGAAAGAAGGGGGGAGAAGGGAGGAAGAGGATAGGGAAGGGGGAAAGGGAGAGGGAAGAGGGCTTGTGGGTATTTATCTATCTGTCTATCCGTAGGTTTACCCCTGACTCCCTCTGTCTGTTAGTCTGTCTAGTGAACCTGTCTCTTATGTGTACCTGTTTCTCTTCGCTATCCACCCCCTCCTCTCGCCCTGTCCAACCCAAGCCGACCATCTGCTCCCGTCTGCCACACGCCTCCGGGACAGCCACGCCAAATTAAGCATTGATCCAAACGTCCTCCAGAAGCATTTACCTTCAGAATGATCCGTAATTAATAAACATATACCCAGGTAATCTAACCACCCACAACACTAACCACCCACAACACTAACCATCCACAGCATTAACCACCCACAACATTAACCACCCACAACACTAACCACCCACAACCTCTAACCACCCACAACACTAACCACCCACAACACTAACCACCCACAACACTAACCACCGAGGAGTGTGGGTGAGATGGGTGAAGGAGGTGGTGGGTGAGGGGAAGGAGTGGGTGAAGGGAAGGAGGTGGGGAGTGGTGTGGGTGAGATGGGTGAAGGAGGTGGTGGGTGAGGGGAAGGAGTGGGTGAAGGAGGTGGTGGGTGAAGGGAAGGAGGTGGGGAGGTGAAAGTGGAGGAGGGGTGTGTGTGGGTCGGTGGGTAAGGTAGCAGATAGGCCAGTAAGGTAAGATAAGTGGGCAGGAGTGGGGCGTGGTAGAGGGAGGAATGGTATAGCATGGTCACTACTCAGGTGTTTCATGATACCAGAATATAACTTATATTTTATCTTTCCCGGCTGCAGGAGGGTCAATGAATGGCTTGTTTCTCTCCTGCTGGGGATGAACACTCAAACTTTAACAACCTTTGACCTCTTCTTCAGGTTTTCATTGACTGTGCATAGACACGCTATAAGCTAATTCCCCCCCCCCCCCCCAAGTGATTTAATTACCTTTAAAGGCAAGAGTTGTTTTCATACTTACCTACTAGTATTATTGTCATTAATTACTTAACCTGTCCAGACATAAATAAGGACACGTACAGTCACGAACACTGATGCAATAACCTGTCCATAAATGCTTCCTCGGGTGTTCAAATGACTCTATCAACACCCAACATTCTCTGGCCATCACTTAATTAATACCACAAATAATTGAATCCTGAAACGTTTTACACCACAACAACCTTATGACAAGGACACACACACACACATACACACACACACACACATACCATCATGCCGCCGACACTGGACTTCAGATAGAACCACTTAGTGTACTGCAGCGAGCGTCCATTAGTCCTCAGCTGTCAGTTAGGGCAAAAGATATGAAGTGTTTTGTCCCCCCCCCCCTCCGCCCCGTCTTCGTCCCCGCCTCCGTCCCCGTCCACGTCCCCGCCTCCGTCCCCGTCCCCGTCAGGTCAAGAACCAAGTCCTACCTGAAGATCACCTTGAAGAAACTTGATAATCTGCTCCAGGTAACCCTTGTAGACAGTCATCCTCAAGGGGTTAAACCATCGTCCTCAAGGGGTTAAGCCATCGCCCTCAAGGAGTTAAACCATCCTCCTTGAAAGTGGTAGAGGATAGGTGTTTTTAAGCCATTGTTCTTAAAAGGTTAAACCAACGTTCTTAAGGAGTTAAACCATCTTGAAAGTGGTAGAGGAACGTATTTTTAAACCATTATACATTGAAGGTTAAACCATCCTCCTTAAAAGCGGTAGAAGACCAAATTTTTAAACCATTATTCATTAAAAAAAGGTTAAACCATCGTCCCTTGCAAAGATTAAACCATCGTCCATTGCGGCCCAAGTGTTAAACCCACGCCTTAAACGCACCACACACCCACATCACATTATATAAATCATTATGGTGTTCAAAGCCTTTTAACACAACCCAGTAACTATATACAGTAACTTCATATATTATTAACACCAAAGTGATATATAACTCAATAATAACACCGTGTACTCGATAACAATAATGATATAAACGGGTCACAATATTGAGTTTAATACTTTATAATGTAGCGTTACTTATGACACGGAAATATAAGCCTTAATTATGACACGGAAATATAGCCTTATGACACGGAAATAGTCTTACTTATGACACGGAAATATTAATAAGACTTCGCCACTTTTTTTCACAGGCTACGACATATATTTTCACCACCACACGATAAGTTGCTTAATAACGCTGGAAATTCTTGAACTTTAAAGCATGGTTGAACTTTTACTTGAGTTTAATGGGGGTTTTTTTCTATAAATTCTATGGTATTTTATTTCACTTTGTTATTATTATTGTTATTATTAGTAGTAGTAGTAGTAGTAATATTGTTGCTATTATTATTATTTTTATTATTATTTACTGTTTATTATCGTTACTATTATTATCATTCTTGTTGTTATTCTATATATAATTCCTATCGAGTATTATTATTATTCTTATTATTTTATTCTTTAATTATTCTTATCATCATCATCAACACACTCACCGAGGACCTCAATCAACTACTTTTGTTTTGCTCTGAATCGGACGGAGCGAAATATGACCTCAACGTGTTATCCCGAAGGCTCTCCTCCAGGAACCGACAGACAAACTCCCTGTCGTGTACCCACCGACAGCAACAGCCAGGCGTCTTTACGGCTTGGCCAGAGAGCGATAGCAGGGAGGGGAGCTGGTCAATGTCCGCCATCACAGTCCAGGGCATTCATCCTCTTACCTCTTTATCGCTAAAACTCTTCAAGAACATTATCCTCCACCACAACATGTCCACCACAATGATCTCCACCACAACATGTCCACCACAATGATCTCCACCACAATGATCTCCAACACATGATCTCCTCCACCACATAACCACCGGTAATTAAATATAGTTAAAAGACAGATAACCAGAGTAACTGATAAGACATAAACAACATGACGATCAGACATAAACACCATGGCTAAAGTCGTCCTATAAAGTACGTATTTCCATCACAATTATGTTAATATTCTGTTTCTATAATAATTAATTACACATAAATTCACCAACAATAAAGAAATAAAAGCCACTGACATTTATTAAAGTCAGCTTACAATTTAATACGTATTACCAAGGTGGTTTAGTCAGGAAGAATAGCCTCGTTAAGTAAACTCAAACATTATATGAAATGCGTCTTAATAACAACAGCTGGAGGCGTATCATTTATCAGTATTATTGTATGTTGAGTTAATTTCACATTTATGTTTAATTAATCCTATGTCTGTTTTGGAGCCTCCTGTGTATGTGTGTGTGTGTGTCGTTTAAAACTACGGCAGCAATTTAACTGTTCACGAGACGCATACCACTATTATTACCACACTCTACCACACAGAAGCGTATGTACTCATTTAATGAACACAAGTATCTTAGGAGTAATTTATATGACAAAAATCGAGACGTTGTTTTGGTTTTTTAGACCTGGCAGACGACTCAAATTGCATATTACTAAATTATTTAATATTTTTTGTACTTACAGTTGTGGCCGAGGTGATATCTGGATAGGTCAGCTTTGATTTCACTTCATAGGGCAAAACGTAAACACATGTTGGTGAGAGTCACTCTAGTTTATGTGTCCACTTTCTTTTATCCTCCGTCACTGTAGTTATATTTCCACACAATAATTTATCAGAACACAGACACTACCACGCGTTTTGTATCCATTTAAAACAAAAACACTTAAAGAGTTAAACGACATCAGTTCCCACGTTCTTTGTTGACAGGCGATAACGTTGTATGATTGGTTGACTGACAAGCCTGGAAAAACATCGTGCTATTCTGTATTTTATTTATTAAGTGTGAAGTAAATTAAGATAATGAGGCGTATAACAAAACAAATATTCATCACGTATTAAATCTGATGCTAAATTTATAGAATATTGTTATACTATGAAGGCAAATAAGGAATGCTTCATACATCAGCCAGCGGTGTGCACCATACATTGTTTTGAAATCGTGCTTTTAAAATAAATTAGTTCGTTTTAAGCATTTAATTCGTCTATATTATAAAAAGTACATAATGCCAACAGAACATGAATAATTTTGTAACTTTTTTGGATATAATGTTTAAAGTTTCCCTTGTCTTATCATAGAGTTTAATTCAACTAAACCAAACAAACTAATCGTTCGTCAGTCTATACTTGTCTTAAAAGGACTCTCACCCCCCCCCCCGCCCCGCCCTCCTTCCCACCCTTCCTTATCCCATTCCCAGGGGCCGCGCGAAGTGTGGGCTGCATTACTTGTTATTTTTATGGGTTAATTTAAAAAGAAACACTGCATATAGTTGACGATTATTGATAGAATGAAAGGATGAATAAATGATTTGAATAGTTATATACTCGAGGTTATTATATCAACATTGTACGAGTAAATAGTACACCTGGGCATTGGTAATTAGGAAGTCAGGTAAGTGTTGCTACAGGTGCAGACACACAAACATAAATTTAATTAGCAGTTGATATACGTGATGACATGTGATTAGAGATTTGATTAGCAATTAAAATACCTGTGGATTGGTAATCATGACATAATCAACAGTGGCTGTATACCTGAGGACTACAAATTAGCATTACAGTCACAGGTGATTATGGCTGAAGACTTTTAATTAACAACCTGACCAAACAAGAAAGAAAAAAAGGTCATGTAATTAGATATTCATTTAGAGACACAAACACATAAATAACCGTAAAAAGAAACTTAATTACAGTTAATCCTGGTGTTTTACAATTAAATATTACCTGATAATTTATGATTACATATACTGTACCTAATGATTCACAACTAATTATACCATAAGATTCATAGTTTAATATACTTCAAGATTCGTAATTAATCACACTAGTTTCCTTAAAATAGTCATGATTAGATATACTTCACCTGAACAGTTGAAATTAAATATAACTTACCTGACGATCCACATATAATAAAACACCTAAAATTCATAATCAATTACACCTGAAGATCCATAATTAGACAATTTATCTGATAATTCACAGTTAGAAATACACTTACCTGTAATTTGATTCACCTGAAGGCAAGGTATATCATTATCAATCTTATTTCCTCATAGGAGCAACACACCTGGAAGTGACCTCCTTCCCTCATCAAGGTGAGCAGGTGTAATGGTGCCTTCCCTCCCACCCTTCACAGTGCTGACCCGACCCCATCCATTTAGTCTTGGTCAGGTGCTCTAACTGGCCCCCATACCCTCCACTGAGTTAGTCCGCCCTTCCCTTCCCTCTCTCCCCCCTCCCCTTTCCCCTCCTCCTCCTACCCTCCCCTCCCTTTCTCCCCACTCCTCCCCTCTCCCCTCACAACAACCCCACCCTATCCACCCCCTGACCTCCTGTCCTTGAGAGCGGGATTTCCAACATGTAATCTGACCATCGCTCTGAATTATGAGTTTCTGCTGAACTAAGGAGGTTAGCCAAGCGCTTTTGCTTCTTGCGTCAAGCGGTCCACTCCTTGCCCTGAGCTGTAGTCCCGTGTTATGTAGCTGCCCTCACTACCACCACCATCACCACCTGACTCTCACCACTTCTGTAGATCGGTGGAAATGGTGTCACGTCTTATTTACGTAGTGTTGATGTGTTGGCTCATATGTGTGTTTGATTTTACATATATGAACTTTGACCACTAGTAACACGTCAGCTCCTCACGAGAGAGATATAATGCATTAATAAAAACAAACATTTTCCTATAGCAATAACCTTACACACACACACACACACACACACACACACACACACACACACACACACACACACACACCTCGGGGTTATCACGGTGGTGCCCTGCTGCTAACACGGTGTAAGGCGACTCCGGAAAATATCTGACCGAGAGAACACATAATATATTCTCCTCCTTCTTGGTGCTGGAAACAAAGAATTCCTCCCGTCCTGCGGCGCCCCTGATGACACACGATACCCGCCCGCCCTTCAGAGACTGTAGGAGGCGGCCCTGATGACATACAATACCCACCCCACCCTCAGGAGCTGCCCACCGGACAAAATCCTCTCTGGACTAAAACCCTATTGGTCAAAATGTCATGGAATTACAATTTATTTATTTATTTGTTTATTTATATGTTTATTTGTTTGTTTATTTATTTATTTTATCATTATTATTTTTGTTTTGCTTCTACTGTACACACTAATGTCCCAGAACAACAAAAATGAAGCACTGTTTACCTTTAGGCAGGAAGTACTCGTCCAGGTAAACTAAAGAACAATTAACAGGTGAAAGTGTACCTGTGAGAGACAACAACACACTCAGGTAAACAAACAGTACAGAATCACAAGACTGACAAACACCTTTTTTTATTATTACAACTCCTAAGGCTGAAACACAACCCTAAATACAACTTTTCTGCTAATAAAACTTTCCTCAGAACTAACAACTCCTCAGACAAGGCACAATAGGGTACAGATCTCACTGAAACATTCAAAATCTTTAAAGAGATGAAAAACGTGAAACCAAGACGATTTTTCGTAATGTCAGGCACCACCACCACGAGAGGAACATAACTTCAAGCTCGCCAAGATACCATGCAGGGCGAATATAAGCGAACACTTCTTCACACAATCAGTCTATCAGTTCACTCTCCTCCTTCTCTCAGTCGCTTCTAGTTTGTGTAGCCAATAAGTAAATAATATAAATTAGGTCATTAAACAGAAGAACGTGTACCACTTGAGGAATATAAAAACGTAGAGTTCCCTTCACTAGTGCGTTTACAGGGGGGTCGTCAGGTTCTGTGCAGTGTGGGAGCCCTGTGTTTTTTTTTTTACATTCAAGAGAAAGGAACTCACAATAGTAAACATACTATGGAATGTTTATATGAGGAGCCCCTGATAAACGCACTAGTGGAGGGGACTGTACCTCTGGGTGAGAATAACTCCCCCAGGTAAACACAGTAACAGGTGTGTCATAAGACCAGGTCGTGTCTGCTGCATCTCTGGTCTGAAAGGAGTATATGGTCGACTACACATAGGTAAGAGCGACCTATCTCACTCATCACTAATTAAGCCTCCCCTTTCTGCACCCCAGGTAAGCAAATGAGCCTCACTGATTACCCCAAAGGCTCTCACGGTCTTTGTCTGTCTGTCTGTCTGTACCCATCATATGATCATTATCTAACCCTTATTATTATGTACTATATGTGTACATGAACGTATACAATATGTAATATGTAGTCAGACAACATGATCCGATAATACGGGAAATGTAGTCATGCAACATACACTGTGATATGCAATAATGCAATGTGTAATGTGTGGTCATGCAATATGTAATTATAAGTACATAACACATGACACACTTAGTATTTCTTCTGTATTGTCTTTGAGTGATAAGTAGCCACAAGTGTATCGTGAGTACATCTTTGTGTTAAAACTTAAGACTGAAGAAAAGTTTATTTAGCCCGTACAACTTTCTTTCTTTCGGTTTATTTTTCCTTTTATAGAATTATTGCAGTGTGAGCAAAAAGAGGAGGAGGAGGAGGAGGAGGAGGAGACCCTGTAACAAAGAAAGAGAGAGAGTGAGAGAGTGAGAGAGAGGCTACAAGAAAATACCATCTCTCTCCATCTTCATTTGTCTTCCCAAAGATAGAGACAGAGAGAAAGAGAAAGAGAGAGAATGAGTGAGTGATTGGAGTTATACCTTCCCTTGTATGTCTCTCTCTCTCTCTCTCTCTCTCTCTCTCTCTCTCTCTCTCTCTCTTAACTTGGAAAACAGAAAAGATCTGGACCAACGTTTCAGTTCTTGGGTGATAGGAGAAGCAAGAGGAGGAAAAGGAGGAGGAGGAGGAAAAGGAGGAGGAATTGGAAGAAGCGAAGAAGGAGGAGCAGGAGGAGAGAGGCCAGAGTCACAATCTTCCACCGATCAGTTCCGGTTGATCGTAAAGTACAAGAAACCGCACTTTAGATACGGCGAGATCCCGCCCTGTACGCCTCCGCCGACTAGCAGTCTGAGGTCGTATCCTGTGTAAAACAAATTATCGCCATTGTAGGGTAGGCCAGAGCGATCTGTTAGGGGGCAGGAGGCAATAAGACGTCGCCGGGAACTGACCGCAGTATCTGATATGCATAACCTCGATGACCCCACCAGAAGGGGATTCAACGTCGGCTTTGATGGCGACGCGTGATGCTCTTTTGTCTCAGTGAGCGGCCAGTGGTGATTGAGATGCCTCCCCTTATCCTCTCCTGAGCACCGCTGCCATTTTACAGTTAATGGCGGTAAATGATCGTGGCACGACCTGTACCGCCTTTTGAAAAGACCTCAGAGTAGGAGATAGAGAGAGGAACCCCCCCCCCCCTCCCTTCCCTTCCTAAGGCAGCGGCATAACTGGGAGATAGCAAGGTAATGCCCCAATACCTTCAGACAATGCAAAAGGGACCGGGTGTGAAGATTGCCTCGTGCTCACCAGCCAATCGCCGCTCGTCTTATACACCGCCAAGGTACTCGAGTGTGACTACAGGGAAAACTTGGCACAAAACACTAATAATAATAATAAAAATGGGAAAAAAAACTTGGACTACGTAGAATGAATTTTTACAGGAAAAGGGTTGAAGAGTTCACCATCTTGGCCCATCACGGTATTAATGTCTCGTAACAATGTAGGTGTCGTAAATTTACGCTATCATAATGGCGGGGAAGGTTTTTGTGTGGCAGTGGAAATTTATGGTTATCGTCAAATTACACGTCCGTCACGAGCCTCTGACCCGTAGGACCCTTTAGGACCTGTAAGGACTTGTAAGGATCTAGAAAGAGCACCGAGAGACCTGACCCAAGACCCTCATGGACTCACTCACGGCTCCGGAAATCCCTCCCAGGACCCGAAGTGCCCCGAAAAGATCCCCAAAAGGACCCAATCAGTACCCAAGGAGAGTCTTACCACCGCCTCCAACTTTCTTCACCTGGAAATTTATGCGACGGTGATATTATTGACCCTCGTGTTTACCTGGTGGTCACGTGGTCATTATAATGGTAAGGTACAGAGAGCTTTTTACCTGGCTCAGTGATTCGTTTTAGTTCGTTGTCTTAGTGATTCGTTCGCTTATTCCCCCACCTGGCTTTTCCTCTCACCTGGCTTTCTCTCTCACCTGGCTTTTCCCCTCACCTGGCTTTTCCCTTCACCTGGCTTTTCCTCTCACCTGGCTTTTTCTCTCACCTGTCTTACCGATTTTCCCAATTTTCCCGGGTTGTTGACTAAGGGTGAATTTCATCTCTCCTTGACGTGTGTGTTGGCCGCCGGAGTTATCGTCTGATGGAGTTTTTGACGTAATTACAGGACTTGTCGATTCACCTTTCTCGTGGGGTTCACTTCATATTTATCTCCCCCAATTGGCTTATCGATCCGGCCAGGTTATTGACTTTATCTGGCTCGGTGCCCCATCTGGCCGGCTCTTCACACGCCTCGGGGGCACCAAGCTTCACGGAAGACTGATCCCTGACCCGACGACATAATAATTTTTTCAGAAATCCCCGTGTTAAACCAGCCTCCCTCCTCCTCAAAAGATGTCAGGTTTGGGCCCTACTTGTGCATGCAAATGTGAGAGAGATTCGAAGTTTCAGATACTTCGATCTCCATGATAGAAGACTCATCTGGCCAGAGCTTGTTGGCTGTTAGTATACCGTTGTAGGAAGGCCCCCCCAAAAAGTGCAGTTAATACCATGAAGCCTTAAAGTAAACCTTGATTGAACACGAGAGTTTATAGGGAGAAGGATGAACGTTACATGCTCAGGGTTTTAAGCAGTGCGTGTTTTGCCATGAAGGTTAGAGGAAAGTCTATTATTTTTTTAAGAGGATGGACTTGACTTAGGAGGTTGTAATACTGGAAGAGAAAACCCACCTACCTCAAGTTAAGTCAAAATTCTTAAAAAAAACTGTGTGTGTGTGTGTGTGTGTGTGTGTGTGTGTGTGTGTGTGTGTGTGTGTGTGTGTGTAGAAGAATCCGAGAGAGAGAGAGAGAGAGGTAGGGAGGGAGAGATAGAGAGAGAGAGAGAGAAGCTGGACGAAAGGAGGAGGGAAGGGAGAGAAAAATAGGTGTTGTAGCGGCCCACGCGTGACCACTGCCTGTTGCAAAGTGAAGGGCAAGCCAGAGTGTGTGTACGTGTCCCGTGGTGAAGGAGAATTAGCATAATAGTGACACACGGGAGAGTATATATGGCCGCCTGGTGCTGAAGGCTATAAAAACAAGTGACAAGAGAGAAGCCAAGCGAGGCGGCTCAAGTTTTAGGACTCGAGAAAGTAAACAATAGAAGAGCTGTAAACTCGATGTATTTAGAACCTACATGAAAAAAAAAATATATAATAAATACCAACGTAGGAAAATGGTGTAAAATTAGAGGTTATTTTAGATTAGACTGAAGACTGTAATTACTAGCTCCAACACACAGGGTTTAACAGCGACACAGACTTAGTAGTGTGTGAAGGAGTCGACACAAGGTTCACTATACGTCTCATCTTTATTTATCCAGTACACAGGTACACATCGATAC